>JAQMYK010000020.1:5125752-5144956 GCA_030014345.1 Clarias buthupogon
TAAAATGATACATTTTCTCGGATTAAACTTTTGATCTGTCATCTATGTTCTATTACAAATAAAATATTGACATTTGCGATCTCCACATCATTGCATTCAGTTTTTATTCACAATTTGTTTAGTGTCCCAACTTTTTTGGAATCTGGTTTGTATATTTTTATTATAACTTTAGTCAACAATTTTTGTTCTTTAGGGTGTCTGTTGCTGAGCCAAAGCTATTTGATGCTCTACAGATAACATTATTAGTTTAGTTAAATTTTATTATAAATTAAATGTTTGTTTGTTTTTGAATCCAAAGCCTTTTAGTCAAAAGTGTTCATTTTATAGAAATACACAAAAGGGCTACTTCATTAGGCACTTGCTAGTACTGTGATGGCTTCAGAACTGCCTTAATTCTTGATGGCATGGATGCAAAAATATCCTGGAAACATTATTTAGAGATTTTGATCCATATTGACATGATATCATCACACTGTTGCTGTAGATTTGTTGACTGCACGTTCATGATGCGAAACCCCTGTTCAACCACATTCCACAGGTGATCTACTGGATTGAGATCTGGTGAGTCTGGAGACTGTGAGTACAATGAACTCAAGAAACCAGTTTTAGGTGATTTAACCTTTGTGACATGCCACACTATTTTGTGGTCATAAAGGGATGGACATGGTCAGCAACAGTACTCAAATAGGCTGAGCATTTAAATTGGAATTACAGGGCTCAAGGTGTGATAAAAAAAATATATATCCCCCACACCATTACACCACCATCAACCTGCACTGTTTTCACAAGGCAGGATGGATCCATGCTTTCATGTTGTTTACGCCAAATTTTGATCATACCATCTGAATGTGGCAACAGAGTGCCATCCGGTGTAGTCTTCTGCTGCTGTTGTCCATCTGTTTCAAGGTTTAACGTCTTGTGCATTTAGAGATGCTATTTGGCAAACCGTGATTGTAATGAGATGTTATTTAGGTTACTGTTGTCTTACTATCAGCTCGATTCAGTCTGGCAATTCTCCTCTAATCTCAGGTATCAACATGGCATTTTCGCCTAGAGCTGCCACTCACTGGATATTTTTCACACCATTATCTGTAAACCCTAGAGATGGTTGAGTGAGAAAATCCCAGGAGATCAGTACAGTAGTTTCGGATATACTCAGACAGCCTGTTTAGCACCAACATACATGCCACATTCAAAGTCACGTAAATCACCTTTCTTCCCCATTCTGATGCTTGGTTTGAAATTCAGCAGATCGTCTTGGCCATGTCTACATGCCTAAATGCACTGAGTTGCTGTCATGTGATTGGCTGATTAGATATTTGCATTAACTAGCAGTTAAACAGATGTACCTAATGAAGTGGAGGGTGAGACTATATTATTCCTTCAGCTTAAAGAGTTGCTTTATCCACATCAGAGTGACTCTAGAGCAGAACGCCAAGAGCTGATTTAGAAAAATAATACATGTGAAACACCAAAAGACCAAAGATAGTAACCAGCGCTTGAAATTTTTCATTCAGCGTAATAGTTCACATAATTGAATCTCTTTGGCATGTCACTGGGTTTATTACTTTGTTCTGTTTTGTAAACCCCTTTTCTCTTTGACCCAAGAGGACAAGGCTTTTATATAACGGTTTCACAATGCTGTTTTCCTGCATTCCAGGACAATGTGGAATGAGTTGAAAGTTGTTCCAATATTTTATGTTATGTTATGATAAAACAGAGAAGTTAAAGAGTTTGTGTCTCTTTTGCAAAGAGAAGGAGAGCTGTGAGAGCACAGTGGGGGAAGAAATTCATTAGAAGAAATTTTCTGATTGTCTAAGCCTGCGTGAAGATTCGGATTTTCCTGCATAAACAAAGCAAGCTTGTTTGCAAGCCTCCTGCTAATGAGAACATAATAACGTCAAGCCAAAAACACATGCTGCTTAGTTAAAGTTTTGGAGTGTCTATGATTTATGGAAGAAGTACAAAAATCATACAACATGCACTGTATGGAACTGGCATGTAAAGGTACTGTATAGAAAAGAGGTACGTAAAGGATTTTAAATGCATCCAGATTCACACATAAATGCAAATATTTCACAGCTACCCTTGCTGCTGATTAGTGTATCAGAAGTATTTCAAAGCTTACCTAGGGTGACGGTTAGGGTTAGGTTAACCCTGACTTTTCTTGCTGTCTTATCTGTGGCATATGTACAGTAAACCCCAGTGGGCCAAACTGGGTAAAGAGTATTATTACATAAACAAAAAATTGGGCATTTATCTTTTATTGAAGTAAAGTTTGCAAATATTTGTGTAAGCCAAAACAATTTTCCATGGATTTAGAAAAAAAAATTCGTGGAGGGTTGATTGGCACCTGCCAATTGTGAAAAAACGCAAATTTTGATGGGGTTTAAAAAATGCCAACAAATGCCTATTTTTATAGTTTAAACCCTAAATATGCTCCCAAAAAAACTTTCATTTCATATAAAACTCAGCATAATACATTACCCTTTAAAAAAAAAGGATATATAGGTAAACCCATACAGTACTGTACTGTCATGTCTCCCACAGTGCTAAAATGTAAAATAGCGATGTTACCCCTGTACTGTATGTACTGTAATTCATGCAAGCAATTTTTCTTTGGTATGCGCTGTCATTTTTTGGTACAAGTCGGGGAAATACTGTAATAATTTCAGCATCTCAAACCACATTTTCCTCTATGGTTGCTTTGTGTTCTCTCTACAGTACAAAAAAAGTATACAGTATTATATTTGATATGGAAATGTTGCTGAATTTATATTAATATTTATGTTACAGAATAAGTAAAAGATTTTGTTTTTAATAGTTTGGCATTAAAACGCATGAAAAATTATATATTTCCACAAATAAGGCATAAAAAATTGCAGAGAACTGTTTTCTCGAACAGTTAGATCAAAAACCTGCAAACAACTGATGCTGCAAACTCTGAACTGCGACTTCACTGGGGTTGATTGTATACATGCAAAGCACATTCCCAACATAACTTATCTGTACAGTATGTATCGATAATACAGAAGAAGGTCTTATTTTGACTTACTATGCCAATCAATATTGTAATAATATACATTACTTTAGCATAACCCCAAGGCTAACCTTAACCGTCTTCTGTAAATAGAAATTCTGCAAAATCAATAATGTTGAATTATCACACTGGAGTATTCCAAAAGACTAAAGAGAATCTTGGCGCAAAAACTGAACTCCAGATCTCAGAATATGTCAAGCAATGAATACATATGCAATCCCTGTCCTAACCTACAGCTTTATAATAGTTAATGGGAACCTCCAGTCACTGAATTCCAGTACACATTAAATTTAACTGTTGCTATCAAGCCAAAACTGACATCAAGAGAATATAAAATATCGACCATTCAAGATCACAAGTGGAGTCATCATCACTGTGTCACTGTACCAAAGAGCCATCATCAAATATGCCCTCTAAGTGAAAATAAGATGACGTCACCTGTGCTGTTAAAACATTTACATTTGCCAGAGTGACTTACATTTTTATCTCATTATACATTTGAGGGTTACAGGCCAGGCTTTAGGACCCAACCATGCCAACTTGGTGGTCGTGGGGTTTGAACCTGGGGCCTTTCAAACCATAGGCCAATGCTTTAACCATTGATCTCCATGACCCCATTAAAACACATGCTTTGACTAAATCCCAAAACATATTTCACCCAGCAATATATTCAAGTATTCATTTCAGAATTAATGAATTAAGGTCAATTAACTGATAAAACAACAAGGGCACATACAGTATGAAGTGGTCACAAAATCAATAGCATGGCAGAGGAAACCAGTGAGCAAACAGATCTGAACCTATTTTGAGAAGGCACGTTGATAGCCAGGGGTCATTCAACTGGATGAAACAGCAGGTTATCACAGCCATCACTTCAAGACAGTATTTTTGCCATTCAAGAACAGGCAGTGAAAAGCAAATATTTTATAACACACACACTCAAAAAACCAGGAGGAGATGGATGACTATATGAAAAAATCTCATGAGACAATCACATTTTCAGTGTTTGTGAAACACTGGCCAATATACAGTATCTTGTCTGTGATGTCACAAAAATGTGGTAAAATACTGTACATCGACTTGACTCGCCAATTTCTATAGGAGCTCTATTTTTTTTATTGTGTTGCATTTTTTTTTTTTCTTTAAAATTATTATGTATTTTTCTCAGTGGTCCCTGACTGAGTGAGCTACCGTGTGGCTGTATAAGTCTAAGTCATTCTGAATAAGGGCATATGCTAAATGCTATTACATTACAATAATTCTATTACACACACTCAGGATCATAGCATGCTTTTTGACAGAATTTATGAGATTTTCATGAATACCTTATTGCCTGATGGTAATAGAACTTACTTTAAGGGGCTTTACTATGACTAAAATGCACAGAGACAACTTAATCAACCTAATAGCAGCATACAGTACATCTCTCTCTCTCTCTCTCTCTCTCAGCCTCCAGGGGCTGTTAGCTCCCTGGAGGTGTTTTTCACTAGAACGTACAGAGAGTCTTTGGTACAAACATTAAGAATGACAGTAATCCCCTTTTAGCCTCACAGTTGTGTTCATAATACTACTTCTGTAAGTGCATTAATGCACATGAAGATTCTGTTAAGTGGGCTCAGTGGCAAACAAGTAGTAAGTCTGTTGTTGAGGGTAAAGGTTTTTATCAGTTCTCACATGCATGCTGAGGAAGAAGATGTTTCTCTCCTGCTACTTTGCTGAAGCTTCGAGAACATGCGCACAACACACACTAGAGCACACACAGGGGAAGCACGTGCCACTGCCGTAGAGAACGCACCTCTGATCACACAAGATAAGTGTCCACCAGACTGATTGAATTTGATGAATTGGATTTTTTACATGTTCTCATGAGGACCATGCTGCTCACCAAGGGATGACACAGGAGCTTTCTTCCCAAAAAAAGATTTGTGGTTTTTGGTAAGTCTAGTTTTTGTATTTTCCATCAACAAGTAGCTTGTTTTGTGTGTATGGTCTCCAAAAGAGGCTACACAGGTTCTTTTCCATGGAAAACAAAAGTGTCCCTTGGTACTGGTGCAGGTGATATAATGATTTTTAAATCTTTAATAATAATAATAATAATAATAATAATTATTATTATTATTATTATTATTATTATTATTATTATTATTATTATTATTATTATTATACAGCAGAATAAAAAGTGTTATTTTAATGTAATAGCTAAGAATCATTTTATGTATTTAATACTAGATATTAACAGGAAACTTTAAAGCATTTAAAGAATAATTATAATGTATAAGTAGAGTTTAAATTTAACTGTTAATAAAGGTAGGTTAGTTGTTAATAATTTGCATGCAAAAACACTGTATGTTGTTTTGGGTCTGATATATTTGCCTAATATGAGATTAAATTGATCACTTAGTATTAATAAAATAATTCTGTGTAGTGGTAAACAAGGGTACCATGGTAGCAAAAGTTTATGGACTTCTTAATTAATTTCATTATTTATTTATTTGGGCAACTAAATACAGTAAATAAAGGTTAAGGTTTGTTGACCAGCAAAGTAGAGAACATCACATCATAGTGGGTATGTTTTTTTTTCTTAAATGAAGAAGGAATCAGTAATAGTAACATGCAGGCTGTAAAGGCCTCTGGGGGCTCATGGGGAACCCAAAATTATAAACTGGCTTATTGAAGCGAAAACCTATGCCACAAAAAAAAAATCCAAACCCAGTGTGGAATCCACTAAAATGGGGTAGAATTAACTAAATCAAACATGTAGATTGTGCAAATTTTGTATTCAGACCTTATTATGAGGGAGTTAAGCTTGAGTTACATTTGTCACATTAACTATGTTAACTCAAAGGGCTTGCACATAGCCTGCGATATTTTAGATATAGCTTGTATGTGCACATCTGGAATCATGTGGTCAAGTAGTCAAATAATAGTATACTCTTATGTCACCCATGGATGTTTTGGCCTTCTTCTGGCCATAAAAAGTCACTACACAGGGTCAAATTATTGGCCTACTTCAAACTAATAATGAGGTTGCTGAAATTACTGGCACTACGTTAAGAACTATCCAATGAATTATAAAAACTAAACAGATGTGTGGCCATTAGAAAACCGAATCAGAAAAAGGCTTGAATTACTGTAGCTATGGAGCATAAAGTTTGGAGCTGGAAAAAGATTGTGTGGTCTAATGAGTCCAGACTGACACTATTCCAGAGCAATAGGTGTGTCGGGGAAGAAGGGAAGTACATGAAGCATCATGCATAGTGGCCACCATACAAGCCTCTGAAGGCAGTGTTATGATCTGGGGTTGCTTTAATTGGTCAGATCTAAGCTTAGCAACATTATGTGGCAATAAAAACAAGTTAGCTGCACTGAATGACCAGGTTATCTTATCTATGTTTTTTTCTTCTGTGATGGCATAGACATAGTCCAGCATTCAAGCTGTGAAAGTAAGGTTCTGGGAGCATATGAATTGCCTAGCACATTGAATGCCACAATCAATTTTTAACAAAATGCATTTTTTTAAAAAGCATAATACATTTAAACAGAGTTAAATGTTTTAACAGATATAACACAAAATTAGTGGTTATTTGTTTTATTCCGTCAAATGTGAAATGCTAATTTATTTACATAAATCTTTTATACTTGTTTCCCTGTCTCTCTACACTCAGGAGGTGGATATCTTCGTGCCCCTGCACATGTGATCAAGTCATGACTGCCTTCAAGGGTGTGTGGACAAAGGGGTTTTGGCGAGCCGTATCTGGAGAGTTTTTGGCCATGTTACTCTTTGTGCTACTCAGTCTGGGTTCCACTATCAACTGGACAGCAACCACAAAAAACAGCACTCTTCCTTCTCCCAACCTTGTTCTGATCTCTCTGTGTTTTGGCTTGTCCATAGCCACACTCGTGCAGTGCTTTAGCCAAATCAGCGGCGCTCACATCAACCCAGCAGTCACGGTGGCCCTGGTGGTTACTCGCAAACTGAGCCTAGCAAAGGGCTTTTTCTATTTGGGAGCACAGTGTCTCGGGGCAATAGTGGGATCAGCTATCTTGTATGGTGTGACTCCTCCTGCTGTGAGAGGAAACCTGGGGGTCACATCGGTCAGTTAGATAACATGATTGAATATAGAAAAAGTATGATATAATGTGCAGAATTATCAGATTTAACATTACCACATTCAGTAAATTAGGGTCTCTTTATGGCCACATAAAACTAATTTCTTTACATTCGGCCAAAACAAAATATTAATGCTTTTTTATGTTATGTATAAAATACAGAAAATGTGTGTACAATTTTGCATTTTAGAATAATGCGTTTTTTCCGGTTTATGTCATTTCATGTGAAATCTAAATTCAAAGTTCAAGTTTTATCAATTTCAAAGTTTCACTTAAATGACAATTAAGATAATTGAAAGATTTTAATTAAAAAACAGGCACTGCATAAAAGGGCATGAAATTGTATTTAGCAGATGTGTTTCTTTTTATCTGATAAAATATAAATAAATATAGATATGCATATTTACAAAAGATTAAGCATGGATCAGGAAAAGTATTATGGTGTTATATGATGTTTGTTGTTGAATGCATAACAAGCTTGGCACAGATTTTTACGCCAGATGCCCCTCCTGACACAACCCTGCCATTTTATCCGGGCTTGGGACAAGCACTGCATCCAGTGGCTGGGATTCGGACACTGGCTGAGAATCAAACCCAGGCCTTCTGCATGAGAAGCGAGAAACCTACCACTGAGCCACCAGTGCCCTAAGAATGGTGTTATATGATCCTATCTGATCACCTGGGTGAGACACTTATAACACCAATACCATGTTTTGGTTAAATAATTAATATATCACATCATAGACATTGAAATGCTTACATTTTAAACTGTAAAATGTTCAACAATTAGATGTTCAACAAGCATAGATTTGTCATTTTCAATTTCCACATATAGAACTTTTGGCCATATAGTAAATAAATGTGAAGATGGCAGGGGAGGTGGCTCAGTACTTGGCTTCTTGCCTACCGTGCAGAACGCACAGGTTTGTGTTCCAACCAATGACCACATCCAGCCACTGGGGTTGCAGAGAATCTTTAGTGCCAGTTCCAATCCTGGATATACAATGATAATGCAAAACATTATGCCCCTTGGGCAATAACTCCACAAGAACTCCCGCTGTGGTGTCTGGCACAAGGATGTTGTCAGCTGATCCTTTGGGTGATGACGGTTGTGAGGTGGAACTTCCGTAAATCAGTCTTGAATATGACTTTTATCCCAAGTTTTCACCAGCTGATGGAGTAGCACTTTTTGAAATAACCTGTTTTGTTTGTGCAATAAACTAAAATGCAGCTGTAACGTTAAATAAAATGTGTCTACTACTGAATGTGCAGCATAACTGGACAGGACTTAAAAGCTTTTTTGTGAAAGTAACTGAGCGCACATTTTAATGCACATTTTAAGAGTACCAACATGTACACTTTATCATAGACTTGAATTGTCTAATTGACAATATTATGAAAATCTTACACACAAATGTTATCTTCTTCTACATTCATGAACTCTACCTATCATGCCATTGTAACATTACCTACATTACATCTGAATGCATGGAGGTTTGCATCTATTCTGTACACACAACAGGAATATTTTATATTCAGTAGGACTTAGGATGGAATGTCTTCTTCATTATATATTTTTCTTAGCGCCTGCTTATTTCCTAATTGCTGTACTGCTTGCCTTTAGGTGAGCACTCAAATCTCTGCTGGTCACGCCCTGGTGATTGAACTCTTCATTACCTTTGAGCTTGTCTTCACAATCTTTGCCACCTCTGACCCAAAGCGCACTGACCTGAAGGGCTCATCAGCGCTGGCTATCGGCCTGTCAGTCTGCATCGGCCACCTCTTTGCCGTGAGTCTCAGTAACTCAGATACTGTAACATCTATAGTGCAACAGGTCCAGAGAGAATGACAAAAGAGTTTAGTAATGTATAATGCAATAAGAAAATGTACCTATAGACAGAAAAATGATTGAAAGAAGAGGATTAGATGCATGTCTAATCAGTGTCACATAAACTTTTGTATAAGGAATTGGAGTAAAGCAAGCAGAGTTGTTTAGCTAATCAGCCTATTGGGCATTTCGGTGCTTAAGTATGGCAGGTGTTTTTCAGGTCTCAAACCAGCCGTGTCCCATGGAGAATTGTAACCAAGCTGTGCTGCCAAGTGTTGATATCCAGTTTATGCCAAAACGCCCCAGTGGTATATGATGTATGCTTGCTGCACCTAGGGGTGTTGCTAGGAATGAAGGTGTCCTAATTTTGTTCTTTATTTTCAAGCATAGCAGGATTAAACACACTGATTTTTATTTATTTTTTTTTTAAGAAATTGCCTTTTTTTTTTTTACTCTAAGGAGTTGCACTAACATTGCTATATCACCAACATGCTGTTGTGGATTCTCTAACAGGAACTTTTTTTTTTCTCTGGTTCAGCAGCAACAAGAATAATCTATAACATCAGATACTGTTCAAAATCACAAAGTTTAAATTACAACACACAACAGATACATTTACATACTTACTCTGATGGGCCCAAGGCTGCAATCAACACTACAAGCAAGTGTGATTCAATTACATTTGCTTAATGATGCAGCTTTAATGTGAATTAATGCTTGCGAAAGGATGCACAATTAAATTGGAATGATAAGAGTGTCAATAAAGCATGCCAAGCATGGCTGTAATCCTTCAATCATTCACTAACTACAAAACTACTTAACAGTCTTTCAACTGCTCCACCACATCAATATATTTGGGTGTGCTTAGAAACACCTTATAAAAGACATACTTTTTTGAAGTTTTATGCATATAATTAATTTGTATTGATTACCCAGGTAGTGTAAACCTCTTGCAGCAATTACATTGTAATATTTTGCACACTTTGACAAATCGTGAACTGCACTGAAAGAACTGGGCATCTCGGTGCATCTGATACTGTACGATCGCTGCATGTGCTGCAAGATTGGAAAACGTGTGCGACAGGGCAACATCTTATTCCCCCTTCTACTCAACTTGTACACAAAAATCATCATGGGTAAGCTTGACCTGGATGAGTCAATTAATAGAGTTAAAATTGGTGACCAGAACCAGAACAACAATCTGAGATATGCAGATGACACCACCCTGCTCACAATCAAGAATACATCATTGCAACAGCAAATGTAACAGCAAAGTACACATTGTGATTGAAGGCAAGGAACTTAATAAGTTCAACATATTCCATCTTACTTGAATTAATGATTGATCAAGACAGAGACTGCACATTGAAAGCGAAGAATTGCAAGTGGCATGGCGCGTTAGAGATTTATTAGAAGCATATACAGTACATTCAGTGTATAGTATCTCGTACTGTAGTTATCTTTAAAATGGTTGAGTTACGAAGCATAGGTATTATCTTTTGTTCTGGTCTCCTAACTCTTCTGTGTTTTTTTGCGTGTGTGCGCCTACGCATACATGTTCCAACAGATCCCCTACACTGGTGCCAGTATGAATCCTGCTCGCTCGTTTGGCCCTGCAATCGTCACAGGACACTGGGAAAACCACTGGGTGTGTTAATATATTTGCATGTCTGTTTTGCTTACCAGTGTTAAACCTAAATGCAAACCCACCTAACCATTGCACAGTCTGTGTGTATCAGAAGGTTTTCTTGTATGGTGGTGTTGTAGTAGAGGTTGGTCTGATGTGGGTATCATGCAGACATTTTGAGGACAGCCAGTGTTACATAAAGATCTGAGCCATGTGTGTGTGTGTGTGTGTGTGTGTGTGTGTGTGTGTGTGTGTGTGTAGGTGTGTAGGTGTGTGTGTGTGTGCATGTGTGTTCAGTGAGCTTCTTTCTGAGAGTGTTACACTCGGGAGAGGAGTAATGCAGACGTGAAAGAGATCCATTTGACAGTAAAAGCTAGTGATAATGACTTGCTCAAAAAAGAATGTGAGACAACAAAGACATATAAAACAATGCTTTATAAGGTGCTCTTTATGTCTAATATTCATAATTTCCCTCTGCCCATAATGTACACTCCTATCAGTCTTTACACACATATACAGTACCAAAATATTATAAGTTGTGGCCTTTTAAGACAAAATGCGTGGAATTGTATTACTCTAAGGATCAGAGTATAGACTGACTGGAAGAGAGACACCACCAAGTTGACTCAAAAATGACTGATTGTATCGTCTAAGTTTTGAGCTCTTATTGCATTGTACTATATATCTCAATGTAAACCAAAGGAGTGCTGTAACTGACAGTATATAATAGAGTCAAACTTTATTGTATGAAGGTATCCACACTCTGGTTATATTAAAACTTCTTATCAGCGCTTTCCATTCAAGGCTACTGTCTCCCCAGTCACTGCTGTAGCCTGTTAAATGAACGGGTGGCATCAGTTTATTTGCTCAGTGATTAGTTGTTTTGTGGCCTGATGGTGTACTTGGTGCTGAAACAACTCACAGAAGTGCTTAAACAGAAACGTTTGGACATCAGCAATCAAAATTTGGACCAAATATTCTAAGGAAGATGAAAGTGTCTTGAAGAGAATCATTACTGATGACAAGACATGGATTCGTCATCACGAGCCTGAGAGTAAACAGCAGAGTATGAAACAGTATAACAACAACGACACACTGCAAAAACATTTGTTTTAAGATGTTACTAGGTATCCTCCCTATAGTCCTGATCTTGCTCTGTCTGACTTTCACCTGTTTGGTCCCCTGAAAGCAGCCCTACCAGGACCAAGATTCACTTCTGGTGAAGAAGTGAAGTGCATTCGTGGCTCGCAGCTCAGCCTAAAACATTTTTAATGAGGGAATTCGAAGGTTTGTTGACAGATGGACAAAGTATATTGTATATCAAGGATATCATGTAAAAGAAATATGTATTTGTCTTTTGTAAGAGTTAATATAGCCAGAGTGAGTATCATTTTTGCCTCCTCATACTGTATATCCTGATCATATGGTCCTTCTTACAGGTATACTGGTTGGGTCCATTAATCGGAGGTGTCCTGGCAGCAGCCCTATATGAATATCTGTTTTGTCCTGACCCTGACCTTAAAAGACGCTATGCTGACATCATCTCCTTACCCACTGTGTGGTACCAAGGTATGGAGCCCAGCACTTTCTCCAGTGACCAAGCTCAATTGATGTTCAAGCAGCCAGCCATCACAGTCTTGGATGTGGAGCATGCTGAGAGGAAGGAGAGAGAGACAGCCAGAGAGGTGCTGTCCTCTGTATGACAATTAAGGTGCACTGAGGGAGAAGAACTGAGCTTTAGACAGTACAACACCAGGGAGATCATATAAACTGAACTAATATGAAGGAGTATGTGCATGTACATGTAAACTCTGCCCCAACACACCAAATTGAAGATAATGTTCTGTAAAAAATATATAATTATAGAAAAAAATGTTTATTTGTTACAAAACAGAAAAAATATAAATTGTTTTATAATAATATACACTTATATGGCCAACAGTATGCAGACACCTGACCATCACACCCATATGTGCTTGTTAAAGATCCCATCCCATTACAGATTTTAGGAGAATGCTGTAAGAGCTCCACTCTTCTGGGGAAACTTTCCACTAGATTTTGGAGGTTTGCACTCATTCAGCCACACTAAGATCAGGCACTGATGTTAGTTGAGGCAACTTGCGGTGCAGTCATTGTTTTAGTTCATCCCAAAGATCTTTAGTTAGGTTGAGGTCAGGATTATGTGCAGGACACACACACATACAGTACACTCTCACACACATACTCCAGCCTTGGTAAACCATGTACCAAAAAGTAGTACTGGTGTGACGCAGAATATTAAAACTACAAGTCAAACTGTGTGACAATTCCACACTTCATCTGTGAAATAAATGCTGATTATCTCCGCCTCGGTAAGACCACAACTCAGGTATGATATGGAGTAGAGATTACAGCTGAGACACTTTTATAGCCCCAAAATGAAAAACCACATTCTATATTGGAAGAGTGTTGGTTTACGTTCGCATGCTGTGAAAATACATATGTGCTAAATAAGATTTGGACCATGTGCTAAGTGTGTAGGTTAATGTAATATGTCAGTAGGCTTGCTTACAGTCTAAACATAAACTAAATTTATAACTGATATTCCAACTTCCATTAGACATCTGGTTTCCCGGTAAGAGCTGGAGTTGAGATATAAACCCAGGGCACTGTTTTCTGTTTCCTGACTTTTATGGATCTTCTAGCCAAGGTCAGATGCATGACTTATTGATTTAAATGTGTCTAGAAGGCCTCACTTTAGTCCTGCAACTGAGATATAAAGCCAGGCTTATAACTGATAACATTACAGGTTGAGACAGACGGTACCACAAGCATAAACACACACACACACACACACACACACACACACACATTTTGCCAATATACTGTATCCAACCTCTGCAGCTCTTGAAATAATATTCTCTTCTTACAGCATGTTTATGGAGTGAAAATGTGAAAATACACACATTCCATTTTAATGCCCCTGTACACCCACACATGGGCAATGCATAAAATAATGCACATACTAATCGTGGGGTTCGGTTAACAAAAATACCACAAATGGTTTCGTCATATCAGCCAAGAACAGGAGTCTGATGCACTACACTGGGCAAAGGCTCACTGAATCTGGACTGTTAAAAATTTGAAAAAGATCAGGTTTTGTTGACCTTTCTGTAAGGTAAAAGCAGTCTATCATCAACAAGGTATTTCAACCTGCAGAACTGCTATGCTCAAACCAATTCTTCTGACACCAGCAACCATTCCACAGTCAAAATCATTATGATTACATTATTCCACATTCTGGTGTATGATGCGAATGTTAAATGAAGCCCGTGAGCTATATCTGCATTATTTTATGCACTGCACTGAAGCCACATGAATATGCTTATGCACTGAAGCTGCTTGAATGTGTTTATGTGTTCCTATTAAAGTGGCTGCCCATTGAATTAGCCATGACAAATACTTTTGATAATTACTGTAACTAAATGTAAAAGTTTCATTTGTTTTAAGAGTGTGTTGACAATGAGGTCATGGTCGCAGTAACACTAACAATAGTGAAGTTACACAAACACTAAGTTTTACAATTCATCCTCAGTGCACAAAATGAACAGAAACACATCACGTTACTTTTTTCTATTTTGCAATTTACTACTCATGCTCAGACTAGGATTTTTTTTCTCTCTTCTTTGTACAGATTTTAATGCTTACTGTATGTGTGATTTGTTATTTGAGTATAATGGTATGCAAAGGTCAGGGTTCGGTATGAATCTTAGTCTACCATTGGGGGAAAAAAACATATATTTTTTATGTTTTTAACATTTCTTTTCATTTATTATGAATTTAACCTGTAAACATATAAATTGTGTCAGCTATATATCTAGGCATCTGGGTAGACTAAGGTGTGTAGGAACAGTAACAGCACTATCTACAGTATAGCAAACAATTGTTCAAAATACATAAAGGTTATTTTACGTTAAAAAAAACTTTTTTTATTGTAGCGAGCAGATCAAGGCCTCTTGAACAGAGGCCTTCTGGGTATTTGGTACTTCACACTTGAATACAATTGTAGGCCAATAAAATTTTTCCACATTACTAAGTTGATATTCCTAATAGAACTGACACCTTAATATATAGTGTGTACACCTGAGAAATGTTTTTCCTCTATTGTGCAGCAAAAGAAAAGGTGTTTTGAGTAGTCTCATACAATTATTTATTTATTTATTATTTTTTATATAACTGGACAACTTCTTAACATACATAAACTTAAACTTTTTTTTTTATTGTGGAAATAAAGCAACATATTGGAAACCCTACACCCTGTATTTTGTAAAATCATCATTTTCTTTTTACTGTTCTTTCTACTTTTTCACCTAAGAGTCATATTACTGTATAATTCTTTTATGGTTTCTTTCTTTCACTTACTTTCTTTCTCTGCACAGGCTGTTTATTATAATTACACAGTACCTTACAAAAGAATGTATTTTTTGGATAACTGAATGTTATTAGTTATAACTTGATCATATTGGCATGCATTAGATGTGTAATATGTAATAACAATATGCTGCTGTGTACTTCACTGGTCCAATCCAGTAGAGGGCAGACATCGCTAACGTAAGTGGCACTCTTGGGCAAAAGGACAGTTAAAGCCGAATGTGAGTGAAATGCATCACTTGCTCCTCTGTTCTGCAGTATCCTGACCCTCTGAGCAAACAAGCACCAAAGCTTCTCCCTATCAAGCGAGGTAAAGGGACCTCAAACCAGATATCTGTATAGGAGAATATTATAATCTCTGTATTGACAAGCTTTAGGAATAATTTACTTCTTAAATAATATCTGATCACTTGTAGGTTTTTGGTGGGTGCTTTTCCACTGATCCATAGAGTTGAGGAAGAATGACTATTTGTTCAAAGCAACATGGACTATGGTAGAAACAAATCGTGAAACCGCATCGTGAAACATTAATCAGCTTCCTTTTTTGTTTTTTAAAGGATAAATATATGAAATTGATTTGAATGATGTGATTTACTCCTTGTCCTCCCCCATCCCTTCAACCCCCCCCCCCCCATCCCCCCCTCTCCACCGATGCAACAGACTATACATGAAGCCTGGATGAAGAACATACTAGTCTAGGAAAGGGTATATGATAACACTGACTATGACTTTAAACCATTATTTTTTCTACAAATGGGTAGCACTGTTGCCTCACACATTCAGTCTTAAGGGTTATAATCTTGCCTCTAGTCTGGGTGCCTCAAGCTTGCATGTTCTCTCTGCATGCTTTCCCTCAGGGACTCTGGTTTCCTCACACAGCCCAAAGACCTGCATTATATGCCGACTGGTGTTTAAAAAATGCTAGTGAATGAATCCAGTGTGTCCTCAGGCCCCTGTGACCCAAGATAAGCAGTACTGAAAATGACTGAACTTATGTTCTACAAATGGAAGGTTGAACTCATATGAGAGCTAGTGTATTTATTAGGTACTGTATATGTAAAAGTGTCCAGCGGGTATAGAGTAAAGGTTATGACACATACAAACATCCACACACCTGAAGGTAAACCTGTGTCCAATACTTCTCCCTCTATAATAGTGTACAGTAGACAGTACTTAAATTATAGTCATCTTTCTTTCTATTATTGGTGTACTTTCTTATTTTCATTTCTCATTCTAGGCCTATTTATCTCTCTGTCTGACAGAAGTGGGAATGATTGAGGACATTAATCTCAGTCAGGTCCAATGATACTTGCTGCTATTCTAAAAATACCTTAAGCAGCGATGTGCATTGTTTCTATCCCATAGCTCCATGTGTGATATATTACATGGTTTATTACGTGTTTACAAAAGACTTATCATAGCTTATGTCTACTTTGCTATGTGTCAATTAAGATTCTATGAACAGTAGATTTGTATGTGTGTGTATGCACACAAAAAGTATGTGTTTGTGCATCCCACCTTCTCAATTCACTCAGGGCATGCAATGAATCACATGCAAACTATTTCATGCAGCTAGTGGGAGACAAAATGAACTAAGCCAAGAGCCATAATAAAATTATACAAATCTTATTACAGAATTGACTGCCTCTGTCCTGCTTTAATACACATTACAGAATTTGTGGCCTCCCTATGGTATCTCGCCATCCTAAATAAATCAACATTGCTTACATCTAATTTATTTGAACGTGACACTGTCTCATATTTATGGCATGAAGTCTGGGAGAGATGAAAGTGTTAAATGTTAAAGTTGGTAAACAAAGGCATTCTTTATGCCTTTACTGATTAACAAAGTCAAACCGGGACTTGTAATTAAATTTCGGATGAATTAAGGTATAAGGCTGATGAACATTTACAGAAGACTTCAAGCTAAGTACAGTTATGAGACTCTTAGGTGCAGTAAAACATTTGAATCATCCCCAGTACAGTTATGACCTCACTCCAAGCCATTTCCTCTTGTTTGGGGCATTAAAATAGTTTCTGTAATGTTGCAATGTAATGCATTTTTTTCTGTAATTGACCTGGCCTTCATCTATTCTTACTACACTTTTGTGCACTTTAATGGACTTTGTGGTCTCTACATCAAAAATAACGATGACTACAGTACTTGGAAGACGTAACATAAGCACTGAAATATAAATGGTGAAGTGTATAGTAAACATACATAGGTGCAACCTCTCATTTTTCCTCCCTTTGCTACATGTCTGCAAATATTCCTGGCTGCTTGGTATTAAACACATACACGGTATTCACACACTATACATAAATATTCATATCTCCCGAGTTTGTTCCTTTTGATGAGAAGGTTTGTCTCCAGGCTCTGGCTCCAGCTGCTTTCACACCAAACCTTATTCTTTTCAATTGCTATTTATATTATATTTTTTATATTTTTAGAATCGTAAATCAAATGTGTATAGTAATATATGTAGTAATATAAGCATTAGAAACACACACACTCATACACAAAGTCTGCTGCAGGCTGTCAGTAGTCTAGACAGCCTCATTTGGGCATTGACACAGAGGGCAGCCTCAATAATTACAGGTGAAAATTAATATTTCAAGCAAATTGCAGCCATTTTTTTCTGTCCAATCAATTTAAATGGAGCCATTAAGATTTAAATAGATTAATAAATAGCTCAGGGACTGGTTGAAACATGAAGGTTGAGGGTGTTAAGTCATGTCAAACTGTAAAGCACATAATAGGCTTCAAGCAGGAACTATACATATACTGTATACAGTCATGTTCAAAAGTTAGCACCCCCTGTATTATTTCTACTTGTTTTTAAATCATCTAATAATAATAGGCCTTAGTATTAGGCAAATACTTCAGAAGAATAACAGCATATAACTTTTTTACTGTGCCGTTATTTATTCATCAATAATTTTTTTTTTAAATGCCCAAACCACCCCCTTAATTCTTCCACAGAATTTATGAGTTTAAGTTGCAGCCAGTTGCTGCCAATCATCAGCCCTTATTTAATTGATCAACAGCAGGTGTGCAGACCACTATCAAAGCAGTTGTCCAAGAGGGAAAGACATAAGAAGTGGCCTTAAAGAAGCAATTGGTGCTGCACATCAATCTGGAAAAGGGTATAAAAACATTAAAAACAATATGGAGTTCAACATTCTACAGTGAGAAAGATTATTCACAAATAAAAATCATTCAAGACAATTGCCAATCGTTCCATGAGTGGACACCCCAGCACATTCACCCCAAGATTAGACCACACAATGCTCAGTGAAATACATCAAAAACAAGACATACATTTCAGACCCTACAGGCCTCACCGAGCATGTTAAATATTAAAGACCATAATGGTACAATTACAAGAAGACTGAACAAGTATGGTTTGTTTTTAAGGGTTGCCACGTGAAACCTCTTCAAAGACAAACAAAGCATAACGCTTTCAGAACAATGTTCTATGGACAGGAGTGGACCAAAGTGGAGATGTTTGGTTTTAATGCCCAGTGCCATATTTTGGGTAAAACCAAACAGTGTTTTGCAGAAGCACTACATACTCACTGTCTAGCATAGCGGAGGAGAAATTATGATTTTGCAGCAACAGGACCGAGGCACCTTGCAGTCAATAAGTCGACTATGAACACTTCTATATTACAGGGAGATATTACAGTGGGGCAAAAAATTATTTAGTCAGCCACCAATTGTGCAAGTTCTCTGACTTAAAACAGATGAGAGAGGCCTGTAATTTTCATCATACTATGAGAGACAAAATAACAACAAAAAAAATCTAGAAAATCACAGGATAAAAAAATGTAGGATTTTTAAAGAATATATTTGCAAATTATGGTGGAAAATAAGTATTTGTTCAATTACAAAATTTCATCTCAACACTTTGTTATATACCCTTTGTTGGTCAAACGTTCTCTGGGTTTTCACACACTGTTGTTGGTATTTTGGCCCATTCCTTCATGCAGATCTCCTCTAGAGCAGTGATGTTTTGGGGCTGTCGCTGGGCAACACAGTCATTCAACTCAAAAATGTGGTTGAGATCTGGAGACTGGCTAGGCCACTCCAGGACCTTGAAATGCTTCTCATGAAGCCACTCCTTCGTTGCCCGGGCGGTGTGTTTGGGATCATTGTCATGCTGAAAGACCCAGCCACGTTTCATCT
>JAQMYK010000020.1:5153695-5167824 GCA_030014345.1 Clarias buthupogon
ACACTGGTTTTTAAAATAATGAAGATTTTTTTTTAGAAAATCAAAACCTGTTTTGTCCCTGATCTCAAGAATCACTGTTATACGTGTTTGTATTTAAGGTGGTAACATGTTGCTGCTCCTCTGTAATCCTAAAGGTTGTGTGCTCGAAATTATTTACACATTTTCAGGGAGCACAGCATCCTGTGTAGCGGGAGCGAATTATATGCTGTTTTTCGTATAAAGATATATTTAAGATCACAATACCATCAGAATCACAATACGAATCAAATCAGCACCTGGGTATGGTGATAATATCATATGGCCTGCGCCCTGGTGATTCCCATCCCTACTATAATGTCACTGGAGTGCAGTGAGCTTGGGAGAAAATATAGTTTGTCTCTTCTTTCTCTTCAGAGGTAACATCATTATTTTAAGTCATCATTTTATATATGTTGTATGGTTATTAGTGGTATTGCCAGTGAATTTCAGGTCAGTCTTATAACTAGCAATGGTTTTGTTAAGATTATCTGTTTTGATAAATTTGAAGTATTGCCACATTTTTAAGCCTCCACTTCTCTTCAACTGGTTGGATATTGAAGAGAATTGATCCAAATAGGTTTGAGATCACAGCAAGGTTAAATGGCTAAAATACTTTTTCTTTAACAGCCTCCTTACTATATTTCTGGGGTGGCACCGTGGTCTCGCATCTCCAGGGTCAAGGGTTCGATTACTGCTTTGGAGTCTGTGTGCATGAAGTTTGCATGTTCTCCCTGTGCTTGATGTGTTTCCCCAGGTAATTTGGTTTCCTCCCACAGTCCAAAGACATCCAGATTAGGCTAATTGGTGCTTCCAAATTACCCAGTGTGTGTGTAGCTTGCAATGGATTGACACCCTGTCCAGGGTGTATGCCGCCTCATGCCCAAGATAGGCTCCAGTCCCGCGTGACTCTGCATATGGCAATCGGTATAGAAGATGAATGAATAAATGATAACTGATAAAGATGGATCAAATGTCTTATATGATAACTCAATGATAATCTTTGCTGTGCTGTGGCCAACACTGGCGCTTAACACCCCTAACAATCTGTATATACACTTTCACTGACTCCATTAAATCCAGATCTTCTTCTACATGCTGCATTGCATGTTTATAGTCAAGTAGGGTTCAGACTGTTGCCCTCAAGTACTGAAGATGTTAATGTGAGCTTGGAAACATTTTAAACACAATTTACTAGTCTTCCATCTATATTTCATCTACTAGTCTTTATCTCTCGCTGCCATAAATGAATGTAAATACAGATAAGATTAGGTTTCCAAAAGTGGAACAATATCATTCGGCATATCTACTGTACCTTTAATAATTACATAGTATGTTATATACTAATAAAGAGTTAAATAGCTAATGATTAGTTTTTTATTGCACTATAATACACTTTAAATCCCCACTGAAACAAGAAAAAAATCAGTAAACCAATATTACCAATATGAGTTGATTCAGGCCTGGCAGTTTTTAATCTAAAAGCTTTTTTTTTAAACAACATCTATTCTAATATCAAGATCTATGCTTGTAAACTGATGCAGCCATATTGTAGAACTTCAGTTCACAACTTCAGTTCACAACTTCAGATCAGTTTTCCAATGTTAATCTTTTTTTTCATTACACCCATAGTAACAGCTCATTCACATGGACTTGTATGGCAGATAGGGTTGCCACCTGTCCTGGTTTCCTGAGCACTGTCCCTTTTGTTAACTATCTGTCCTAGAAAATATATCAGTTTTCCCAGGACACATAGTGCCCTGTGTTTTTTTATATGGCTGAATTTTTAGATGGCAGCTATATTTTATACATTTAGAGCAGTGTTTCCCATCTCTAGCCCCTGAGGACCTCCTGTCCTGCACATTTAAGTGTTTTCCCTGCTCCACCACACCGGGTCTATTCAGAGACAGCTGTTAACTGATTAGTTAAATCATGTGTTCTGGGAGCTGAGTCAACACTAAAATGTGCACGGCATAGAGTCCTCCAGGACCATGGTTGGGAAACACTGATCTAGAATATATTGCGTAACTATTAATGTATGTTAATGAAAAATATAAAACTTTGCCATGGTAATACATCATATTATATTTTATTCGTCACTTAGCAGGTTCAGGTACAGTGGATTGCCCTCACAGGGTAAAGCTGGACATCCTGTTCCATCCCGTTCTGTTTCTCACTTTCTCATGTACATTCTGCACACTTATGTTTTACTTCTTTATGTATTCCCCCGTCTCTTTGTACACTCAAGTGTTATCTCTTTGAGACAGCCCAGGGCTCTGACAGTGGTTTCAGTTCTATCGCACCATGGTGTTCATTTCCGCAGAACTCCATGCCGAGCCTCAGAGGGAAAAGTCATTTATGGCACTACATATGCTCTGATTTTTTTTTAATTACTTCTTCTGAACTTCTCTATCGTCACAGATTACTCAGGGAACACATTACCTACCTGCACACAAAAAAACCTCCTCCAATCCACCGCATAGCCATGTAATGAGTCTGATGTGCCTTTTGAAGAGCAGGCATGTTATTTTCCCTCGTGCCCACAGGCCACCCTGCCATGCAAATGATTATGAAATTGAAATTAAAACTATAAATATATTCTGCCTCTCTCTCTCTCTCTCTTTCCGTCTCTCTCCCTTATCAGCATCTGCACAAAGTGCATACAAATCAGGCCCGGATCAGGGCCCCAGCTCAGGACTCTACTTTAGAGCTGGGATAATTGCTAATTGGGTATCTAGGTGTGAAATGGGTTCTTCTAAGGGGAATTTAAAATGTGAAGGAGACAAGAAACATTTTACCCTCTCACTTTTTTTCTTTTTTCTTTAAGAAATGTCATTGCTGGTTCTGGTGACATGCCTGCAGGCGTAACAGGAAAACGACACAAAAGAATAGAGACTTCTCATTATAAATTGGAACCTCACAGGATATCTGTGCAACAAAGCCCAAGGAGATAAAGTCTACGGCTACATTTAAATGCATTTGTCTAAATGTATACAGCTGAAGGGTAGGGGTCAGATTCAAATACTTTTTGTCAAATGCTCCTTGGCAGTCATGGGATTAAAATTTAAAAATGTTTTCTCCATTTTTTGTATATTTGCAGATAGACAGTTAATCACTTTTTCTACTGGCTCTGGTAATATTTTCCAATAAAAATATTTTTACAAAAATAATCAAATTGAAATTAGAATCATGGCATGCTCTTTACACTTATTTCACAGATTTCACAGAAGAAATTTGACAAAAGACAATCTGTATCTCAGTGGTTACCACTGTTGCCTCGCACATCAAGGGATGGAGGTTTGAATATTGCTTCCGTTTGAATGCGTGATGTTTACATGTTCTCCCTGTGCCTCCTTCGATTTCATCTGGGTGCTCCAAGTTATTCACACAGTCCAAAAACATCAGCTGATAGGTGTTGTAGTGGATGACTGTGTATGACTGGCTGATTGTGCCCTGCGATGGGTTGGCATCCTGAGTGTCCCCTACCTTGTGCACTGAGCTCCTTGGGATAGGCTCCTGGTCCATGGCAACCCTACAAAGCACAAGAGGTATGGAAAAGTAATGAATTCAGACTGGATCTGGTTGCTCATTTCTGAACCACTGAAGTCTTGCACTCAATCATTATGTTGGGAAAAATTTGTTATTATGTATTCTCTACTCTCATGTATTGCTGTTATTAAAAGTGTGCACAATCATTTATTAGGCAATAAACATATATTTTTAAAAATGCATAGATCACAGTTGCACACTTAGAGAAGAATCAGATACACGTGGAGCGTCTCAACAATGAGCAAGAGTATGTGTGTGAGATTTAAAACATATTCCCATAGTTTCATGTCTTTTTATAGTCTTATATAGCTTTGGGTTTCCCTTGCACATAATTACAAGGCGTGTGTATGAGACAGAGTAGGGGTAAGTTTTAATTTTTGGGGATGTTCCCTCCCTTCTCTCTGCACCTTTAAGAGCGCCTGCGTGCCTGAGCTCATAGCTGAAGGTCATTAAAAAGCATGAGAGAGAGAAAAAAAAAAAAAGCTCTGCGGTCCAATATAGCGCATGCGCACTGCCCCGGGACTCATACACTCTCAGACCGCAATATGGCGAGAATGCCTGGCAGCGGGCATCACTGCTGTGGCGACGACACGACCCCGGCGTCCGGGCAAAGAGAACGGGACTTAGAGGACGCAGAGGAAGGAGAGATTCAGGAGATCCAGATCACAGTGGACGAGGGTGAAGAGTGCGAGGATGAAGAAGCCGAGTTGGAAACCAAGAACTGTGAGAGCGGGGAAGCGGTCCTCATGCGGAATACAGACCAGAAGCGCGGGGGACACGAGATGCACATGGATCCTCTGGACCCTGAAGCTGATGAGGGAGAGACGAGGCATCTGTCTGTGTCAGAGCGCTCGCGTCTGAGCGAGAACACGCGCTTGGCCACGCGGTACGCGGTGCGGATCTTCCGCGAGTATTTGAGCGAGACTGAACAGAGTACGAACTTCGAGGGCATGGACAAACACGGGCTGTGCAGGGTCCTGCGCGCGTTCTACTCCGAGGCGCGCTCCAAGAGCGGCCAGCTGTACAGCAAGTCGTCGCTGATCAGCATACGCAGTTCCCTCAACCGGTATCTAAACGAGCCGCCTTTCTGCCGCACGCTCGACCTGACCAAGGACCCGGAGCTGCGCAGTGCCAACCTGGCGCTCGCTGCTGTCATCCGCCGCCTGGAGGAGCAGGGCGCCGGACCCGTGGTGCAGAAGCAGGCGATCACGCGCGCCGACCTGCGCAGGCTCTACGCGTCTGCCGCGTTCAGCGCGCGCTCCCCGTTCGGACTACTCAACAAAGTGTGGTTCGAGACATGCATGTACTTCTGCACGCGCGGCCGTGAGAACCAGCGCGAGCTCGAGGAGGACTCTTTCGGACTCGCCACGGACGAGGACGGGAGAAGGTTCGTCTACTTCAAAGCGCTCGGGCCGTACCACAAGTCCCGCTCTTCATCCTGGAGCAGGAAAAGATCGGACACGGATGAAGAAAACCTCCCGCGCATGTACGAAACCGGCACGGAGTTTTGCCCTTACGCAAGCTTTGTGAAGTACCTTTCAAAGCGCAACCCCGCGTGCAGGGCTTTTTTCCAGCGCCCGCGCGACCACTGCAGCGAACACGACACGACTTGGTACGAGAATAAAGCTGTGGGTAAAAACCTGCTGGGCACGAGGATGCAGATGCTCTCTCGCGCGGCAAAGCTCTCCAAGACCTACACCAACCACTGCATCGGCGCCGTCTCCATAGCAACGCTCAACAGCGTCGCCGGCATCGGCTCGAAATTGGCGCCGCTACATGTTGCACCGGAAATGGTCAACGGAAGCCAGCGGCCACGTCGCGACACCGAGGACTCGCCGGACATCGAGACGCGTAAAATGTGCAAACGTCCGCAAACGGAGATGTATTCCGCGCACGCGCCGGGACCGGGACCGGGATCTTCCCCGAAAAGACTTTGCGTGCGCGCTGTTGTTGCAGAGGGTGCAAACCCTCCGGTACCGATTAAAGTCAGCGCGGATTCCGCTGCCCCGGTCGACCCAGCTGCACTTGAGCACAAAGGAGAAGCTGCACTGGTGATGACTGCGCAGGTAATAACAAGCTCAGAACAAATATTCACAACGAGACTAAACCGCTGCATGTTAGTGCCACTGAGTTGCTGTAGCAATGTAGACTTGTGTTCTGATTTATAAAGTTCTCCAGTGAGTTGTCCTCAACAGTGAAACAGTTAGATGGCCTGTTTGTCACGTGACCACTTAGGGATAACCAGATTCAGTCCTGTAGGACACATGTGGGTCCATCTGATTTACTTCACCAGACAAAGAGCAGGTTTTGTGTTTGTGTGTGTGTGTGTGTGTGTGTCATGGAAAACCACCAACCTATGGACCATAAATCGCACAAGAAACCCATAATCTCTTGTGGTCTGTTTTTTTTTTTCCATTACTTTTCAGGATGATAGAAACCATGCTCTTAACTATCTGAAAATAAGGCGGCATCTTGTTCTCATGTTCATATAGTACATATCTCTCTCAAAGCATTGTAATGGTCCATGATTGTGTAAATTTGTAACTAATGTACTTCTCTCAGAAATCCACTGAACTCTTAAATAAATACATTATATGCTCTGCAGTCTCATCTTTGACTCATCTCTATACATAATCAAATATTTGTCTGCTGAAGTCTGACAAATATTTAGTTTTCATACAGTTCATGGATTCATTCAGACATTTGTCGATCTCACTGTGTTGCTCACACTCCACTGTGAGTTTGTACTATCTCACCTGAACGTCATGGCAGCTACCATAGCTAAGGATGGATTTGCACATATACTGTACAGTAGGAGATTGCCCTGGTAATGCACCTACTCACTACATAAAAAATAACAAAACCATAGGAAATTTACAAAAAGGAATGGCATTAAAAAGTGGTTGTAGGAATTGTCTCATCCCCTTATCTTCACTTGGTCTGCATCATACACACAAAACAGTAGTATTAATGCAGACCAGCATTTTTCCAAGTAAAACATTCACCCTTTTATTGAGGTGCAGGTTCAAGCACTAGTTTTGACCAGACAAGAGTTCTCTTAGGAATGTTCATCAGCACTGTGTAATGTGTGATATGGGCAGAGGAAATGGTAAACAGATGACACTTCCGCAGCTGTGTGGTAGAATTAAATAAAGAAAAAAGTTTTTAAAAGCACTCACACTTATATCCCTATCCCTGAGTAAATAGCAAAGCATGAGATTAAATGGGTGCACATACAGTATCTTGACTGGGTGCTGATCTAGCACAATTCTTTTCAGGTATTTTTATATTATGTGGTCAAGATGATCTGCTGAAGTGCAACCAGAGCATCCAAGTGGGGGCGGACAGGTGACTTTAAACATGGCTTGGTATTAATTAAGACCACAAGGTTATAAGACCACATCAGGTGCCACTCCGGTCAGCCAAAAACAGGAAACTGAGGCTACAATTTGCATGGGCTCACCAAATATAAACAATATAAGATTAGAAAAAAATTGCCTTATTGCACTTAGTTCACTTTTCTTCTCCATTCTGATGCTTAGTTTGAACTTCAACAGCTCATCTTGACCATGTCTGCATACCTAAATGCATATAGTTCCTTACATGATTGGTAGTAGTCTTAGGCTGTTTTTTTTTTTTTTTTTTTGTATAATGCTTTGTTATACATGTTTATTTTATGATTTCATTATTAAGCCAGTACATTTCTGATTTCCAAAGATAAGTATTCCATAAAGAAAATATTTTAGGAAATTCTCTGTAGGTCGGGGAAAAAAGCAGCATGTTATGTAAAAGATCACTTTTCAGACCAAAAAAAAAAGCTTCTGAGTTTTCCATGCATAAAAAAGAAGCAGGTGTGAAGACTGTGGCTGGTTCTACAGGATGTTCAGTACAAAAGCAGCTAATTTCCTTATAAAACTGTACAAATTGTTCCTGAGACAATATTTTAAGCAAAGAGGTCATCCGACCAAACATTGACTTTTAATAACTGATTACTGCTTTTTATAGTACTGTATTTTCCACATTCTAGAACAATACAGTGTTTTTGTTTTTGTTTTTATTTTAAGACATGAAGGTCAGCTGTTCTGGAATAGTTCTTGCAAGAACAGTAAGTGCATTTGCAAAACCCATCAAGCACCATGATGAAACTGGCTCTTATGAAGACCATCCCAGGAAGGCAAGACCAAAGCATACCTCTGCTCCGGAGGAGAAGTTCATTTAGAGTTACCAGCCTCAGAAATCACGAATTAACAGCACTTCAGATTAGAGCCGTTGAAGGCATGAAGGCATCTAAATTGTATTGAATGTATCAAATTTTTTTGACTGGCGGTATACAGTGGTTGTGTGTATATACAAATACGTAATATATTATTGGTTATATTGTTTAATGTAGATAGATAGATAGATCCCCAACATTGCAACTGAGCTATGGTCTGAATAGCATGGCTGTTTTTTGGTTCTTATTCAGAGTATAAGGATATTCTTCTGTGCTGTGCATAGATAAATGCTGACTACTGAGTTCACTAAACAGAAATAGTCCCCGGCAAACCTGGAGCATATGCTAATGACATTAGTTGTAGCACTGCTGCAATAATTATATTACCTTTTGTCTGACAGTGCAAAATGTATTAACCCTTACTAAACTAGTCATGGTTCTACAGATTAGTATATGTTTCATTTTTAGGTCATTTGTTTAAGAGTAGTGTGACCTACATTCAGCACTGTCTTCATATTACATGATTGCATGAGTTATAAGTTGTACTAGGGTCGAGTGCACTCCCGCAGGAACACGTCAGCTGGCCCTGAGGACTGTCTCCAACTATTTCACTCACTCATACACACAAATACACATCCAACTGCACAAGATGTAGCATGGTTTAAAAATATTTATACACACTTCATCATTAGTATGTTGCTCTTATGTGTGTACATCTCAGGAGCATCGCAGCAGCGTGGCCATGTTGACTCGGCCTCGTTTGGCACAGTCGCCAGCCTCCCCTGTGGGTACAGCTGGCATCCCCACACCGGCCCAACTGACCAAGGCCAACGCACCAGTGCACATCGATGTGGGAGGGCAGATGTACACCAGTAGTCTCGCTACGCTCACTAAATACCCAGAATCTCGGTAAAACACTCACACACACACACACACACACACACACATTAAATTCAAACCATGTTCCTTTTTCACCAACATTGTGTAGGAAATGTTCAAAATTGTTCCTTTTTTAATCTTATATGCACAATAAAATTGTGATTCATCCGTTTGTGTGCAACTATTATGTGTATAAGTGTACACAATAAAGTTGAAGAGATACCAACACATGTCTCAATTCTGCTGGAGTAAACTGGAATTTAGTGATTGCCTTTCTATTTGAGATATGTCACACATGACATTAATAACGACATAACTTATCGTCTAAATGTAGTTTAAGGCTATCAGACTTGCAGTGTTTCCCAAAGTGTAGGACGCAGCCTTCTCCTTACTCATGAGCATACTGAGCCATGAGGTCATTTATAATAGGTAAATGAAAGGTATTTCATTTAAAATTTTGTAATTAAGTTAAAGCTTAAATATTTACATTTAAACTAAAACCTATTAACTATTTTAAAAAAAAACTTATTAAACAAAGACATATTTTTCACACTTATATGGTTGATATCATCGAACTAATTGTAATATTACACAACGATAACCTGAGTAAATATAAAATGCATTGTCAAATGCTTTGTAAAATGTTTTTAAATGATAATTTCATTTATTAAGAGAAAAATGCTGTCCAAAACTGCATGGCCCTAAGTGAAAAGGTAATTGCCCCTGAACATAATAACTGGTTATGACACCTTTTGCAGCAACAACGTTTGTGATACAGTAACTGGCAATGACTCTTTCACATCTCTGTGGAGGAAAAAAAATGTTCAGAGATGGGCTGCATAACCCAAATGCGCATGAGCTTGAGGTCACAAACTGATGGCCAGAAGTTCTCCTTTAGGATTTTTTGGTAGAGGGCAAAATTCATGGTCCCATCAATTATGGCAAGTCCAGATCCTGAAGCTTTAAAGCAGCCCCAAACCATCACACAACCACAACCATGTTTGGCTGTTGGTATAATTTTTATGAAACGCTGTGTAAGTTTTACACCAGATGTAACGGAACACACACCTTTGAAAAAGTTCAACCTTTGTCTTATCAGTCCATAGAATAGTTGCACAAAAGTCTTAAGGGTGATCAAGATGTTTTTTGGCAAATGTGAGATGAGCCTTTGTGTTCTTTTTGGCCAGCAGTGCCTTTCGCCTTGGAACTCTCCCATGGATGCCATTTTTGCCAGGTCTCTTTCTTATTGTTAAATCATGACCACTGACCTTAATTAACGCAAGTGAAGCCTGCAGTTCTTTAGAAGATGTTCTGAGTTCCTTTATGAGCTCCTGGGTGTGTCATCATTGTGCTGTTGGAGTCATTTTGGTAGGCTGCCCACTGCTGCGAAGGTTCACTACTGTTCCGAGTTTTCTCCATTTGTGGATAATGGCTCTCACCGTGGTT
Organism: Clarias buthupogon; assembly: GCA_030014345.1. Lineage (NCBI taxonomy): Eukaryota > Metazoa > Chordata > Actinopteri > Siluriformes > Clariidae > Clarias > Clarias buthupogon. The sequence goes on from JAQMYK010000020.1 coordinate 5,163,798, forward strand.
CGCTGGAGTCCCAAAGCCTTAGAAATGGTTTTGTAACCCTTTCCAGACTGATGTCAATTATTTTGTTTCCCATCTTTTCCTAAATGTCTTTAGATCATGTTTCTTTTTTGTAGCTTTTAGCATTTTTCATTTTGTCAGACAGGTTCTATTTAAGTGATTTCTTGATTCAAGAGGTCTGGCAATAATCAGGCCTGGGTGTGGCAAGTGAAATGTAACTTTTCACAAAAACCTTTCCACTTTAGCGTTCCAAAAATAACAATTCATTCATGATTTAACAGAGGGGTGGGTCTTTTTTGACACAGGGTCATCCAGCTTTGGACAGCTTTTTCCCTTAATCAGTGAAATCATCATTTAAATACTGCATTTAGTGATTATTCAAGTTATTAGTGTGTAATCTTAAAATTTGTTTGATGTTCCCAATCATTTAAGTGTGACAAATATACAAAAAAATATTTAGTCTTAAAAACTGCCCTTGATTTCTTATATTTGTTGCTTTACAAGTTATAGTGCATGTAGCTGGATTATTAATTTGCATGTATTATTTATTAGGAGACCTAAATATATAATGAAACACTTCACCTTATGTCCTATTCATATGGGATTAGTATTATCTGGGGACCTTGTGTGACTTAGAAATGGAATAAGTGAAGTCAGCGATTTTACTCGAATTTACTGACTTATCTCACGGATATGATGTCAAGATAAAAACAGTTGTCATTATAGGTCTAGCTGTGTGATATAAACAGAAGAGTGTTCCTTACCTCATACTGCTATACATGTCATCCATCTCCATCTAATCATTCTTTGTCCTTTTGTTCTTCTAATGATTTTCAGCTTTCTCTTTCTGCACATTGTATTGTTGTATGGTGTTTGGCGATATGTGACCCAGCACCCAAAATACTCAAAACACTCCAATGCAGCCTCCATTCTTTGTGGAAGATGGAGAAAAGGGGGGAATTTTTACTTTACAAATTACAGACATGGACAGTTCGCACAAGATTAAGATCACAGACAACTTCTGCAATTATTACAAATGAATAGAGCTCCCCCAGATAATACTAATCCCATGCAAGACATTAGTCTTGTGTGTTGGTCAGAGTTGTGTGATTGAGGTTGGCCCAGAAAATGTACAGTTTGCAACCTGTGTTGAAGCATTCTTAAGTTTGGAAAACAGCTGGTCTAGCGATTTTATGATCAACCTTTTTTGAATTTCTGATACTGTCCTACTCTTCCTGTGAAAGATCCATCACAAGAGAAAAGAGAAATTATGCTTGCAACATTTGAGCCTCATTTATCAAGCTGAATGCAAACAAATTCAAGCCTAAATCATTCATATACGCATTTGCACCAAAAAAAAAAAAAAATTGGTATTCATGAAAATCCTGTCAAAATTCGGATTTTTTTATATATCCTACTCATGCTTCAGAGTTTGTGTAAATTTATGCATTACTAACTAATGTAAAACTTGATTGCCTTTAAATATTATAATGTACACTGAATCTTTTATAACCTGATATACTGCATTTTTATACAGTGTTTTTTATACAGTTTTGTTTACAATGCATTTTTTAAATAAAATTAATAATAAATATTCTGAAGATCTGTTTTTATATAGTTACGAATGGTGTTAATACAAGATACAGTTAATACATAATTCCGTTAGATGGTAATTATCAGGGGATTTGCCTTAAATATATTTACAGTGATATAAAAAAAAACAGGCTGGTCAATATGTTGGTATTAATGCTGATATAAAAAATAGCTGTAATGAAGGCTATACTTAAACAGGATATCTATGTTTACAGCCTATTAATACTAGTATTCAGGAATATACTGAATGCTCATTCAGCCATCACTTTGACCATGAAGTGATAGCTGAATGAGCAGCTGTATCTCTCACTGAAGCAAAGCACACATGATGAGACAGAGATGCAGTGATGCTGCTGCTCTGTTGTTATTGCGGTTTAACTTTTGCCACAGCTTGCATAGTGCTTTTTCTGTGTTCAGCGAGTTGTAGTCTAACTAGACAATTTTGACTAAAACTGTCTGTGTTTTACCCATGCCAAGCGTTCCAGCAGAGAGGGTCTTCTGGAGAATCAAATTAGGACGCTGTTGCAAAGTGGAATGTGCAAAGACACAACACAGGATTAGCCACAATGAAAAAATCTAACATCATGGTATTGTCATGTTGTATGCATGCATTATATTTGCTTTAATATACAATACACCATTTTTTCAATAGACAGAAAGACAGACAGACAGACAGACAGACAGAGAGACCTACATCAAGCTAAGAAAATAACCCAGAAGATTGATGGAATTATTGGAATTGGTTTAAGAACTGCACAATGTATTAGTAAAAGCTGGAAGGATAGCGCTGGACAACTTTGTGGAAAAAATGTGTTTAGAAGGAAATCGTTAATAGGAATCATTTGCATATTAAAATATTTTTTAAATTGTTACTGAGTATTCAGTGGGCACTCTGAAGAAGGTTTTCACCAAGGAGCTCTTTATTGTTCTGCATCAATTTCCCATCTATATTGACTAGTCTCCGAGTTGCAGAAAAACATCCCCACAGCATGATGCTGCCACAACGATGTTTGACTGTATGGATGGTTTTAATAAAGTGATATGCAGTGCCTGACCTCATAATTCCAAATTGTTCAATCTTTGTCATTAGACCAGAGGATTTTGTTTCTCATGGTCTGAAAATCCCTGTTGGCTGTCATGTGCCTTTTATTGAGGACTGGCTTCTGTCTGACCACTCTACCTGACCAAGGCTCTTCATCCCTGATTACTCAGTTTGGCACAGCAGTCACATCTGGGAAGACTTTTGGTTGTTCCAAATCTCTTCCATTTGAAAATGATGAAGGCTACTGTACTCCAGGTCTTCACATTGCAAGTCTCTCAACCTCATGGCTTTGTGTTCACAGTTACATTTATGCATTTATGGTGACATATTATCTTGAAAGGTGTGTGCCTTTTCTAATTATGTCCAGTTAATTCATTTAGGGTCTGGGTCGATTCCTGGCCAGGTTTGATTACGACTTCTTTGTGCATGGAGTTTGCATATTCTTCTCATGATTGGTGGGTTTCCCCTGGGTACTCCGGTTTCCTCTCACAATCCAAAGACATGCAGATTCGGCTAATTGCCATTCTCAAATTGCCCATAGTGATTGTGTGCCCTGCGATGGATTTGTCTCGGGATGTACCCCGCCTTATACCCTACGTCTCCTGGCATAGGTTCCAGGTCCCCCGCAACCCTGTATATAGAATAATGCAGTATAGACAATGAGGGAGTGAGTGTTGTTGTTTCTTAATTCCCAAATGCCATGTGTGTTATTTCATAATAAAAATAAATAAATCAGTATTGTTTTAGAATGCATGAAAATTGAATCCACTCCAAACACCTGTTTTTACTTTATCATTAAGGAATATTGCATGTAGAAATCTAGGAAATAAAAGGATTTTAATCCATTTTAAGATCAGAGTGAAGCATAACAAAATAACTTTCCATCATAACTATAGTACAGTAGCACTAAAGTGGTAAATGCAAACAAACAAAATATATACACACAACAACAAAAACATGAGCCCCTTACATGAAAAATACAGAAGCAAAAAAAAGTAATACGAAAAACAAAAACTCACTACTCAAAAACTCAATCACACTAAAAGATAAAAACCCATGACAATGAAAACCAGTCCTAAGGGCCAGCTGAAAAATTACACCCCGATCAACATCCCAAGAAATACGTCATCAGCCACATTCACCCATGGGTTATTACACCACTCACTGCAAAACAAGCAAGACTGTGTTTTACTGGAGGTCTAAAATTACACAGTATAAAGGTTCTTCTGAGAAACCATGAATAGATATGGCTGTTGATTTTGGTCGTGACATATTTCTATAATTTGTTTAATTTTTATGCTGCACCACAAGACTGCTGGTTTTTATTGTCTTTTATTGTCTTTGTGTGTGTGTGTGTGTGTGTGTGTGTGTGTGTGTGTGTGTGTGTCTGTGTGT
>JAQMYK010000020.1:5190699-5205851 GCA_030014345.1 Clarias buthupogon
TTTGTTTTGGCGTCGGTCCAGATTTAACCGTATTTGGGTCCGGATGCGGACCGGAGTCCGCCTATTGAGTACCCCGGATATAGAGGGAATAGTTCAAATATGATGATGGGAAGTGTTTTTGAATTGCAGAATCACAACTACATTGCCTCTTGGCTGTTTTTCTGTATTTATGGAATATGCAGCATTTTAAACGGTACTAGCATGGTATTGGTGGATCTGATGTTCTGAGTGAACGTAAATGAGACAAGTAGAGATTTATGAGCGGGAAAAAAAGCTGTAAACAACATATTAAAATGTGTAGTTATTAGTGATTGGAATTATTCAGGATTCATGTTTTAAGATTAATTCTCCTTTTTTTCAAGGCACAATGAACCTTCTTTCTCAGTAAGATTTAACTAGGGGTGTTCAAGTCAAACCGGGACGTGTGATGAGATTTCTTGTGAATAAAAGCATAAACCCAATTGACATTTATTAAGGATTTCAAGCACAGATACTCTTAACCGCAGTTAAATATCTGAATGGTTCAGAAAGAATGTTATAAAGAAAGCCGTGAACAATGATCCTGGCTGAGGTGACTTCTAGCCAATTGCAGTTGTTCAGTGTTCAAGTAGAACACCTTATCACCGTCTGTCCGTGGGAACTGTACACACATTACACATTTGCATTTCCACGAGGTCAAACGCGCCCCACTATTTGAGAACCACTGATGTACAGGCACATCTACAGGCACATTATTGTATCAAGCGATTATATAGCGAAATAAGAGTTTTACTCCCATAACTGTATTTGTATAATGAAAAAGTCCGGATTTGACCTGAACACCCCTCGTAATTCCAGCAGTAAGTTCACATTCTATATTTTTCCTCTCAGGTTCTGGGTTTACGTGCACATAAAACTGCTCAGAGGGCTCCAACACGTGTGACTTTCAGAGATCTGATCTTCTGCATGGAACAGGACCGAACACTTCGACACACTCTTACACTTTACAATGCTTTCTTACGGTAGAAATCCTACACTTTGTCCAAAATCACCTTGTACAGTCATTACATGAAGGACTAATTATAACGTGTTACTTTAAGGGACAAGATTTTTCTGAATGAAAGGTTTTTTTTTTTTTTTTAGATCATTTGTGTTAATTATTCAAAATCCTTATTTTGGGCACTTGTGGGTTGAAATATTTTTGCACTTGATTATGATGTTAATAAAACAGTTCAGCATTGCATTTGTATTGTGTTTGTGTTGAGAGTGATTACCAGGAATGGTCTTGTTTGGGGAAAATCAATCAATTAATCTGTCTGTCTGTTTACCTGCCACTGCTCCACTCTGACACTTTATTTCCTTCATATTTCTAGATGTGTTGTCCTTCGTCTGTGGGGATTAGTCAGGCGAGTGGTAGGTGTTAGATGATACACTCAGGACCACAGATCAGAGAAAACTAGAGTTAATGTATTTAACAACCTCATTAGTTTCCCAAAATAAGATGGTTGCTTATAAAACTGTACTAATGTTATTTTAATTAAATCCTGACATTTTGTTAATCATAATGCATTTAGTAAATGAACAAGTTGTTGGAGATGGAGTTTTAGAACAAGCTCGAGGACATCGCCTACAGCACCAAGCCTGTGCAGAAGAGGATACTGCCTTGGGAGCTGCCTTCAACCAATCAGTGTAGGGCACTGCTGCAGGGTAAGGGACTGACCAATCAGGGTATGCTATAACCTCAGGGACTAGAGACAACCAATCAGAAAAGGATGTCATTTCAGGCCCTAGAGCTGGCCAACAGCGAGTACACATAGCCAAAGGGGCCAAGAGAAACGCAACCAGAGCAATATCACTGGAGCAAAACACCCGAGAGTAAAACGTCTCAAAGCTTAGAGACAAACAACATTGTCTAAAACTTAGTGAAGAATATTGAGGGAACACAACTACATTTCAGTTCCACTAAGGATAAGACCTGAAACTCTTGTAACCTACATCAGGACACCACCATCTACTACCATTGTATTATATTGGAAGAGCAAACAAGTGTGTATTATTATCAGGACAGTGAAACAGTTAAATAGAAGTGTCTTGTCTGACCTTGGCTGAAGGAGATTAAATCATCCCTGACACCCAGGAGTCTGGTTATTCATTTACCGCTTAATAAGCAAATATACTAACGCACAGCTGAGCCCACGCCCTTCAGTAACCCACACTGTCTTCACACAAACACATCCCCAAACACTAATGAACGCTTTAGTTAATTACTCTGCATGATGGACGACTTCATCCCTTCATTGTACAGGCGGTATTTAATACATCGTCCATTTTTTCCAGAATCTGTTGCTTGAAAAGGATCTTATTGCAATAATATAAAATGATGAAAAATCCCGTCTATATTAGAGCAGTACAGCCATGGCCAAACATTTTGAAAACAACACAAAGATTTTTTACAAAATCTGCTGCTTCAGTGTTTTTAGATCTTTTTTGTCAGATGTTACTATGGTATACTGAAATATAATTCCAAGCATTTCATAAGTGTCAAAAGCTTTTATTGACAATTACATTAGGTTTATGCAAAAAGAGTCAATATTTGCAGTGTTGATGCTGCTTTTTCAAGACCTCTGCAATTTGCAATACAAACCCCTGGCATGCTGTCAATCAACTTCTGGGCCACATCCTGACTGATGGCTCCCTACTCTTGCATAACCAATGCCTGGAATTTGTGGGGCTTTGTTAGTCTACCTGCCTCTTGAGGATTGAACACAAGTTCTCAATGAGATTAGGTCTGGGGAGTTTCCTGGCCATGGACCCAAAACTGCGATTTTTTGTACAACGAGCCACTTAGTTATTACTTTTGCCTTATGGCAAGGTGCTCCATCATGCTGGAAAAGGCATTGTTTATTACCTAACTGTTCTTGGATGGTTGGGAGAAAATTGCTCTCAGAGGATATTTTTGTACCATTCTTTACTCATGGCTGTTTTTGGGCAAAATTGTGAGTGAACAGGCTACCCCATACATGAGTGATCTCAGGATGCTTTACTGTTGGCACAACCACAGTATGCTTCCAATTTGTGTGATGGGGAAAGAAAACAGAAATTTGCCAATCGGATCTGTTGTACATTTAAGGCTTTTTTTCAGACCTTCATACACAGATAATGACTGTACTGGAACATTGTTTTGTGCTATGACATGACCTGATTGATTGGAAGGTGTAAGAGTGTTCTCGTCTCGATGACAAGAACATAGCATCCATTTAGCTACAGGATTACGATTCGGCTGAGAATGACTTAAAGAAAAAAAATTCAAATACATTACAAAAACATGCATCATTTCATTTTTCATAAAACCACAGGCTTAACCTAATTTTCTACAAGCCTTGTTTTTTGTGATTTTGAAATCATGATCAGAATAACAGTTTCTTTCCTTGCAGCAGAGACTTCCGAGTTTTTCATCCTGCATAAACACCCAGCAAATATTTCAAAGACGTAAACATCGTTTTGGAGTGGCACTTTTAAATGAGTTACTCATTAACGATAATCTCAGACTGGCTCAAGAGTTCCCTGTCGTCTGCGTCTCGGTTTAATGCAAGATCAAAGGCAAGAGAAAAGAGAACGCATTAAGTTTCCAACCCACTCATGAGACATTAAATGTTGGATGACAAAAGCAGCTTTTCTCCTATTAATATTAACAGCTGTGTCCAGATTTTAAATGACAAAATGTACAATCAATAGTATTCAAACACAATTCAATGATCAGATCAATCAGATAATACAGAGCACAATACTTTATTTGAGTGTGTTAGCTTGATCACATCCTTAGAAAAATCCTCATCTGTTACATGAAGGCGACGTGACAGCGTCGGAGGTAAATGCTTTTATAAACGCCTGTTATTGTATTTGGAAGGTACATCCAGTCATTATATTTAATTAAAACATAGATTTAAATCTGAAACATGTTTTATCTGCACAAGAAGCAGATCATTAAAGATATTTGGAGAAAAAAAAAATCATGTCAAACACTAGTGCTGTAATGAAAGGAGATTTTATTATAAATCTAATACTCCCAGTGAGGTTTTGAGAAATAGCGATGGTGCATGAAATGAGACCAGGTTGAGGCAAACTGTGGAGCAAGTGCTTGTGCCAGTATAAAAAGAAAAACAAAAACCTAACAATGGCATACTGAAGTTAGCTTGAGTGTGTCTTTGACCTTACGAAGACTTCTTCTGCTTCTTCTTCTCAGCTTCCTCCTCTTTCTCCTTCTCAATTTCGGCAACCAGTGTCTCGATCTCTTTGGACTCTAGGATCTGTTGAGAACAGAATCATGTTTGACTTGTAAAAGTGAAGATGTCAAGCAACAGATCTACAGCAACTACCTAGGAGTGCTTACTTGGAAGAAAAAAAATATCTTTATCTCAGCCATGTTACAGGCTTACATTAGTGATCAATAAAAAAAATCCAGCTTTCTCTAAAGCTGCTTTGTGACAACGAACATTATTAAAAGTGCTATATAAATAAAAATGAATTGAATAATCCAGATGAACATACATTGGTTATATTAGTTTCTGTATGAGCTAAATATAAATCTAAACATATAGAAATTTTACCACCATCAATGAAAGCTATGTTTAACAGCAAGCTAAATGGTTAAATACACATTGCAAACAACAATCACTATCATAAAAAAAAACATACAATCAAGAGCATCCTACCTTAAGAGGCTGGTTCCTCCTAATCACAGCAAGCTCAATATTCTTTCCACCAGACTGGACAACCTAAGTAACATAATTTAAACGACAATAAGGACAACGAACAAATTTCTGAATGTCTGAGGAAATGACCCATGTGTTTAGCTTGTTTATTACCTCCAGTAAGGCTTTAATAGCCAGTTTGATTGCATCGTTGTCACTAGCAATGGCTTCGTCTGTGTAGTTCTTCTCGAGAAACTCGCGCACAGTTTTGGCGCTGCGTCCAATAGCGTTTGCCTTGAACATAGAAACATTTTTATAATTAAATTTTAATAACCATTACCAAGTTAAAACCATGAACAAATATCTACAGTCATGTGTTAATGCTAGCATGTCTGGATCAAGCATTGTGGGTGACCTAATGAGATCTGATTCTGATTCTATAGGAACAAATTTAGAACTTTTGAGTGTAGTTAATTGAAATGGTGGGGATCAGTTTAGTTATGAATCGCAATTTTTTAATTAATTTTTTTTATTAAATTTTTTTTCCCAATCCAAACTCCAATGGACTTAAACCCACTCATTACACACAGTGTCGAGAGTCTCGAAACACAGCAAGTGCAAATCAGAGCGAGAGAGTCAAAAATTGCACGTGCAGAAGCCCCGCATGTCTGCATTAGAAACAACACCCACCTGGAGGCTTGCAGCAACTCAGCCCACGCACTCACTGTCAAGTTACATTTCGAGACTTTGGAGGCATATGAGGGGGTAAAATGTCGCCGTTTCTTTATAATCCTACAGGTCCTATAATCTGCTCCTTTTCATTTTGTGCAGTAGGAGTGAATTAATTTCTACGTTTGTTTAAAAATAATTATTATGGCGGATGACAGAGATACATGCTGCTCAGTTAAATGTTAAACTATTACATTTGAAATTAGTTTGTATTGTTTAAATACAGAAAATTAATGTCATAAAGAATGAGCTACATTTAATTAATAAACAAAATCAGGGGAAATGTAATATCGAATCAGGACATTTATAAAATTGTGATCCTTATAAATTCACAATTTTAATCAAATCAGCACCTAGATATTATGATATTACACCAGGAGGTGACTCCCATCCCTAGTAATTAGCTAAAAACAGTAGGATGTTCGCTGGCGTCTCTCATTATTTAAAGTAATTAACTATGCAAACACAAAAATTACTTGCAGATCCAACAAGTACCAAAATTTGCACGCTAAATGATGATAAAAATATAAATGCAGGTCATGTAATTTCAATGATTGTTGCCAAAAGCTCTAGTCTAGTTTATTGACACGGAGGTGTCATCCAACTGTGGTGTCTAACATCTGGAGACTTGGATACCACTTAAATGCTCCAACTGCAAATTATGGATTTCTAACAGAGTCTCCTCACTGAAAGCAAAACACATCTGCATCTTCTTTCAGGAGGGTTCATTATAGCACTGGTTTGTTTAGAAATGTAGTAATTGTGTGTATTTATGTGTATCCCAGCTACCCCAGTAAAACAGGATGACCACTAAGGGATTTCCTAAACACTTGTGAAGTTTAAAAAAAGTTAGAAAATAGTAAAATATTCCAGTAAGATACAACAACTCCTTCATACATCTTCTAGGGGTGCCAATAATTGTGGTAGGTGCTTTTGCTTAAAATGTCGACCTCATGCCTGGAGGACGCTGCCCTGCCACAGATAGATCGTCCACACCCACGATTAATTAAATCAGGTGTACTGGGAGGTAAAAAAAACACTAAATGTTCAGTACAGTGGTCCTCAAACTGGAGCTGAGACACCATGTGGTGCGACATCTACTCTAATGAACTCTTCCTGTGAACAGCATACTGAAACACACCACACGTGACTATCTACAGTTTATTTATACAGTTCTTATTTATTTACTATAAGCGGTTATTCCTCCTTACTTCCTTTTCAAGGTCAGAAACACTCGTGTAAGGATTTCACCGCGTGTCATACTGTGTATGGTTGTGTATGTGACAAACAAAAAAAATTTTTTATTTGAATTCTTACCTTCCATGCGTGGTATGTCCCTGAAGGGTCGGTCTGATACAGACGTGGAGTCCCGTCATAGTCAAAACCCACGATTAGGGCAGAAATGCCGAATGGCCGCCGTCCATTACTCTGGGTGTAGCGCTGATGAGAAACAAAGAAACTGAATTAATGATAGTGAAATGAAAAGCTCCATGTAGAAACAGTTTGGATTGTATCATATAAACAGTCACTTTCTGTGTTTAAGCACTATCTATAAAATAAACATGAATGTTTGTTCAACTGATGGAAATACATGATGTATTTCATTAAAATATTAAAGGAAAGTGAAACTCTTTTAGTACAGATGGTTTCTGACCTACATTTTTACTTTGTTTGGTATTTTCCCACAGCTCCCTATCAGTCACATGGTAATCATATAGTGTATATAACACAGAACAAGCCAAAAGTTTGGACACACCTTTTAATTGTCTTTTTCCAAGGTCTTTCCTGATTTCTTGATCGATTCTATATAATACAACAATGATTCTACTTTGTACAACAATGCTCCGGGCATCTAAAATCTTCTTAAAATAGTTGATATTTAGATGTGTTTGTACTTGTGCTCTGTAAAGTCTTCATAACAGCTCTAACCTGATTGATGATGATCTAACCTATTCATTGATGATTTCTGAGGCTGGTAACTCAATGAACTTTTGGTCTCGTTTTCCTGCGATGGTCTTCATGAGAGCTTCATCTCCGTTTCCATCTTCATCATTCAGAGTTTCATCAGGGTGCTTAATGGGTTTTACAAATGCATTCACAATACTGTTCTTGCAAGAAATATTCCAGAACAGCTGACCATGATGTCTTAAAATAACAAATTACATCTTAATTACATAATTCCAAGTGTTATTTCATAGCTTCGAAATTTCCAGTATTGTTCTAGAACGTAGAAAATAAATAATTAAACAAAAACAGTGAATTAGTGTGTGTCCAAACTTTTGACTTTTGTATTGTATGTGGTCCTGTGCATTTTATTATAAAATAGGCCATGTCTTAGTTGATTATGAAAAGCATTCTAAGTATGTACATGGCTAGGCTCAGTTGGTTAAGTGTATAGCGTGATATAGCACAAGTAATTTTTTTTTACTTAAAAGATTTTTACCATTTTACTGAGACACAACCCCATTGTTCATTGTTAGTGAAGGACCATCTGTAAAGGTGTTTGAGTACACAGACAATAATAAGTGAGTGCAACATGAGACACAGTAAGATCAGGGGTTTTTATGCGTAGCTTGTCCAGAAAGCTCATTTCTTTTTGTGTTACATTTGATGCCGTCATATTAGATTTGTTAGTTAGTTCAGTATGTAAGACTCAGTACCTGTTTAAGTGTAGCAATGTAACGCGTGATGTATTCTACAGTAACAGGGTCCTCTACAGTCAGTCTGTGACTCTGGCACTCCACTCTTGCTCTGTTAATGACGATCCTTGCATCAGCTGTGAGACCTGCACAAGAACAAACCACGCACGTCTGGTTTTCAGATATTACACTCACCCCTTCAAGCTCAACTTCATGTTGATGAAAAAAGGGAACATTTAGCTTCTTTAAACCCAAGTAATAATAGAAATATCTTGTGTAATAATATAACCCACAACAAGCATTAGATCAGATTCCACACGCTGCCGTGTGCGAACGCCATGCTGAAAAACAAGCAGACTGGAACCAATAAGCTTACCTGCAAAAGCCATACACACATGCTCATCCAGGGCACAGATCTTTCTAACTGTTCTCTCTTCTTGCAGCTTGGCTACAGACTTTTTCTCTACACCCAGAACGACGATGTCTTTACCCCTGATTCCAACCTGTTTGATGAAGAAAAAACAAAAAGGAATGCTTCAGGGCAAACTGCACATTGGAGCTGAATAAATAAATGAAAAAATGCAGCAGTGACCGCTGTGTTTCATACTCATTTCAACTCTAAATGCAGTGTAGAGATATAAAAAACATAGAAATGTTGATGAAACAACGACACAATGAGAGACTAAAGACGTGTGTATTATTAGCATACAAGCTCATGTGTGAGTTGTAAAATCTCTCTTACGGTTATATACAATATGTAGACAAAAGTTTGCGGACACCTGACCATTACTCTCACATGTGCTTGATGAACATCCTAAGATTGAGATTCAATTATTTGTCACGTGTACCATACAGCACAGTGAAATAATTTTTTCACATACGTCAGAGCGCAGAGTCAGCGAGGATTCAGCGCCCCTGGAGTAGATTGGGTTAAGGGCCTTACACAAGACCCAAAAGTACCTTTCGATCAGTAACCCAGAGCCTTAACCATTTAATATGCCACTGCCTTTCTACATTAATTCCCCCTTTGCTTTTGGGAAGCCCTTCCATTAGATTTTGGAATATTGCTTTAATGATTTGTGTTCACTCCGCCCCATAAGCAATCAGGCACTATGCTGGCTGAGGAGGTCTTAGGTGCATCCCAGTTCATCGCAAATATGTTCATTGGGGTTGAGGTCAAGGGTCTGTGCAGGACATTCACGCTCTTCACAGGGCTGGCTTAGTGTACAGGAGCAGATGTATAATGTACATTATACAGATGTTCTGTAAAATTGTGTTTCCTGCTTTGTAGCCACAATTGAGGAAGACATTCATATAGTGATTGGTCAGGTGCCCACATACTTTTGACCAATTATCTAATTGATCTAATTACTGTAAGAGAGATGTATCAACACCAATAGCACAGCTATTAACTTCTCAAGTAGCTATTTGGTTCTCTTTTACCATAGTTAAAATAGAAACGTATTGTATTATCCAAGCACTTAGCAGGACTGTTGTAAAAGTATCAGTACATGATTAGTAGTGTGTCCCAAACATGTCCAGAAACACAGGACACAGATTTGGATTAATACATGAATCGTCATAATTTAAAATAAAATAATATTCCAGGTAATATGCATGCAAGTGCTAAATCATGTTAATTTCATGTATATGTGCATGTGTTTGATCATTATTGAAGATTTATTTAAATATATGGAGACTTTTAGATCACTCTATTGTAGCAGAATCAAGGTTATGGCACCCTCTACAGGCGCTTTGTGCATTACACCAAACGATGTGTATCGTCTTATCACGAAAAATGTAACACATTACTAATATTATAACTCAAAATGCAAGAAACACTATTACATCGAAAAAGAATTTGTGTAATTAGATTATAAAATATGTCTGTTCACAGTCTATGAATACAGTAAGCTGTGTAGTCTGTAAGCTGTGCAGCCAGGAGCTCGGCCTGTGAGAACATGCAAGTCACGGTTAGCTTCTCATTCAATAGCGCTAGCGTTAGCCGAGCTAGCTCTGCTGTTAACTGCTCTTTATCATAACTTTCAAGGGGTTTAGCATGTCTATATCTCGTTATAAAACTCTGTAACATACGTACCCATGTGTATATAAAACAATGCGGATATATTTATTAATTATAAATAGTTATAGAGATTAATCTTTCCTGTTACATGATCTCAGAGCTCGTGCTCAAACACTTACAGCCGTGGAGCCCTTCTTCACCGCCTCCTGAGCATATTCCACTTGGAAAAGATGACCATCAGGAGAGAAAACGGTTATAGCGCGATCATACCTCGCTGCCATTTTTCCAAACTAGATAAGAAGCGGATACAAGTATTTAGCTAAGCAGAGTACAACAACTGCATCCACACAGACAGCGGCTTCTTGTTCTTCTTCTTTGAGGTTATTTGGCGGCTGGCAGCCAGCTTATAGGTTTATTACCGCCACCTGTTGGACTGGAGAGTGGAGTAAGTACTGTATATACTGTACAGTGTCAGGCAAAAAATATATAGTATAAAATATTTTAATACAAAATGTATTGCTATAGGTTTTATATATATATGTATATTATTATTATTATTTTTTATTTTTTTACATTCACATGCACATTAACACAATACGGCCAATTTGGCAACACCATTTAGCCTAATCTGCATGTATTTGGAATTTGGGAGGAAACCGGAGAACCCAGAGGAAACCCACTAAGGACTGGTTCCAGCACAGGAATGGAACCGAGGACATGGAGGTGCAATGCGACAGTGCTAACTACTATGTCCCTGTGACTCCATATACAGTATATGCCAATCTAATTATGCCACCTTTGAACCTCTGTAGTCCGACTAAGGACTGTGGAGGCAGATGGTGATCATTGTATTTATTCCCATTTTTACAACAATGGTAGAACCTCCAACATTCATATGCTCATTCACATACTAAAGGCAATTTGGGAATGCCAATTAGACTAATGTGCATGTCTTTGGAATGTGGGAGGTTTTGTATAGGGTTTTTATATCTTTAATTTGCTCCCATATGTACATATATTGTACATACATTGATCAGATATAACAATATGACTACCTGTCTAATATTGAATGGGTCCTCCCTTTTACCACCATAACAGTGATGCGCTGTGTCTTCTGACACCTTTCTATCACTATCATCTATTGGGTCATGGGCCAGCCTTTACTCCCTGTGTGCATCAGTGAGTCTTGGCCACCAAGTTGACCCTGTTGCCAGTTCCCTGATTTTCCTTCCTTAAATCACTTTAGGGTTTTCCTGACCAGGAACATCCCACAAGAACTATAGTTTTGTAGTTGCACTGACCCAGTCCTCTAACCAACCCATCACAATTTGGTCCTTCTCACAGTGACTACATTTTTAATATCAATGGGGGCTGAAAGTGGGTGGGATATATTAGGCATTGTAAGTAATTATAAAATGATGAGAAAGTTCCTGTGCACATAAAACAACAACCTCATTTCGCTTCCTGATTCCTTATATGGTAACACTTCCTATAGCCCGTATCCTGTTGAATATACAACTAAATAGCTTGTGTCCATTAGAACCCCTTTGTTTAATGGGAAATGCAAATGTATTTCATCTCATCTGTCTGTCTCTGGGTCTCTCACTGACTTACGTAATGACTTGATAAACAGAGAATAAACAGAGATTTCATCATGCGTATGTTTGTTCGAGGCCCAGCCGGTAAGTGTATCGAGGAGCAGCAGACGCAACAAGCAATAATTCTTCTTTTCACTCATTTTAAAACTTAACATTTTGGATACTCTTCTTCTTAAACCTAACAGACAACAAGTGAACCTTTCTTTCCTGAAGTTGATGTTTTGGACGCAGAAAATGGGCAAGCATAAGGATTTGAGTGACTGTGAGAAGTTCCACATTGTGATGACTAGAGGACGGGGTCAGAGTAACTCCAAAACTGCAGCTCTTGTGGGATGATCCCAGGATGCAGTGGTCAGGACATAGAGTGATCCAAGGGAGGAAAGTCGATGAAATGGTGATAGGGTCATGGGCGGCCAAGACTTACTGATCTACATAGGGAGCGTCAATTGGACCAGTAGAAGGCTTGCCTAATAGAAGCAATAGTACTGTATAGATAGATGTAAGCTGATGAAAAGGTTAATGCTGGTTCCAATAGCAAGGTGTCAGGACACACAGTGCATCACTATTATGGTGGCAAAGGGGGAACTACTCAATAGTAGGCATGTGGTCATAATGTTATGGCTGATCAGTGTATACTGTCTGTGTCGCTGATTTAGTAATCCTGTGGAAAGCTCCTCTCTGCTGGAGCCCGTTACCGTACCATTAGGATTAAACGCGACCGTCCATTAGGAACCATCGGGAACCATTAAATACCATTAGTGCACCATTACAGACCATCAGTGTTACATTACAGAGCAGTGAATATGCAGGGGTTTCAGTCAGGACACGCTGTAAAGGCTTCAGGCTGTGTGAGGAGGATAGCGCTGGTGGAACGGGGGGTGTTTTTGTGTTATTTAGTTGAGAAAGCGTTAGAGGGATGAGTGAGTGAGATCAGGAGAGCAGAGACTCGCTCCTGCTGCTACTACACTATTTAAGGTTCCGTTATCAGACGGAAGAGAGAGAGAAATAGAGAGAGAGAGAGAGCTGGCTTGTCAGCTACACTTTATGATGTCGCGTCGAAAGCAGACAAAGCCGAGTCCTTTGGAAGGTAAGTAAGCTCCAGGACACACACTCGCCTACGCTGTAGTTAAATTCAGCAATAACGACTAATATTTCGGTTTCTGTGTAATGCTGTGACCAACTTCCGGTCTGCGGACCATCACTGAGCCTGGGAGAAACCATTCACCTTTGCTTTGTATGTTTTTTTTTATTCTTTATTTTATTTTAAAAGTTTTACCTATGCACCTTTTTATTCGACCATAGGACAGGCAAAACCTGTATTTATGTGTAAACGAAAAAACAAAACCAAAAAATAAATAAATCTAAGACTTTTACTTTGGAGACAGGTTACTATACATCAACTCTGTGATGTGCATTAAATCACCCACATGCTCTCAGAGGAAGAAGAAGAATGCGTACTGCACATTGGTTTATCATGAAATGCATCTTCACAACAAACTAAGCATATCTTCTACATCTATGTCTCTGTGGATGATTTAATGGACATCATATGGTGCATTTCTTTTCTTGAAAAGTTTTAGCTGTGTATCTTTTGTCCATAATGCACCATAATTTGTACAGTAGTTACTGCATTTCCTTCTTTTCAGATCCGTAGCCATGCTTGCTGACAATTCCTAAGAAATTTCTGATTTCCACATTTTTTGCTTAGTCTGAAGCCTGTCACCTTGCACCTCTAGGTTCTGAGTATGATTCCCACCTTGGGTCTTGGAGTTTGCATGTTCTCCCAGTGCTTGGGTGGCTGGGTTTCGTCTGGGTACTTCGCTTTTCTCCCACAGTCCAAAGACATGCAGATTAGGACAACTGGCGTTCCCAAATTGCCCATAGAGTGAGAATGAACGTGTGTGTGTGTGTGCCCTGTGAAGGATTTGCACCATGTCTAGGGTGTACCCTGCCTCGTGTCCTAAGTCTCCTAGGATAGGCCCCAGCACCCCACGACCCTGTATACAGGATGACAATGAGTGAGTGAGTGAATGAGTATGAAGGTGGATTGTCCCAAACATAACTATCTAGGAATCCTGAAACCCCACCTTTCTATTGTTAAATGAATTAGAGTTCAGTTTAAAGAAATATATAAAACATTAGTCCTTGTCAACCTGAATCAGTGCCCTAAAGTGTTAATAAAGTAATAACTATCATTTAAATTTTTACTTTGCTTAGCTTAATGAATTTAATGTAATCACATAAACCTTTGTTCAACTTATTTTACTTGAGTGTAAACTGCAGTAACTGGAATAGTGTACTGCAGTCTGGACTTATCAGAACACATGACCTTTTTCCATTGCTCCAAAGCCCAATCTTTATGCTCCCTAGCCAATTAAAGCATTTTGCCAAATATCTTTGCTATGAAGTGGTTTTCTTATGGCCACAGCTTTAGATTTAGTCCCAGTGCTTGTAACATTGTGCATGGGGAAATGCAGGTCAAGTTTGTCACGTGTGCGATATGCAATAGGGATGGAAATCACCAGGGACCACACAAAACAATAGTATCACCAAAACCTAGGTGCCGATTAAATTAGCGCTACGATTCCTAAATTATCACAATTATATAAATATCTTGCTCCAATATTACATTTTCTCACGTTGTTACAATTCTAAACAAACTTGGAAAATAGTAAGTTCCTACCACACAGGATGCTGTGCTGTCTGCCGATGTGTGAATAGTTAAGAGTGCAGCACCTTCAGGATAATTTTACCGCCTCAAATGCAAATGTAGGAGACAGTGTAGTGATAAATGAATTGCCACACAAAAATATTGCGCTTTTTTCCCCATCTCTAATATGCAATGAAATTCGTACTTGCACATTCTTCCACATTAACATCAAAACCAAAAATGCAACCATATATTATCTACATAATTGGCCAGTGAGAAAAGTTGCTCAGTGAATGGTGAGTGTCTCAGTATTATGAGTACGGCACTTATGCAGACCAGAGCTCCATACTTTATTTGGTGTTGGATATAGTGTTTGGTGTAGCAGCTGGTTAAATGGTTTTAAGTGAGAAGTGTGTTTAAAATTCTTCAAAAATGCTACTTAAGTGTTATACAGATGTACATGTAAATCATCACAGAATACAATCAGAAGACTAATTAGTGACTCCATATGCTAGTTATTAGAACCAGAATTTAAAATGCCAGTGCTGAATTTCTTTGATATATTCCTTGTCTGATTGGTGCTCCAACATCATTATAATAACACATCAAAGGCACGGTGTGTTAAAAGGCAGGAAAACCTCTAATGGTCTCCATGTCCATTAAGGCTTTTCGATCATGATGCCCGCTAATGGTTCTTACTGACATCCATTAGATAGTTGCCATTAGGATATCGTTCCATTGTTTTCTAGCACGGCTGATGGTGGTTTCACCCATTGTTGTCTTCTATTAGTCTTGTTTCCATTAGAGAATTGGTTTCCCAACAGGATATAGAATAACAACTTA
>JAQMYK010000020.1:5213014-5236486 GCA_030014345.1 Clarias buthupogon
TTGTCTCCTCTGGGGTCTAAAAATTCACACATAGTGACATGATATTCAGATTATAAAACTGTTTTTCAGAGTTTTTTGGCTACATCACAATCTTTACAGGACTAGATTTGTAAAGGGGGAAAAACATAAATCATGTTTTTAATGTTTTAAAACAGTTACACATTAGCTAGAAGATTTGTTCCTAAACACCAGTTACTGTACCTACTTCACCTTCACTTGTTCTGTGGATATAAACACTTGATTCACCACAACATTTCATGGAGGTTTGAGACTCTCCCTGAGCACACAGTGGAACCTCGGATTACGAGCATAATTAGTTCCGGAAGCGGCTCATATTCCAAAGCACTCGTAAACTAAATTTAATTTTCCCATAGGAAATAATGGAAACCCAAATTATTCATTCTACAGCCCAAAAAAATTTATACATAAAAATAATTAACACAAAATATACAGTAAAAATAAAACAAATTAACCTGTACTTTACCTTTAAAAAACGTAAAAATAAATCCCAACAGATAAGTGTTTCCGTTTGTGCACGCAGGCGCTCTGTTACACACACAGCGCCTCTCCGTTAACACACACACACACACACACACACACACATTAACGGAGAGACCGTTTTAAAAACCGTTAAAAAATTAGGAACATCGCTAGTCACACTCGCATGAGCGCATACTAACAGAATCACTGCTGTAAAGTTAAACAACAACAACAACAACAAAAAACAAATTAATCAGCTCCTCACCTTTGAAAACAGTCACGACAGAGAAGAGTTTTCCTCTGTGTTTGTAGCCAAGAGGAGGGGGAGCTGTAAAACCAAGAGAGAGTGTGCACGTGTGTGTGTGTGTGTGTGTGCATAAGGCAGAGAGTGTGTGTGTTTAGAAACCTGAGAGTGGGGGATGTAAAAGCGTGTGTTTGTGTGTGTGTGCGCTCATTCACTTACACCAACACACACACACAAAGGTGTTTTCAAAGGTGAGGAGCCGATTAATTTGTTTTTTGTTGTTGTTGTTTAACTTTACAGCAGTGATTCTGTTAGTAGTGTATGTGCTCACGCGAGTGTGACTAGCGATGTTCCGTGCTAATTTTTAAACGGTTTTAAAAACGGTCTCTCCGTTAATGTGTGTGTGTGTGTGTGTGTGTGTGTGTGTGTGCGCACGCACATTACACACACACACATACACACACACACACACACACACACAGTGTGTGTGTGTGTGTGTGTATTCACCCAGCAGGGGAGACGATGACCTACAATTCCGCAGCGCAAGAGAGAGAAAAACCGTTGTGATGACGTGACGCTCGGCGTCAAAACAAGAAGCGCATGTGTGATACATGATACTCTGTGCTCATAAACCAACTAAGACAACGCTCGTTTTTCAAGTCAAAATTTATTAAAAATCTTGCGGAACACTCGTAAACCGCGTTACTCGTAATCTGAGGTTCCATTGTATCTACAAACTCTGTCTCTCTGTATAATGTTAGATCCTGGTTCTGTCTGTAATGACACGGGTCTCACGAGGGGCAGAGCCACGTGAAAATACTCTGCACTGAACAGGCAGATCCGCAGGCATGCTACACGCGGAGATCTGAACAGGCAGAGCCGCAGCCATCTAGAACGCATCCCACCTATCAGTGCGTCTATTTAAGGGCCCTTATACCAAGGCCAAGACAAGAACTATGACAAAAGCAAAAGACCCAGCGCGAGACTATGCAAGAAGCCGACGTGATCCTTTTTCATTCCCTAATTAATAATCCCACACTATCACCATACAGGAAGGTCTGTCCATGCGTGCCATGAGCACTCTCACAAACTCCTATTTTGTTGACCCCCGCAGAAGCTCAGCACAAGGGCTCTTATGAATATTATTACATCCTGTGGTACGGCTTTCTAACCGGCTCCATGTAACATTGCCCTCAATTAAAAATCCACTGCACTGCTTAGATCACCTTATTGATTACTCAATCACATGTAAAATGGTTTAATGGAAACGGTTGAGCTGACTACCCTCACATCACCACGTCATATGACTCAGAAATGTGAGAAGAAAAAATACTTTAATGTGTCCCACTGTGTTAGCGAAAGCATTTACTGTAAATCAGCAGGTCTCGACCTGAGGGCTGCATTTAATTATTCATTCATACTTATATATTTCAGTATAGTTTACCTGAAGGCTGAGATGGTGAACACACTGAGCTGGAGTAAGATTCAGCAACTTCTGAGCCAGACTAAACATCAGAAAAAGAAAAAGAAAACTCTTAAACTTTATGATGTCATCTGGTTTAAAAATACATGAACTATAACTCATAGTGAAATACAGTTCATTATTTATGAAGCAGAAATGCTAATTACCTTATTTATATCAAACATGGACATCATGACTCCTGTAGTAAAATAAACACTTTTAATAAATCTACTTTAAAAAAAAAAATTATTTATTGTATTTTCCAATACCTTTTTTAATAAAGTCATAAACATACCCTGATCACAGGGGCTGGTGTTCAGTTTGCATCTGTTGAAAAATACAATAAATGACACAGATATAAACAGATATTATGTACTTACAGTAGCGGTAACAAATCTAAGATCTAATAACACACTGTTCAGCTGAATGCAATAAATGTCGAACCTTCGAGTCTTCTTCTTTCCTAAACCACAAAAACACCTTTTGTCAAAATTATCAACAAAACCAAATTTAGTAAATTAGAAAATTTTAGGGGAAAAAAGAGTCATTTCCTAAGTTAAAGACTTACTGATGCACATACAGAGACAGATGCTCACCAGTCCAACCAGTAAAACACAGACACCAGTAACTGGCAGTATGGTGGGCAGTGACCCTGAATAAAAAAACACACACACACACACACACACACACACACAGATTAATACAGTGTTTTATTATACTAGAGCAAATTTGACAGCATTTTTTATTTATTTTATTTGGATCAATATGTGAGAAGTGAAAATGATGAAGCTAAACATTACTACATGTGTTTCTGGACTTTATTTTTTAAAGTCACAGTCGAACGTGTTGTTTAGATCATTAAACTACCCTGTTATGTGTTCTCTTAGCCAAGGAAATCCCTTAACGCTCAAATACCAGTCAGTTTTCTATAGAAACACTACAGGAAGTCTTTCCTGCCGACTGCAATTAGACTTTATAATAACTCTGCTCTGTGTGAGGGTTGCCCACCAGAGGGCAGTATGTTTTTGTTGTAGTTTTGTTAGAAGACCCAGTTTCCCAGAAGGCACCTCGGTCAGGCGATGACGAAGTTTCACCTGTGCCGAGGTGGCTCATTAGGACTCTTATAAAAAGCTGTTAGCTCTGGGAAACTGGGTCGACAACAAGATGGATGCCAACCGCCGGAAAACATTAAGAAGAAGAAGAAGAAGAAACTGGGTCGAGCATTAATTTCAGTTCTGTTTAGGTACTAACCCGTTTAGCAACTAACCTTCAGAGTTCTTAGTCTGTTTTATACCTAGTCTACTATGTACCTTGTATGTTTGTTTCTTGGGTCTCAGGCTACTAGCCTGTTTAGCAATTGGTCTGATTAGCTATTAGCTAGCTTAGCAGCCAATGGGCGTAACAGGTAGTAGACCTAGCCAAGCCTGTCTTGTTTGTTTATCCCTTGCATGTATAGTCCCTTGTGTTGAGTCCTCTAGGCTGTTTAGTGTGTCTTGTCTTGTCTGGTTTGTATCCCCATGTCTGTATTGTATTAGATTGTGTAATCCCTTGTCTCTGTATTGGTTTTGAGTTCTGTTTGTAGTATGCTCCACGTTTTTAGCCAACTTCCACACTTTTTGTTACACCTCACCCCCTCTGCATCTATGCCTCACAACCCATACCCACAGTCCAACACCAACAGTACGTGACAACCGTATATGGTTGGAATGACAAAAAAAGCCTACTTGACTTGATTTGACTAATAAGAAGCTTAGCTTAAGGTTTGTCAAGACTTTTGCTCATTTAAGAAACATATTTCATAGTAGTAACATGACTTTATAAACTTTCTCTAAATACATCATTCTTCTAATATTGTATGAGTATGCTATGTAAACTTGAGTACATACTTAGAGGAGGACTGAGAAATGTTTATAATACATTTCTTGCAGCAATAAATATAATTAATGTATTTTAAAAATTTTATAGCTTATTGCCAAAAATCACAGTAAAAACACCAGTAAAAAGTATCTTGCAGTAGCAGCAAAACACATGATTAAAAAAAAAAATACATACATATATATATATATATATATATATATATATATATATATAAATCATGTGCTATATATATATATATATACTTCGTATGAATTAAGATATTTTTAATCATATAAATACAGTACAATGCAGACCAATACAGTACACTAAATACCACCTTGCTTCTTAATTTTTCAGTGTTTAATTAAAATCTCGATTTACTTCATATAAAACCCATTAATGCATAATTTACCTATTTTTAAAATCTAAATATCTAAATTACTGTATTGATATATCAACAAATTTTACACTTTACACTGTCACTTTATAGTCACTAAGTTGACACTTTGCACTCCATACTGCACATAATTGCCTTTTGCACAACATTCATTGCGGACACTCCTTATACATTTATACACAAGTAGACATACTCTCACAAACGTGTGTGTATGTGTATATACATGTATGCATATGTGCGCATGTGTATATGTGGATATATGTATGTATATATGTGTGTGTATGTGTATATATATACTTGTATTCACATTTTTATTTGTATTTTTTTATTTATATTATTTTCATTTATATATATATATTTTTTTTTTTATTTTTTTATTTTATTTTATTTATTTATTTATTTTTATTTTTATTTTTTTATAAAACTTGCACAATATTAACACTACTGTATTATTCATATGCATATTTATTCTTATAATTGTACACCACCATTGCTTGTGTAGCTTGCACATAAGAATTTCACTCACATGTACTGTACCTGTGTACCAGTAACGTGATGTGACAATAAAAGTGATTTGATTTGATTTGATTTGAAATTTCATTTAGTTTCAGTAGTAGATCAAATATGCATCACTAAGGTAAAGTTTCTCATACATTTGTCATAACAATTTTATAACCTTTTATTTAAAAAAAATTTTTTTTAATAAAAAAGCCAAATGAGTATAACTAGGCAAAACTAGTCAAAGCAGACACTGTAATTTTTAGATAGGCGGGGGTCAACTTCTTGTTTGATGCTCCTTTATGTTACTTCTATCAAGCTTTCCCTTAACAAGAGTTCAGTAACATTAAATCAGCTTTACATTTATCAGGCCAGAAAAATCTCTTAGCGGTAAGATCATGTGCTAACCAGCACACAGCAGGCACGCTGAAGATGTGGCAGCATGCAGATGTATAGATTAGACCACACAGTGTACAGTATCGAGGTGTAACCCAAACATCATGCAACAGAGCAATCACCTTTTGTAAATTTTATATGAATTTAGAGACTCTTTATTTTTAATCAACCAAACTACAATACAATTTACTGTATTGTTTATATCAGGGAAGATACTGTAGACGTCTTGTAAATATATTTTCAGAAGATAAGGCATAATTAGTTCATTGGCTCGGATACGAGTATAAAAGTGACTTACCATTGAATGCAATGTCTAGAACCAAATTCTGGAAGCTTGACATTGATTTAAACACAACCTTTCTTTTCTGCAAGTTAGGCATAATCACTGTATCACCACAACTACTGTACCTCAACTGTATAACACTCATTCGATCAGCCTTAGCTCTGATGTTTTTAAACTAAACTTAATTCCAAAAGAGAATTTTTAAAACTACTTTTACCCCTGCAAAATCATTTGAAGTGCCATTATGCATCAGGCTTTTTGGTATTTTACAGTAATTCATGTAATTTTTTGAATTACCAATTCATTTACCAATCACATAATACAATAAAACAGGATTACAAATTAATATTGTAAGATTACAGCAATTTAATGCATATATTTGAAGAATTCTGGATCATTGCAATGAAAAGCAGACAATGAAATAGACAAATAGACAATGAACCTGATGAACAAAATAACCCATTAATCCATTAATAAGGTTTGTTTTGTGACGTTGCACACATTGAATTTATAGTTCACAATTATTGCAGACATTGAATTATTGTTCCAATGAATGCACCTTTGTTGTTTATGCGTTAAAGGCAACTATTCACACAAATGTCACATCGTAGTGTCCAACAAATCTTTTCTTAGGAACCTTGTTTATGGCACCATTTCATGCTGTGATAAGATCAGAGAATGTGTTTGATCTGGCATTTTGTCAAACATGCCAACAGCTTCAAAAGCTGCATTGTGGGAGTTTCTGCTGCAGTCACTGCTAAATGCTGCTTACTTATGGTCTTGGTGGTTTTCCTGACTACCTACACAGGCCTCTAACAGAGATGCTCTCACGGATGTTTTTGAGACTTTTGTAAAGTTTGAGGTTCAAGAAGGCTTCCAATTGTCTTGTACAGTGTCCAATTTCTACATTTCTACTAATTTATTTGACTCTGATGCTGATATTCCATGAAGAAGTTCAAGTTCAAGTTCAAGTTCAAGTAGGCTTTATTGTCACTTCAACCATATACAGCTAGTACACAGTGGAACGAAACAACGTTCCTCCAGGACCAAGGTGCTACATGCAACATAAATTTACAACATAAATTAACAGAAGAGCTAAAACTAGCTAACTAAGAGGCCTAGTTAGCTGGCTAGCGGAGACAAGACAGATAGACCTAACATAAATTACAACATAAACTAACAAAAACTAACTAGCTAGCCCAGAGACAACAGACAACATAAAGTGCACGTGCAAATGTGCAAACAAGAGCACAAAGTGACGGTGCGACAAATACAACATAACTTAATACTATGTGGTAGACAATGGGGACAATTGAAAGACAATCTGGTAGACAAAAATTAAAACCAACCAACCTATATATATACACAACACCTTATTGGAAACCTGTACACATGAACATATTTATCCAATTTGACAATCACATTGCAGCACAATACATAAAAAAAGATGCTTCAATTGTAATTTTCAAAATCAGAATGTTGGGGAAAAAATCAGTTATTTATCTCAGTTATTTTGCCTGCTGTTACTGAAAATGGTGACATAAAAATCATTTTCAATGGTCATTATGCATTAGAAAATCCATTTGGCAGAAACTCTTATCCATAGCAATTTACATTTTGTCTCATACAAGCAGCTGAGAGTTAAGGTTCTTGCTTCAGGACCAACAGCGGCTACTTGATGGTGCTGAGGTTTCAACCTGGGACCTTCCTATCAGTCACCCAACACCTTAACCCCTGAGCTACCCCTGCCCCGATAGGCAGAAAGTCTTTAAAAGTCCAATTAGTTTGTCTGTCCCAGACAAAAATATTTTACTCTTCTACTCTACATCTTTATAGCTTTCCTGAACACTTCAAAATGTCCTATAAAATAGCTCATATTTCTGATAATCAGTCCTCAGTCCATTCTGGTCCCTTGGACCTGTGTATTAAGAGTTTTTGTACTCATGTCCTGGTTGGTATCTACGCAGCATTGACAGAATCTACTCCTGAGGCCCGTCGCACAGCCCTGAAACTCCTTTTTGATGTTATCGCTGGACAGCATATACAGGACAGGATTAGCAGCACTGTTGATTGTAGACAAGCCCAGTGAGATGATGTAGGGTGTGTAGACGTGCTGTTCAAAGTGGCAGTCAGCCGACAGTGATGGGAAATGGTAAGTAATGGCACGTAAAAGAAGGAGCATGTGGTATGGGCCGAAGCAGATCAGGAAGAGGAGCACGACAGCCACAGCCAAGCGACGCACCTTTTGCTTGTGGTGCACGGTTATGCTCGCGCTAGCACGCACACTAGCCAAGATGCTATGGTTGGTGAAGATTAGCACTATAAGTGGAGCAAGGAAGCCCACGCTGAAGCGAGCATAGTTGAAGCCGGTCACAGTGGCAGTGCTTTGACTTGGCTCGAAGCAGCGGTGCTCTCCTTTGGCACTCCGGACCTCAGGCATCGTGAAGACAGGGGCATGGCCAAGGCCCACCACACACCAAATAGCAAGAGTCACAAAAGTAGCAAGTCTCTGATGCCGAAGCCCACGTGACTCCAAAGCATAGACCACGGCCACGTAGCGATCTATGGAGATACAGCAGAGCAGGAAGATGCTGATGTACATGTTGGTGAAAAAGACGTACCCTGTAACCTGGCACGCCAGAGAACTCCATCGCCAGTGGTGGCTGCTGTTGACATAAACAGCCCACACAGGCAGCGTCAACAGGTAGGTGAGGTCACTTAACGACAGACTCAGCAGATAGATGGCCAGAACATTGTTGCAGCGTACCTTGTGGATGGTTAGATAAATGGTCACCAGGTTGGCCGGGAATCCCACAAGCAGCACAGCAATGTAGAGCACCAGGAGTGGAATACGGCCTTCGTCGTAAGGCACCACACAGCTTTCACTTCCATTCCCAGGCATGGTAGTCCAGTTCATAGTGTCTTTAGTCATGAAGGAGAAAAAGCAATGAGGAGAAGAGTATTAAAACCATGTCATTATTTTAATTTACTCAATGTATTTGGCAAAGCTTTGTAGTAGAAGATCTGCTTCAACCAAATTAAAGAAGAAATTAGGCAGTAAAGGATAAAGCATAAAGACATTAAGGGGAACGTATGCAATCTTCACTTTTTAGACATTTCAGGTTGCATGTACAAATCAAAAAAATACAGGAAAAACGAAATGGACAATTTCCTTGCTTTTTGTCCTTTCTTAATTTTTGTATTGTCCAGAACAAGTTAATTAGATTTTCTACCTATTGTGACCTCACATAAGAAGATCTCCTCCCCCCAGCTTGTTTTACAGCTCTGCTGTTCTCTGAAGGTCCTCATTTAAAATGACCTTGAAACATCACATTTGGAGAAGGAGGGGAATAAAGGGAGGTTGAGTTATCAAAAACTAAATTAGCTAAAGGGGTATTTTCGCTGAGGTATTAACAGACACACCTTGGTGCCATTCTGAGACCCGTGTTAATTATTAAAGAAATAGTAAAATATGGGTTCTTTAATGCTTACCAGCAGTAAGGACTATCTGGTATGATTATGTTACTTGTTGAGTTGACCTCCTTTGCATTTAAAATAAACAAAACAAGTTTAAATATAAGCTGGAAAGACACTGGGTTGGTCTAATCATGTGTTTGCAGATGAACGAACATATACTGCACTCTTGAGAATTGAAAGGTGTGATAATTAGAAATGTGGTCTGAGTAGTAAACACCCACACTTGATGAACGATAAAGAAGAAGTTTCCATTACTCTTTAATATAACCCCAATTCTACTTCTTGTGCATGATTAAGTTACCAAAACCACAAAGATTTTTTCCACTTAAAGGTATCGTGTGATTTTGTAGCTCTTTGTAGCACTATGAAAGCACACAGTGGGTACTGTTGCTGCCCTTACAGCTGTAGATTCCCTGGTCTATCCCAGGGCACTCGGGCACTAGGCAAGATACTGTGGTACTAGTCCATCACAGGCACAAAATCACACATTTACACTATGGGTAATTTGAAAACACAATTAGAGCATTAAAGCTGCTTTGCGACAAAAAAAAATTGCTATACAATTAAAAAATTTTATTATCTGCATGTGCTGTGCAAGGAAACCAAAGGACATAAAAGAACATGCAAACTCAACATGTAAAACCTGACCCTGGAGGTGTGAAGCCACAGTGCTAACCACTGCACCCTGTGACTCTCTAAGGTGCATACTGATGAACAAAAATTTTAGCACCTACACAATGATCAAATCTACCCCAATCTAAAGGTTGATCAGGAAACAATAATAAAAAAATAGATCAGTGTATGACTTTTTCCTTCTGGTATCTGTATGAACCTATGAGGATTTCTTTGTAACATTTTTGGGGGGGTTAGTTTGCCTCAGGAGTTAGAGAGTTAATGAGAAAAACTGCAAAAATTGTCTTATATGCCGATTTTTTTTATCAAGTCTTATTCTTAATTAGTGGTAAGAGACGTATGATTACTTTGGAATTACAGGAAAGCAAATCAGCTCTAACAGCCTAGTTATAACAGCTCTAACAGTGTGTAGCCTAGTTTACACCTGATAAAAGAAAAGACAAAGAAATTCATCTTTTTGATGTTGAAAATTTACAATTTTACAATACATTATTTAACATAAATATCACATAACATAATAATCACCAAGAATCAGACAATATACTATAAGTAATATCTCAAAGGCATACAGAAAGAAAAAAATATTTGTTTTAAACATATAACAGACGAAATCAAAAACTTCGTTGGCACTTACCTTTTGATGAAGAACAAAAATGCAGCTGCCTTACTTTAGCTTTGATCCCAGACAAAATTTGGACATATTAACAACTTTCTATGCTACACAAGGAGTGTGAATGAGTGAGAAGCAGTGTGGTGTCATTGCAGTGAGCACACGGCCTGATCAGAGCCCTGATGAGTCAATCCTGCCTCCTTTTCAGGGGAAACTAACTAATGCATACTCAAAAAGCCACTAGATGACATCATAGACCACTGCATAATAGTTAAAGCAGCATGATCATCAACACATTAAATGGGCAGATTTCTAAAGACACACACACAATAGAGATTCCTCAGAAAAGAACAGAGGAAAAAAAAAAGAATGATTTGAGAACAAAATAAAAATATTAAATAATAATAATCAGCACATCATGTTTTAACTATGTATAATTACATGTAATGTTGTGGAACATCTGAGACAAATTACTGTTACCATTCCATCATCTACAAAAACTTCTGATCTCAGCAGCCTCTTTTTTTCTTTCTCTAGAAGAAGAAAAAACCAAAACAAATTCCACCTGTGGTGGAAAACACTTACTGTATACTGACTAATACCATAAATCTTAAATAAACATCAATATCAGTGATTCTATATGCTATTTTAATCTGCTTATTAGCCCAAGATGTTTTAGATCCTGAGCTTCAGTTACTGTCTGACCAGGGGCAGGGGAAGCTGAGTGGTTAGATGCTGGACTACTGAGTTGAAGGTCCCTGGTTCAAACCCCAGTATCACAAAGTTGGGTCCTTGAACAAGACCGTTACCCCTCAACTAGTCAGATGTACAATGAAATAAAAAGTTACTCTGAATAAGGGCGTAAACAATCAGGCTTATTTATCTCCTCTGCAATAAACCCAATTTGAGAAATTTATCCCACCTTGCAGCTGGTGTTAGCTCTGAATCAAACCTGACCCTACCAGGTGAGAAAACAATGGTTATCAGTTATTGTTCACAGTGATCCTGGTGATTGGTTGTTGGGAACATACAAGTACACCCCTGTCAAGTTTACACATCGAACCTGGTGGCCCAAGAGTCTGGATCTATTAACAAGCAAGCAAGCAAGCGCGTGTAAATTCAGCAGTAATTTTCTATGAAAAGAAACCTCCAATCTTTTATTTGTTAAATTTTCAATCTTATGAGGAACAATGACTAAGGATCCAGATGCAAGAGAGCTGTATGAATTTTAGGACATTGGCGAATGCCTGGTCCAAAATCAGTGGGTTTATGTTAACCCATTGAAAGTAATAACTCAGTGGGTTAATGATCTGAAGGTTGGCGATTCAAGCCGCAGTCCCACCAAGCTGCCACTGTTGGGCTCTTGAGCAGGGAGACCGTCTGCTCCGGGGGTGTTGTATCATGGCTGACCCTGCGCTCTAACCCCAGCTGCCTAACATTCTGGCATATGCGAAGACAGGAACTTCACTGTGCTGTAATGACGAGTAATGGCTTCTTCTTCAGGTGCCAACTTCTCATGAGAATAATTTAAAAAGTAATTAAATTTTTTTTTTTTTTCACTTTAACAGATGTACTGTTTTACCCAGATGGAGTGTCTAAGAAACAAGTATTATTATAAGCTGCACATCTGTATGCCATTGCTCTAAAAAGAACAAAAACAATGTAAAAACTAAATGGCAGTTTTAAAAGATTTTTATTAAATACTTGAAGGTTCTTTTTTTTTTTTTTATATACAAAGGTGAGTCAAACCGCTCTCTGGCTGTAGAACTTTTAAAAATAACCAAATATATAATTTCCTTGCTTTTCAATACACTTTGCTCATTGTTATGGTCCACTTTGTCCATCAACAGGTTTTCATATTCCTTCATCAAAAATGTTTTAGGCTGAGCTGCGAGCCACGAATGCACTGCTATCTTCACTTCAGGAGGAGATCTTCATCCTCGTAGGCTTTCAGGAGACCAAACAGGTGAAATTCAGATGGAGCAAGATCAGAGGTATGAGGCGGATGCTTTAACACCTATAAATGAAGTGTCACAGTGTGGGCAGAAGTGTGTGGACGTGCATCGTCAGGCAAGATCACAACACCCTTGAATATCAGTCCTCTGCGTATAATCTGAGCTTTAGGCTCCAGCTCTTCAATAAGCATCTCACTGTAATGAGCACTGTTGATTGTTGAAGCTTTTTGTTGATAATGTTCAAAATGTTGAGAATCCCAGAAAACTGTAAGCACCAATTTTATAGCTGATGGTTGACTTTTTAACTTTTTCTTGGTCAGCGTTTCAGGATGTTTCCATTCCATACTCTACCGTTTACTCTCAGGCTTGTAGTGATGAATCGTTGTCTCATTACCAGTAATAATTCTCTTTAAGAAACTTTCACCTTCCTTAGAGTATTGGTCATAATTTTGTACACTCTCAGATCAGAAAAACAATTCACTTGTCACTTCTCCACTTTCGTGGAAATCACAAGTGGGGCATCCGTTTTTGTTCGCACCGCTGTTACAGATGATGTAACACATTCACACCTGCACCGCAGTGACTGGGGAGACAGGATGGAGAAGTTTTAATATAACTAGAGTACAGATCATATTTGACTCACCCTATATACATAAATAAGATCAGAACATGATTTACAGACAGGCGGTAATGTAGATTAAGAATTTTATCTTTGTAGATTTGTAAACGTCCAAGTTCAGCTTTTGTTGGTGAAAGGACACATGGCATCTTTACACCCAAAACAGAAATGGAAAAATGATAAGGGCAAGGCAAAATGAGGCATGTTGTAGTTGATATGTCCAGGTTGATAGGCTTCATTAGGCCAAGGCCTGAACCTGAGGCTGCTCTCAGGCAGGTCTGTGAAGTCAGTACTGTAACAACCTTCCCTGTGAAGCTCCTCTGAATCACCGGCTTCGTCAGCTTGAGTCTCTGACCGAAATCATATCAACATGTTTGTATAAAACATCTTGTCTTCTCCCCAAATGTCAGTTCTTCCATCGGATTTGCTGTTAGGAATGAAGGAGAAGTTGGAAAAATATTAGAAGAATGAACACCAGAAAACAATAATAAAAGGATATTCCAATTTCCTTGTTTCGCTGTTGTTAAATAAAATACTGAGATCCCAAAGCACCTACTTCAGTAATTCTTTTTAAAGTATTGTAATATTAGTTTTGTGGGAACTGATCGTGTCCGATATGTTTTATTCTTGTTGTTAAAAGTTTCTGATGACAAAACATTTATTGCACTCAAGTAAAATAATAAAAAAATAAAACATACTGTCTACACAGGACTTCCAACTCTCTTATAAAAAAAAAGAAAGAAAAAAACAGCATATTTCCTTATTTAAGAAACCTTAAAGAGCATAACTTCAAATCTGTTATGCATAAATAGAATGCTAATAATAATTAATAACTAATAAATAGCACCTGTGCTTTTTGGACATGTGCCCAACTACAGTACTTTGGCATAGTGTAAATGTCACAGGGTTTGTTAGGTAGTTTGAAATAAAATACATAGTTGACACTATAGAATTTACTGTAAAAGGTTGTATTGCTCAATTTAACATGCCTCTTGCATACTTGTAATACCTTCTCTAGCACATTCAAAAGAATCTCACTGGGGTTAAGTGCCTGGCATTGTCATATTGGAATACACCCATGCCATCAGGGGAGAAAAAAAACTTTGATGGGAAAACCTGGTCATTCAGTACTTTCGAGTTATTAGCTGACTTCATTTTATTGCCACATTGCTGAACCTAAACCTGACCACAGTAGGCACTAGGCATGATGGGTGCATCACTTCATCCGTTCTCTTCTTACCCCGATGAACTCATTACTCTGGGACAGGGTAAATTTGGGCTCATCAGACCACATGACCTTTTTCTAATGCTCTATAGTCCATTCTTTCTGCTCCCTAGCAAACTGAAGACTTTTGCTATGTAGACATAATTCACAGGGTTTTTACCAAACCATACTGATATGTTAAATATACATCTGCTTACACTGACTTGAAACTTTTACTTGTGAATTAAACAGTCCAATGCTGAGCTACAGAAAGCACAAAGAGGCACAAAAACTGTGAAAACCACAAAGAATAAGAGGCGAACTGACCTGTTATGTTAAAGTTCATGGTTGAAGAATGCTCTTATATACAGTATAGTTAGTAGACGTCTGATCCAGACACATCACAGTTTAGCCAAAATAAATCATTCCCAAAACATTTTCAAATCTACAATTTTTTCCTTTATGGGACAAGTAGAATGTTTTCTGCACTCTCTCACAGGTTCTCTGGTATCGACTTCTCTTACCAAGTTATTAAGGAGCTGCTCAATCTTCCTGTACTCGTGTGAGCCTCGCTCCACTTTACCCTGGTACACAATCATCTGCTGACGGTCCTTCATGTCTTTGTATGTCTGATTGTAAATAAAACAGAACGCATCATCAGAATATTTAATAATCAGGACTAGCCAAAAATACAGGAACATGACATTCAAAGCTGTATCATGGGAAAGTCTTTAAGCTTTGTGGTTGCCTGATAAGGACAAGGTGCTCATAGCTTCTATAATGTAAGTGATAACAGGAGCTAACTACTGTAGGTTCATAGACATCAGGAGCCCTTATGTATAAATAGGGGTACAGTCTACATTCATTACACACAAAGTGTAATACTACAAGCACTTTTTTTTCAATCATTACTGCTTACAGCTCAAGAAAAACAAAAAATCCAGAATCTCAAAATATTAGAATATTTCTTAACATTAATAAAACAAATTACAATACGGAAATGTCCAACCTGTCTTCCTCTTGAAAACAGTCAATATATTCTGTATGGAGTTCAGGTCAGGCAAGGGGATTGGCCAATCAAGCACAGTAATGTTATGGTCAGCAAAAAAGTGAGTGATAGTTTTGGCACTGTGAGCAGGTGCTGGAAAAGGAAATCAGCATCTCCATTAAGCTTGCCAGCAGATGGAAGCATTAAGTGCTCTTAAATCTCTATATCATAAAGTTCTCTATATCTCTTGATAGCCAGCTGTGTTGACTTTGGACTTGATAAAACACAGTGGAACAACACCAGCAGATGACTTGGAACCCCAAATCAAAGACTGTGGACTTCAAGAAACTTGTATTATGTGCTTCTCTGGTCTCACTGTGGAATTTGCTTACATCTGAAAAGAGGACGTTGGACCACTGAGCAACAGCCCAGTTCTTTTTTCATTAGTCCAAATAAAATGCTTCTGACATTGTCTCTCCTCCTGGAGTGTCTTGATATTAGGAATGCAACAGCTGATAAATGGTGGCTCTTAATGCACTGACTCCAGACTCGACCCACCCCGTGTGAAGCTCTCCCAAATTCCTGAATCACCTAACTTTCTTCAGGCTTTTTCATCCCTATTGCTCATGCACCTTTTTCTACCCCTCCCTAAATATCCATGAATATGCTTTGATACAGCACTCTCAAAAACCAGCCCTGTCAGTAATGACCTTCCCTTCCTTGTGGAGGAAGATGATGATCATCTTCTGGACAACTGTTCCGGTAGAACAAAAGTACAGGACAAAAGTACTGTAAGCAGATGTGCCCATGTGTGTGCTGAACTAGATTAAGATATACACGGTATTTATACTTTATGACTTATAATTTACTCAAACTTGAAACATACTGGATTTTTGTTTTCTATGAGCTGTAAGCTGGTATCATTGAAATTAAAACAAACAAAAAAGGCTTGAACTATTTCACTTGACATGTAATGAATCTAGAATGTATGAGAATTTCTGTTTTGAATTGAATCACAAATTACAAAAAATACCACAGTATGAGGATTACGATAAATAAAACTGTGTTAAGTCTCTCCGCCATTCTTGTGTTTTTTCTCCTAGTTTTTATTTAAATCAGCTGTGCCTTGAACATGCTTCACACTTTATGGGTGATCAGCCTTCATTAACATGCACGTCAGTATGCAGAATGTCACCATTAACCACACCTTTGGGAATCTGGTGAATTTTTTTAGTTCATTATGGTTTATGAATAAAATTACAGATAATTAAAGACTTATCAATGAGACCCATTACACCTAACTGTAAACAGGTACAGTATGGGAAATTCTTTATAGATTGAGAAACTGTTACAGTTGCTACATTTCTGCGGTATCAAATGAAATAAAATCCTTTGGGACATGCTGTTGTATCACCACCCTATCTATAATTACTGTCCTGTAACATTGTTTAGTGTTTTTATTCCATACTGTTTAGCTACCACTATGTTTTAAATAGATTTCTGAGCAACCAAAACAAGAAACGTGACAGCACATGACGCTTTACTCATTCAGTGGGTTACTTAATAAATTAATCATTTGTCCACCCTGGAATAAAGTAATGTACAGTTCAAAACTGTTGCACTTACGTCGATGACAACGTCATGGCATTTATACTTCTGAGCCAAACTGAGCTTCAGTTCTGAGTCATCGATCAGGGTCACATAATCTTTCAAGACCTAAAGAAAGGGGGAGGAGGAGATTAGATACTGAGACACTTAAACAGGGCTTAAACAGTTAAGGCTGTGGGTTACTCATAAGTAACTGTAGTCTGGCTATAAAGCAACCTTAGTATAACATATAACAACTGCTGGAAAACATCTGTTTGAGTTCAAAACATAAATAGTAAACAGGCTCTACTAATCAGCTCCCTCTGCTGGAAGAAGCTTGTCACTGAAAGAGCTGCA
Organism: Clarias buthupogon; assembly: GCA_030014345.1. NCBI lineage: Eukaryota > Metazoa > Chordata > Actinopteri > Siluriformes > Clariidae > Clarias > Clarias buthupogon. Next base: position 5,230,062 of record JAQMYK010000020.1, read on the forward strand.
CCTGAACAGGAGCGCTGTTCTTGTGCAGGATATCCACCACTCTGTGAAAGCCAATGGGAGATCTCTTCTTAGTGTAACCCAGCCAGGTCTTGGTGTTGAATAAACTGTCCACGTCAAACCAGCTTTTTAACTTGGCCCGAGCTCCAAGTGCTGTGAGGATGTACTGCTTTTCTGAAATCTACCAAAGAAAAGATTTTACGCATAATAACAATTTCCATCACAATATCCACACAGTTCTTGATATGTTATGTTTGTCCATAAGATACAAATACCTAAACTTATATAACTACTGCGTACATTACATACGCCTGTCATTCACCTGTAATCTTTGGCCACCTTATCAGGTTGACTCACTGTATACAAAAATACTTTTTGCAGGTAAACAACTCCTGACTGCATCAACCAACACATACTCTACATGTCATTAAGTGGTGGCCTGATTTATATGTGTCTGCTTCAGTCCTTCATAACATAAACCATCTCATTCTCTCTTTAATATTGACTTGTTTGCATCACATGCAAGTCTATTTAGGTAGCTCATCTTCTATAGATTTAATACTAATTTTTAATAATATTATTTATTTACTTATTTTTAAAAAAGGGGATAAATTCACTATTTTAGTCATTTTTAGACATTCAGTCTGGTCTGTGTGAGACTGAGTGTGTGCGTAAACACAAACGCAATTTTTCCATTTTTGTATTGGCAAGGGTTTAAACAAGCTGATTAGATTTTTTCCCTATTGGGACCTCATATAAGAAGATTGCCCTAACCCTCTTGCATTTGGAAGAGAAGTGAGGGAGTTGAGGCGGCACGGTGATGTAGTGGTTAGCACTGTAGCCTTGCACCTCCAGAGTACGGGATCGATTCCCAGCCAGGTTCGATTCCTGTCTCCGTGTGCATGGAATTTGCATGTTATACCCGTGCTTAATGGGTTTACTCCGGGTACTCCGTTTTCCTCCCACAGTCCAAAGACATGCAGATGAGGCTAACTGCCATTCCGAAATTGCCTGTAGTGTGTGAATGAGTGTTTGAACGTGTGTATGTGTGTGTGTGAGCCCCACGATGGATTGGCACCCTGAATGTCCGTACCCCGAATGAGTACGTGGAGTTTGAGGTATAACAAATAATGCATTATCTAAGGGATATTTCAGCAGGAGCATTAACAAATGAAAAACAAAGACAGGTGACAAATAGGATATATGATTTAAAATCTAATTAAAATCTCATTTTAATTATAAATCAGTTAATGTAGCAGTGTGACAACGTGAGAAATGCGTTACGGGCCTTACCCTGAAGGTTTTTCTGATGTTAGCTGGACTGCTGAAAGTCCCCTGAAAAGAAATAAACACATGTCAAAATGTTCAAAATGTGCAGATACTGTGTAAATCTACAGTGCTAAGACTGTGCTCGAAATGTTGCACCATGAATACCCTGACTGTGCTCACCTCGGGCTCTCCATAATGGTAGAAGCAGGCGTAGTACAGAGTGGTGATAAGGGGCATGTTTAAGATGGACGCTTTTCTGGGGAACTTCTTAAAAATCTCTGCTTCACCCTTCTTGTCATTTGCCTAGAAGAAGCACACAATAAAAAATTATAACCAAAATATCAGGATGAACACTTTATTAGGAACACCATATAAACACTGGATGGGGCCTTGATATAGAGTCTACAAGATGTTGGATTAACATATGTAAATGCATCGTAAACAAAATGAAGAATGGCTGCACAAGAATGAGTCATTTTAAACAGGTCACTAAAATCTCCTTCATTTTCCTGTAACCTCTGGTTACTGATACTTGTCCGGGGGACAAACTGTAGCCTGATGCACCATGATGAACCTGATACACCACAATAAACCTAATACTCTGTGCTGATTCGATTGCTGAGGTACCCAGGGGCACTAATATTCACCAGGAAATTCTTCTCCATACCATCACGCTACAACTTCTGGGTCTGAACGTCCCACTATACACAGGATGGCTTCTGAAATCTTGAATCAATCCTGATGATGTAATGATTTACTGTAAATAAAGGCCTGGGTTCAACCTTCCAGACATCTTGATTTTAGTCACGAGTCCACATCTGGTGCTCCTGTTTACCCTGTTTCAGCTGTTTGTTGGCCAAAGTCTTAATAAATGGTACATTCCATTGTGTAAACCAATCAGACCATGACTGTCTAAGGAATACGTGGAGGAAACCCACCAAGCACAGGAGAAAATGTGACCTCCACACACACAGCCCGAGATTTGTAACCTCAACCCTAGAGGTACAATGCGACCACTAAGCCAGATGTTAAACAACTAAAATGTTTTGGTAAAATACCTGCTAATCACAGCAACACTAACATGTACATACAGTATAGGAATCACCAGGGACCTCCTGATACGATATTGTCTCAATAACTAAAGTACTAATTCGATTTGTAATAGGGATTCTGTATTTTATCACAATTTCTAAAAAACTTAGCAAATCATGTGCTCCTACCACACAGGATGCTGTGCTGACTGAACGGTTTAAATAGGCCCACCTGCAGGATTACAGAGGAACTGCAAGATTTTACCACTTGAAGTGAAAACTTACATAAATAAAAAAATTTAGTTTAAAAATCGATTTCGGAGGCAGCGTGCCGATACAAGAACCACCACACAAAAGAATCGGGATACATCACTGAATCAAATTTTTTCGCCCCCATCTCTACTAGTATGTGAGCTTATGCATACAGAATGGCACTTTTACTACGAGTGTCATGTCATGCAGATCAGTCTAATCACCCGCACCGTCACCATAAAAAGGGGAACAGGAAAATGAAAAGTATAAAACCCAGACAGAAGAGAATGTTGTACACAAACTTTTTTTTTTCACAATATCTAAGAGAAATCATGCATTAAGTATCATAATGTTTTTAACTCTTATTCAGTTCCTATTCCAGGACAACCAGCTCTCACCTCTATGATGATCTGTCTCTCCAGGAGGGTGTAGTGGTCTTGCACATGAGTGGAATCATCCTGAGAAAAAGGAAGGCTAATAACGAACAACAAGATTAGCAGTGGCAGTCGACGCCTCTCATGAAAATCAAGAAAGAGGAGTGTGTTTGCTGTGGTGTCTGTGACTACCTGAGAGATTTTTTGAGGAAGTCTCTCCTTTCTCCTGCATCTTTAATATTCAAATGTGTCTTGTATTGCATTAACTTCAGGAGTAATTAAAAAGAAAACTCCCGTTAGCGTTGCATATCATATTATTGTTCAATGTGCAATAAAGATGCAATTACTAAAGTCACAAACTTATTAAAAATGTATTAAAAATAAACTGATTATGAAATCAGATGCCACCTACCGCCATATCCTCTGATCTACCAAGTGCCCTATTACATACACACACACACACACACACAAAATCATAAACTAGCCTTACATCAGCAACCTACCTACTAATTGATATAAATAGATCTAAACTTACTTCATTAACTCCACCAGCAGCGCCTGCTCTCCCATTTCTTTCAGATAATGAATATAATGCCGCAAAGCGATCTCCCTTAGCATTAACTCTCGAAAGAGGATGTCTACAGACGTGTCATACCAAAAACAAGTTACCACCGAATTAAAAGTAATGACTACTCTTTTAAGCATTACATAAAAACTCAATTATTCATGCCTACCTTTACTTAAAGATTTCTTTAAATATATTAAGACCTACAAAAGCAGAAAGCAATTTATATCAGTTCTCATTGCCATGTGGTTTATCAGGAATGAATGAAAAGTGCAGATGAAAAGCGGTACGAGATGCTTACTGCAGTGATGACGTTACCGTCGTGAGCGCTCACCGCCTCATCCAGCAGCAGCAGCTTGTCCTGTAGGGAGCGGAACCTTTCCAGGGAAAACGCCTGCACCAAAATGATATGTAATTATTAATGTCTCAGCCAAAAGTTTACAAGAAACACTGACCTTATGATCTAAGATCTGATCATAGATTCAAATGAAAGCATCACTTCTGGAACTTAAGGTATGAGGATTAAAATAGAAACATGGGTTTATAGAGCCGAGCTTGCTGCTAACATCTCATGAGTCATGCACGAGTTACCTACGTGTCCCTTTGTACAGTTTAGTTTTGGTAGTTTTTTGGTGCAATGATATTGAAGTGTTAATACACTACCAGGGCAAAAAAGTCACCATCTGTATTTAAGTAAATAAGCAACTACAATTATTGCCCTGCATCAAACAAAGACACTACCATTATTATTATTTTTTTAATGATTATGATTTATCACTTTTATCACATTTATCATGTTTAGATGTTCAGATGCAGTGTGTGTGTGTGTGTGTGTGTGTGTGTGTCCATGCTCTTTTGTTTTTTTTTGTCCAATTACATTTCCCCCCTAATGTGACCTCATATAAGAAGATAAGAAGTCTCCACCAGGTTGTTGCTCAGCAGTACTGTAGCTCATTTACACAGACACACAAACTGCATGTTTGAAGAAACAGTGAAATAAATAGAGCTTAAGGTATGAAAAATGTTTTACCCAAGAGGCATCTCAACTGGAGCATTAACACACACTTCGGGGAGCTCTGAGACCTGTGTTAACTTGTCCAAGAAATGGTACCATATGGGACCTTATATTATCTACCTCAAGGAAAATAAACTGTAACTGCAATCTTGAAGGCTCTCACATGAAGGAAAACTTACTATTTGTTAATCACTTTGTTTTAATGTACTATATAGCTGTGATTTTAAGTACAGTTGGCACTACAGTCAGAGTTGCTGTTATAGAATATTAATCAAGATCTTCTGACCAATCAGACTCCTTACCTTTCCTTTCCGCATCCGCTTTATAGTCTCTTCAGGGGTCCAATCACTCACATAGTCGTGACTCTCCGCCTTTGGCCTGCGTAACTCTGGCGCGTATACTTTAACAGACGTGTCAATGAAAGCTGAAAAGCAAAAACTTACGTCAGCATGCCATGTACGACACCGCTACATTACAAAACTCGTAGTCTTAATGAAGCATGCATGTTTGAACTTACATTCAGAAAACGAAGGTTTGCTCTTTACTGATGTGAACGAAGCAGAGAATCAGAACAATAATTATTGGGCTGAAAAACAGGTAGGACTTAAATACACAAAACACCCAGTCAATGCAACTTATGATCAAATAATTACCTCTAAACAAAGAACTTAAGGAGTATCCAGAGCCTTGTTTGGGTAACGAGGGGGCCGTGTTAATTTTGGGGAAGTTCTGCTCTCCACCTGAGCGGATGCTGGACGCCGTCTCTTTGACAGACCAGGAGATACCTGAAGTTCAACAGCAAATGGAAATCCAAAGTAAAGACCAAAAGCAGATGGAGTCTGTGGACGAAGGATGGCTGTGAGGTTTGTCTTACTTCCAACAGGCTCTCCAGTCCAGCTGACCTTCTCAACATCATCATCATCATCTTCATCATCGACCAGGATGCTGTTCACTGCACGCTTGGATTCTTTTAACTAATAAGTCAACACAAGCGATGTGCAAAAATTGTAAAATACATTTAATGTATTTATTTCTTGAAATAAATATATAAAACTCAAAGAACTATTTGGAAAAGTCTGTGCAAAACTTTCACACACTTTTGACTTAAAATTTTACTTTGGCCATTCATCTTTAAACAATATTCAAAGCAAATGCACATTTTTAGAGATTTAAAATAAACAAAAACTTAAATAACTCTAAAAAATAACTTTAAAAATGGACTCTGAAAGCACGGGACAATCTATGGTCTGATGGTACAAAAATTGATCCCTGCAATATCCAGCACGCCACCAGTAGGATTATAGAGAAATGGCGATGGTTTTCCACCTCAAATGCAAACAGATAAATTAATATTTAATAAAAAAATTTATAATAATAGTGGATTTTACCCCCCATCTAACTAAGTAATTAGCTAACCCGTCTCTGCCACAATAATATAACCATTGTACTAAAGAAATAATGACTGTGATAAACATAGCAGTTGAAACAGATGGTTTCTGCTTTGTGTGAATATGAATGGACGCGTAACTGTAACAAGCATAAATTTATGTTATTCAACACGTCCTGCTGAATAGCTTTCTCTTACCACAAGTGCCATTAACAACATAACGATTTAGTCTGCAGTAACGTTACCTTTTAGGCCTTGTCTCTATAAATAATACATTTAACTTATACAAAACCAGCCAAAAAATGTCACACTCTAAGAATTCCATAAGATTTCACTCAACCATCAATAGCTCTGATTACAGCACAGTTTGTGAAAATGATTGCTCATGCTCCCAGAACCACTTTTTCACAATTTGAATACTGATGAATAGGGATGCACCGATACCACTTTTTTGGAAAACGAGTATGAGTACTTGCATTTCAGTACTCGCCGATACCGATACCGAGTACTTAATAAAAACATGATTTAAATTTAC
>JAQMYK010000020.1:5261211-5272841 GCA_030014345.1 Clarias buthupogon
CTTTTAACGAGTACAAGTACTTTAAAAAATGTGGTATCGAGGCCGATACCCGATACCGGTATCGGTGCATCCCTAGTACATATAGTATTTTTTTTTTATGGGTAACCAACCCCTTTTCTTTTTACAATACAGAACCTGACCTGATTTAAAGAAAAGAAAAAATCCAAAATGATCAAAACTTCTAAACTACTGATTTCATATTTAAAATAATTTAAAATAATCTACATTGGATAGCCAAAAGTTTGTGGACAACCGACCACACACTCGGTATATTCTTCCATAATATGTCATTCCAAAACCCTGAACATTAAAAGCAGATTTGGTCATCAATCTTCAGTAAAGCATTTCCACTAGATTTTGGAATTCAGTTCAGCCACAAGCTCGTTAGTGAGGTCAGGTACTGAAGTCGGTCGAGGGAGCCTGGGGTGCAGTCGACATATCAATTCAATAAGGTTGAGGCTCTGAGCAGACCATGAACCTGTCCATAGCAACTGACGAAATATGTGAATGGGTTACTGTCGTGCTGTGGCAAGTTTAGCTTCAACGAAGGGAAATTGTAATGCTAAAGCGCTTTACAAACACATTCTAGGCAATTGAGTGCTTCACACTTTGTGGCAACAGCTTGAGAAAGGCACATACATTACTAAAGACGGTCAGTTATCCATATTGTTTTGTCATATAGTGCAATGAATTTTGACAAAACATAGCTAAGCACGATGATATATTGGGTTTGGTTAAGAGTGAGGCAATCAAAACAAGTGTGTAAAATTATCCTGACTGTTCCACATGCTTACTCCACTGCTCCACACACACAAATATCATTTTGTAAGCATAATTCACATCTGCAAATGTTGGCCATCTTGGCGCTCTCTATTAAAGATTAAGTAGGACTGGTGAACAGGTTTTGGCACCCTTACCGCTCCCTGTTGGCTTTCTCCAGCTTGTCCTTAAGCACAAGCAGCTCCTTCTGCAGGGAGACCTGCTGGCTCTCAGAATCATGCAGCTCTTTGCATAGGTTCTTCAGCTCTGTGCCATGGCAGGCATCGCGCTTGACAAGCTCTTCCTCATAGAACAGCATCTTCTTATCCAGCTCAGACTTCACCTTAGTCAGCTCCTGCTGCGTCTCAGCGCTCACATTGGATGCTCGACCGGTGCCCTGCTTCACCTGACAGAGAAAATAAGAGGCATCTAAAGAGAAGGACAATTTTGGAAAATGTGTTCTAGAGATAGAAAACAGGGGGAAAAAAATCTTTAATCTTAAAGATTTTCCAGGTTACTTTAAATCCAAATGAAATGCGTTATGTGTGAGAGGAGTGAGATTTCGTGTTGATGTTTGAATTGCAGTAAGGAGATGATGATGTGTCCAATCAGTGTGTAACCTGCAGCATCATAAAAATTAAAAAAAAGAATTACAAATTGATGTGAATATAAATTTACTGGTTTAATTGAATGATTTTATTATATTGAACAAAAAGCAAGAAAATTCACGTCTCTGCTTCAAGTTATTAATGGGATGTCCCTATCCAACATGTTGTATTTAAGACTGTAAGGTTATTCACAAAGCTTCTTAGAATTCTCCCAGAGAGCTCCTATCTTAGCTCCTTATCTTAAGTCCTAACTGGTGTGGTTGACCCCATTGCTAGCGATGACTAAGCAATTCAAGGACTGTGATTGGTTGATTTAAAAAACTGTAAAGGTCTTAAAATGCACTCTTTGTGAAAATAAAATATATGATAATAGAATAGACAGTGAAATCATAATGTTTGTATATAAAGAAATTGTATAATCATGAGTGCAGGCTACTTTATGCAAAGTTTCTGTTTTAGGCTAAATATCTAAAATTTTTATTCAATTTAAATTGTGTCTACTTTTAAAGCAACCAATTTCCACACAGTAGTTACTATATTTAAGTTTTTACATTTATTTACCAAACTAATTTTATTACTTGTCATCCATTCCAGACTGATGGAAGCAAAATGCCACAGCTTTTACCAGTTTATATGATTGCAGGACAGTCTATTTAAGTTGCACTTTTGGGTGGTACGTAGCCAACAATCCAAGAGGGATGGAAGGAAGTAAAAGAACAAAGAAAACCAAATTGGACAGAAAAAACAGTGTTTACATTTAGTGTTTGGAGAATATTTCTTCTTTCCGTCATTTTGTCCTCTGCTATAGAAACTCTTAAGCCTCCTACTCTCTACTCTTAACAATTTTTACCTGAGGAGCTATTTTTAGGTTTTAAGATGCTTTGTCTTTTTTATCTTTACTAAGATTTAGTCCTAAATTTAAGGGAAAATTCTAAGAAAATGTCATAATTCTAAGAATTTTCTTAGAATTTCATCACTAGGAGCAACTTTTAGACTTAGGAAGCTTTGTGAATACAGGCCCAGGTTTGTAATTTTAATTTTTGCTTACTCTTGTGAAAGTTTTAATCAGTTTAATCGGTATGTGTGGTGATGTAAACGTACAACCACCGAACACAAAAGAGATATTTTTCAGATTCATATCCTCACATCTGAGTCACTTCCTAGAACTGATCTGTTTTCTGATTTGGGTCTAAACAGGTTCTTCAGTTTCTTTTATTTCCATTATTATTATTAGCAATATAAAAAGAAGTCACAGAAAATGTAGAGGAGAAATAATAACGTAAGTATGCAACAAAAACAGCACTGTAAAAATAACCAGGCAGGATATCCCCTGTCTGGAAGACAGTGCAAGGAGAGAGCAGGATGGTGTGGGGAAGGAAATGAGGTAGAAAGATCTAACCAGCTGAAATAGTCAGCTGAAGTTGAAACAGACCCAAAGGAAAGCAAAGGAACAGCTGTGATCAGGTATATGAAATCAGAAGAGGACCTGGGATCGGGATGGAGGGGGAAAAAATGATAAAAATGAAAGTGAAAAATGTAAAAAGTTGGTGTGTAGGTTGATCTCTGACCTTTAGTGTCTCCAGTTCACTTTCCAGCTGTTTGGAATAAACTTCACTGTGTTCTCGCAGCTTTCGCTCCTTAGATGCTTCTGCACGAGCGTCTTCCAGCTGAGCTTCCAGCTATAACACACCACACACAGACACACAGAGAGAGAGAGAGAGTGAAAATGACTGATTTGCTTTAGTGAATCTGTGAAGCATTCATGAGATCATCCATGAGCACTTTCTCTAGTAGTGGTTGACTAAACTGAGCTCAATGATACCTTCCACAGAGTAAAATGTCAGGCTGTGGCCAGTTAGACAGCTACATTCTACACCGAAACAAACCTACAATAAGCCTAATTAATTATTTTTTTCCACTCATTTAACAAAGTTCTACTGGCATCTTTGAAGTTAAAGGCACCTATTATGCGAAATAATTTAGACATTTAGACATTCAGATGAGTTTCCAGTGTGTGTCCAAACAAAGACCGTGAAGGAAAAGAAAAACATTTCCTGCTTTTTGTCTTTTTTGTAATGGTCAGTGCTTAAAAATGACAAGTGATTTCCCCTTTTCTGACATCACATACTGTAAGAAGATACTCTCCCAGGCTTGTTGCTCAGCTCTGCTGTTCTCTGAAAGGGGCGCTGCTCAGCAATGGCTCATTTATATAAACACTGAAACAGTGAATTTGCAGGAGGAGTGGAATAAAGGAAGTTTGACGCAGAAAAAGGCATTATCCGAACGCTATTTTAGCTTGAGCATTTAGAGACACTATTTGGGGAGATCTGAGACCTGTGCTAACTTGTCTAAGAAACAGTTAAAAAAAATAAAAATAAAAACTTACATTTTCTCATTTTTCACTTTTACACAAACATTACAATGCTAGAAAGTTTATAAAAGCTTGCAGATTATTAATAGCAGAAAATGTAAGAATTTTAGCAGGGTTTAGAAGAGAGAAGAGAAAAAGAGAGAGAGCGAGAGAAATGTTAATGTCCAGGCCACTACTTGTTATTGTGAGCGACACTGTAGTTCAATTAACAGAATTTACTACAATAACAATAAATGATCATTACTTAACCATGAAAAACGTAGAGCAATTCAATGTACAGGCGCGTGGGACATAAAGCGTAAACGTTATTAAGAAAGAAAAAGTACGAGAGAGACACACATTGTGCTCAGGGGAACAAAACTAATGGAGTGCGCCGAGTGTGTTTACTCTGAAGGCTCAGTGAGCAAAGCATGTTCTCCATCCTTCACTTAAGCAAGTCGGTGTTGCCCATCTGGCTCTGGTTACCCATGCAGGTCTACGGAGGGTCAGAGAGGAGGCCTACAGTGAGCGGGGGAGAGCCGAGACATTCCTGCTGTCGCCCCCGGAGATCTGAGCTTGCTGAGTTTAAGCAAGGCCAGGCTCCATGTTCTCCCTGCGCTTCTGTTGTGTCACTAAGGAACGCCAGAAATGCAGTGCATTCCTGAGCTGTTGTTCGGCAGCGTGCTGCCCCAGGAAAAGCTCTGTGTTATGCCGAGTTATAAATATTGCAAGACGAAACATGGCTAAAACTGACTGTCGGGGGAAAAAAGAAAAAAAAAAAAAAAGATGGCACACATCCTTAACATCTAAACAGATTAAAGACAGTAGTTCGAAATACAAAAACACACCTCTTTGCGGGCCTTCTCGGTCTTGCGGATGTCCTGGCGCATGCCATCAAGCTTCTGCATGAGTGCCTCCATCTCCTCCTCCTTGTCAAGGAGCTGTCGTGAGAGCCGCTGCTTCTGCGAGCGCAGCTCGGCCATGCGCTCGTTTAGCTCGGAGAACTCCTGCATGGCCAGCTTCCTCTGTTGATGAGCGTCTTTCAGCTCTTTCGTCTGAGATTTCAGGCGATCCAGAGACTCCACCAGTTGCTGCGAATGCAGACACAATATATGATGATGAAGGAGATGAAGAAAGAGAGAAAAAAAAATTAATAAAAGAAAGACAGGAGAGTAAAAACAGGCTTAGGAAAAGCGTGAAGAATGAATGACTACAGAGAAACAAGATATGATACGAAAGTGAGAAAGAATGAGTAAGAGAAGAAAGTCGCCCGGGCTGCCTCAGAGAGTTGACTGAAAAGGGGGCTGAGTGAGAAATAGAAATTGTCGAGAGAATTGGGAGCTCGATGATAAAAGAGAAGGACGTGCTGCAGTTAATGAGTACATTATCTACCTAGTGCAGCTTTGCTCTCAAAGACAAGAGACCAAAAAAAAAAAAAAAAAAAAAAGTGTTTTCAAGACGCGAGACGTTATCTGTCAATATGCAGCACCTGATGGTTTAGACTGGGTGCTCAAGTGCGGAAACAGGACAGATCTAATGAGGTAAAAAATGACAGTATGGACGAGCCCTGCCCCTGGTTAAGTGAGAGAATCCTGGCATTAACCATGATGTAGAAGTCCAGTGTGTATAAATTAACATTACCCTGAAAATAAAATACAGGGTCAAGAATTCTGATAAACGTAAGAGGTTTCATGCACATGAGCCTGAAATGACTCAGTTCTGATGTGATTTTATTAGCAAATCTGATGTTTTTCAGGTCGGATCTAAGTCAATTTCATGTGTGGTCCTAGATCTGAGATACACGTTCATGTGGCTTGAATGAGAACGTGAAGATCGGAATAGGCTGGATGCTGAAATCATCGGTCATCACCGGGACTTCATATCAGTCCTAGCAATAGTTATTAATAAAACATCTAAAGAGAGGCGTCTTGATTTCTTCCTTCTTCTGGAACTCACATACAGCTGACTAACTGCTAGCCATTCTCCAGAGCAAACTCCCACACATTCTTTTTGTTGCTAAAATCGCATCCATTGTTCAACATTAATAAGTGGTTGCACGAATATGACGAGTTTTAACCCTGATAGCATGAGCAAATACATATCGATGTGAGCATCCATGTCGTTTCAGAGCCCCAAAAAAGCAACAACACACAATACCACTGTAGACACCCATGAAGAGGGAGCAACAGCGAAGATGCTTTGTTAGATTATTCAACACTCATTTGGAGTATAGTGGGGAAGGAACAAATCATTAAATCATTAGCTAGCCTGCAGGGAATGTTGGTCATGTTCTGGTTGCCTGGAAAGCTAATTAATTAGGCTAAAAATGGCATCGTAACCCCAAAGTATGACAAGCTAGTTATGTGCATTACCACAGATACTCCTAAAAACAATGAGTAAGTACTACAATTCCTGAAGACAGAATGACTGTGTAGCCAGAGGCCTCCCTGTCATTGCTCAAATGTTTCCCAAGAGCTCTGGTTTTCTATCTAAGTACATCTAATCCATTACAAGCCTATCTGGGGCTTTATTTTAGATGACATGTTGTACGGAGAATAAACAAGTCTCGGGATTTATTCTCTGCACATTACATAGTTTAAGAGAAATATTTCATATTCTTATCTTAGATTTAATGATATGTATATTGATATTCATGCTCTGAGAGACTGACCTTAACTGAACGTAGGAACTACCTAAACCCGTTTATGTAACGAGACAGGAAATCAAACAGCAGGCTATGGGTACACTGGTTGGGTACACGGTCAATTAGCCGGAGCTGTCTGAAACGGCAGAAAGGCCTGAACTTCAACAACTCCAAAGTGAGTCAGCTACTCAGTGCTGATTATGAACTGTGTAAACAAATAACACGTACCACAGGAGTATTTATAGCTTATGGCTTGTGACCAAATTGTGTTTGCAGAGGATTGTGGATGTAGGTGTCAGAGTGCTTTGGCTATGTCATATCCCCTAACCCCTTTTTTCAGGTGTTACCTACAGGGTTTATATCAAAATATGACATCGGACTGGAAATTAATTCAACAAAGCCATTTGCGTTTTAAGTATTGAGGCAAAAGTTATTTCATGGAATGGAATTTGCTATACAAGGATCAGTATTTAATTTAAAATCCTTTATTCTTCAAAACCTGCTGGATCCGGCTGGGCATAGAGTCAAAAAGACATCTGCAGTACTCTGGTGCCGCTCGCTCAATCTACGCTTGCTTGATTGCTTCCTGGAGATCGTGTACAAAAATTTGCCACAGAAGTTTGTAATTCATTTGAGAATTCCCTAGTTTAATCCACCCTGGCTTCAGGAAGTAAAAATCCTGCCACATATTTGTTCCGTCCATTAACTAAACCAGCCGATTCTACTTACTGTAGCGGAAGCCAGACTCTTATTATTTATTATAGTTGAACAAAAAAGGTTGATTTAACTAATTCGTTTAGTTAAATTAGCCTGTTTTGTGCAACTATAATAAATAGCATTGGCTATTATTACTTTGGGCCACGTCTGTACTTGTATCAGTTAAAACCATGTTGTTGCCTCTAGCGATCTGACTAAACATGGCAATCAATAGTGCCAATTTTTCGTCTACGGTTACACACTGAGCACCGATACCTTATTGAGGTCCTCCTTTTCTTGACGAAGGCTTTTCACTTGCTTGTCCAAAGCTTTGAGCTTGGTGGAGGAGCTCTCGTAGTCCTGCCGCAAAGTCACCGCTTCCTCCAGCTGGTGCTCCAGCCTATCAGAGTCTAAGAGGAACAAACACCAAGCATGAGTGAATCATGTCAACCATGTGACTATATTACTATATAGTCTCTATATCACTTACAGGACTCAAACTGAAAAAGAAAGAAATAAAAAAAAAGCTATGATTCAAAAACTTGGTCACATTTAATTATCCTGACAGGAACAATGATCTCAGAGACCTCCTAAGAATGAACGTTTCCTTGATGAATCAGACTCAAACTTTTTACATCAATACAAATAACCGTATATGACCATGCTTCCTGTGGTTGATTCACTACTATTATCTCTTCTCACCGGCTAGTTTCTTCTTCAGGCGATCTATCTCCTCATTAAGCTTCTTTATCTCTTTATCGCGGCCTAGTGTGCTTGTGCCGCGACCCGAGCCATGAAGAGACTGTACAGCTTGTGTTGATTCTGAAGGAGAAAAAATGGAGAAAGCAAGAATCCAACTTATCTATAGGAATAAAACGCAGTGCGCTTCCTATTGCATGCTCCCACGTAAATCCTGCCTAAATCTAATCTAGGTGAATATTATTCTCTCAAAGGGCAGAACTGTAGCCCTGCAGAAATAAAGTGTTCTGTATACTTTGCTCAACAAGCTACAAGTGCAAAAGTACATTTTCCGCCCTACATACCAAAGTATCAATACTGCACTGATTCTGACACACTGCTTAAAAGGAGTGAAAGTGGACCATAAAATTTTAATTATTTTATCCAGGCTGTGTGAGGGAGCGACCAGGTACCCTGTAGCTTGCGGCTGAGCTCTTGTTTTTCCTGCTCCAGTGAGCGGATCCTCCTCTCAAAGGCCTCAAGCTGCAAGCCACCATCTTTATGGGGCTGCAGATCCTCTCCTGAGCCTCCATCAGCCAGAGCTGCCAGCCTGAGGCGACCCCGATCTGAGAAACAGCTTTCAGTGGTGTAGGTGAAACCCACAAAGGGCAGGTGCTGACCAGTAAAGCCAGTGTGGGAAATGGGAGGAGCGATGTCCTGCACAGAAAAAAAAGCACATACGTTTAAAACTACCATACATTTCCTATTGCTCATAGTATAAAAAAAAAATTAGGAATTTAAATCAGGTGACCGATTTAAAACAGTAATCAGGACTAATGAAGTACAGTGTACACACAAACTGCAGCTTAGTTTATGTGCATGTGGGTTAGAGTGCACTAAATATTCCTCCTTGCAAAGTAATTCGACAGTTTGACTGGCAGGAATTAATTGGCAAGGTGAGCAAGAGGGAGAAATACTAACCGGGTTCTTTAGTACATCATCGTCCACGTCAAAGTTGGAAGTGTCGGAAGGAGAGCTGACGTCAGGAATGTAGGGGGCTTCAGTGCTGCGAATGTTCTCCCAGTCAATGCCAGAGAAGAAGGGGTGTTTCTTAAAATCCTCGATGCCGTTCTGGCCCAGCCTGCGCTCCCTACTGCAGATCAGCCTCTGCATCAGGTCCTTGGCATCCTCCGATACGTCAGTGATGTGAGATGGGAACTGGAAGCGTTCCTGGAGAAAAGCAAAAATGGGAGACTATAGAGCTCTTGCGCATGCCGTTATACAGGATGTGAAGCTTAACAGGCCACTATTTCGTCTGGTAATCCGCCTTTTGTTTTCGGATAGTTGTTGCACAGCAACGGCACAACATGAGGTCAAAAACCAGGAAGATAATTTTATCAGTTTCCCACTGACCAAAAAAAAGGGGGAAAAATAAGGTTTTGTGATTTCCTGGTCAAAGATGAGCTCCTGTTGGTGATCACTGATGCTTGTTGAGTCCATTTATTTCAGCTTGCATCAACATGAACACGTTCACTAAATTCAACAAAATAAAAATCCACCAAACATGATGTTACTTGTGTTACATTTGAGTACATACAGGGGTTAAATTGGGCCTGACAATCATGTTTTCATTAGCGTTCTTCTCTTTCTATTCAAGTTTGCTATTAAGCTGCTGTTTCTTTAAGTCTTTAATCAAGTAGATTTTTATTAAAATCCAATTATGGCATGGTTGAGGGTCACCTGCAGGCAACACCTAATGCTTTCCACCTGTGTTTTGTCATCTTATTTATTGCTGTTTTTTGTGTGTTGGAAGAGAAAGAAGCCCACAGAGGGAACCGAAGAGAGAAGTTCACTCCCAGCACCCCGAATGTGTGGGTGTGTTAAACAATTGTGGATGGAAAATAAATGTTAATTCATATCTACCGACTGTCTCCATCCTTCTTCTTAGGTGATCTCCTGCCACACTAATCCTTTAATCATACACACTAAATGGCTAAACACACCTGTGTGACCATACACACAGTGACCTCATTCACCTGACAGCAGACAGCAGAGTGACAGGTCAATGGCAAGTTAGGGAGAAAAATAGGTTAAAACTGACTAATTTTTTTAAAATACCAGAATGTAAACTACGCTCACAATCGACTTAAAAAGTCATAAATGCAATTAATATACCAAACCACGAATGCACGTTCTTTTTTTTTTTTTTTACGTTTTAACTGATTTCACTTATTCTACATTTATTTAGAAAGGAAGACACAAACATGTACACAATGGGTTTTCAAGTCAAACCAGGACTTTAGATTGCGCAGAATATCTAAAAAACAAAAATTACCTTTATTACTTCACATAATCCTCTGCTACACTAATGCACTTATTATTGTTTCCACAATTTTTTTTTTTTTTCCATCAATGGAAAAAAAAGGTAGGGTTTGATCAGGAATGGTGCTCTGCTTTGCAGGACAGCGCAAAACCTCATACTGGCCACCACACCGCACCACTTTATACATGGAGTACAGGCGGATTACAGGAACTCGGCTGGGAGTTTTTGCCACATCCTCCATACAGTCCTGACCTTGGTTCAGTTTCACTTGAACACTCCTGGTATCATACTAATTAACCCTTCTATTGGCTGAACCGATAGTTCAAAAAGCGTTTAGCCACAAACCATTTCAGCTTAATATGGATCCCTTCACACTTTTATGAACATTATTACAATTATTATGAATAAACCTGGCTGTACTTGACAGACTGGCATGGGGGTCTGGACCTCATTTTGGGCTAAACCGCACAGACGTTAACAACCATGCACCACACCCAGATATCTATTACTTCAAGAAACTGTTTTTACGCAAAAATGTATGTAAATAGCCTTCATCCTCGGGCAATAATTTTAATAACAGCCTTGTCTGGAGTCTGAAGGCATCCGTATCATTGAACCAGGTTCAGGATGTAGTTTGCATTGCCTTCTAGACTTCAGGGTAGAGAAAGAAAGGAGCAGCAGTTGGTTTGTGTGTGTGTAAGTCCACAGGTTGTAATGGGCTGCATCACGCGAGCTTGCTTTGTTCCCTTGCAAATTTCACCCAAATCCTGTTTGTCTGTTCTGATACAACAGCTACGCTTGTTTCCCCTCTGTCAGGGTTACTGTTTGCAGGTTAAATGTTTTGGGAAGTGCTTTTGTGCTTGCCGTGACCACGCCCTCGGGTTGCTCCCTACAATCACAATAACTGGAGGGAATAGGTAAGCTCTAGGTTAACATCTTTTAACAAGCTAATACATAAAGCTTTTAATAATAATGCATTATTATCGCTTACATTTTGACTAGTTAAGCCGGTGGGAAGAAATCAATCTTTGCCGGTTAACAATCCGAGCTGCGCTGCTTCCCATCGAATATGTAAGATCTTGAACAGCACTCACCTCGTGGTTCATGATCTTGCCGTAAGTCTCGACCAGGGACTCCGCGTAGAAAGGCGTCTCGCCATACAGCATCTCATACATGCACACACCCAGAGACCACCAGTCACACTCGGGCCCATACTTCCCCATGCCGTCCTCCATGGCCTGCAGAATCTCAGGGGAGATGTAGTCTGGGGTACCTACTGCTACTGATGACTGCACCTGTATGATGCAAATTGTGGACAAGAGAGACAATTTTAGAAAAGAACCGTTTATTATTATATTTAATTGAGAAGAGCCCAAAACTATAAAAAAAAAAAAAATACATAAAGAGACAAAAGTGCTAGGGAGAAAATAATATCAAGGCTATTCTTCGGTCATATTATTCCACAAGTTTTGTCCGATGGTCTTTGTCTCTTGTTTTTATTTTTCTAGCATCAAAGATTCAACACTTCGTACAGTCGTCTTGAGTAAGTCCACTGTGGTTACAACAATCCAG
>JAQMYK010000020.1:5272941-5298124 GCA_030014345.1 Clarias buthupogon
AGTTCGAAAAGATGCGGTCGGCTGACGTCACGCGGTTCGGAGGAAACACGTGATAGTCTTCGGCCCTCCCGGCTGAGCGGTAGTGGTAGCCTTAATGTGGGAGCCCCCTAGTGACAGGGAGGAATTGGCTACGACTAAATTAGGGGAGAAAATTGGAAAAAAAATCCAAAAAAAACAAACAAAAAAAAAAGAATCCATGCTGGATGATATGTTGATGGTTTTACCAGAGACAAATTATCAATGCCTGAGGAGAATTGAGCATGATCATCAGTTTCTTAAAGACTATATTATGCATGTTACTTCAACTAATTATTTAAATTAGCAAAATGCAATACCTAGATGAATGTGTACCACTTAATAGACTTTTAATCTGCCAAAAATAAAACAGTCGAACATTGAGGTTAGGTTCGGCTTCACATCTCGTCATATGAATCCCACTCTCTGCATTATTAGTTACAAGAAATCTTTACTATAGAATGTTTTACTACTGTATATGAAATGATCAATACAGTGTCCCTTCCTCAGCCAGAGATCCAGTTATTGAAAGTAAGGACTGAGTGATTATAAAAATAATTTAAAAGTTCCCGGAAACTCATCATATCACTTAATGATACCCCCAGGTGAGGCAAACGGGTGTAGAAAGAATACATTTATACCAACAAAGGAGAAACACTAGGCTCAAGTGTATGTTTACATGCACTAAATGTTTACATCATCCCTCTCATTTTAATTGAAACTTAGAATACATTCTAATTGTAAATTCCAAATGGGCCGAACCTGATATATATTAAAATAATATTAGGGTCCGTGTGAATGCACCAATTGTACAGTGAATCCAGACATGTGAATCAAAACTCCCAGAGCCTCATGTGACCTAAATCAGCGTGTCACAGGTAAGTGAAAGTACTTAAGTGTTACACAAGCTATTGTAATAGGAAAACACACACTAACAGTACACACATACAGCGAGAGTAAACAAGGTAGAAATATGTTTTGACACTTTTGTTTTTTGCTATCAGTGCATATATCTACTCCAAACATAAACACAATGTTTTGAATTTTTGATGGGGAAACTGATCCGAGGAAAAGTATTCTGATACTCCAGTAGAGTTAAAATATAAAACTTGCTGTATGTTTAAAGGCTGCATAAAAATAAAGTAAAAAAGTACAAGTTATGCCTGATGTCATAAAAGCTGTTGCCACCTTGAAACAAGAGGCACTTTCTATGGTTAACGACACAAAATAACCGAAAAGCTACTTAAGTTACAAAACTATAATCTTAAACGTCTCGTATAACTGGTTTGATAATGTGCAGGTGAAAAGTTCATGGAACCGCAACTAATCCATGGATTGGTGCATAATGCAGGATTTCACAACTCACATTAAGACTAATGATAAAGAAAGTAAAAGCCATAAGTTAAGCATGAAAACAATAAACAACCAACTGCACTGCAATCATCTCTGTTTGTATAAAAGGTGCTCCATGACGTACAACAGGGTTTTGTCCCGATAAACCCATCACACTGTAAGTACTGTACGCTTAATTTATCTAATCTGACCCACTTTATAACTTACCCTGGAAAACCAGGAGCACAAAAATCAATAAATCAAAAAATTAAATAAATAAATAAATAAATAAATAACATATGATCATATGTAAGGGACCATCTGTGTACTACTATCTCTGTAAAAGAATTTAGAAAAATTTAAACTCTTTTGCCACAATTTTTATTATTTTTTTTATTTTACTGTATTCTCTCCATCTATCCATCTATAAACAAATATAAACATTATACAACAAATAAAACTGAATAGAATTGAAAAGTCTGGTCAGATTTTCAAAGGCGAATGAAGCTGTGCAGTAATTCACAGACATCACTGATGCATTTAAAATGGATATATGCACTGGATGTATACAAATGAACAAATACTAATTACTCTTACTGTAAGCCACACACAATCACCTGCCTGTGTTACCTCAATCCCGCTACTAAAAGCTTTAGACACACACTTATTCAAAGGTCCCTTTTGTTTTCTCCCATTTTGAACTTGCACTTTTGAGGAAAAACCAATGACGCAACTGCATGTCGCTTGTACAAACGCACAATGAACGGCCAGCTTGATGAGGTAACGTTGATATCGAATCAAATCAGTACTGTTTATCCCCATTCACTCACTGTTTATGAATCATGTGATAAAAGCTAAATGTTCAGTCAGGTCTTCAATTCACAAATCTAATCAACTGGACTGATAAAAAGTACATTGAGAAAGCCTGAACCTGATTCAATCACAGCTTGTATCAACAATTCAACCGTGCACAAGGACGGCGCTGCTGACATCTCTCTTACTTAGTGTATCATCAGGACTTTACTGAGGTAACCGCGTGGCACTGGAACTGCATTTTACACAGTTAATAAAGTGCTCTGATTGGATGCAGTTCAACACATCACTCGACATTCCCTCAGTGATTCATCAACCTGGCAGTTTGATGAAAAAGGAAATTTGAGCATAACCTGGAAACATGCTGATAACAGTAACAGTAGTAACAATGAGGATATGAATTGGCTTTGCATTTAGAGTGCTAACCTGTTGGTTAGTAATTCATCTGATTTCTCTCACACTATTGTCACAGAGAGGCATTGCTAGAAGATATACACATATAATATGTTTTACATATTTAAATGCTTGTTATATGAATATTTAAATTCTATTTTATTTTGTAATTTTTTTTGTGTACGTTTACATATTCCAATGTAAATTTTCAATATTTTCTATTCTACCTTTCCATTTTAGGCATGAACAGTCATATAAGCATTTCACGACATATCACTGTGCACATGACCTAAAAAAAATAAAATAAATAAATAAATTTGTTTAATAGGTAAAAAAAAAAGTTACTGTAGTTATGTTAGACACTGATATACAAGACGACCAGCATGATGTCATGCTCCGTTTGAAAACTAGAAAACTGTCCTTATAAAGGGCTTAGAAAACTAGAAATGAATAAAGCATGACGCCAAGGCTCATGTCTAGCACCTCCATCAATACGTAGCGCATGGCATTGTGGGTAATTCTGTAAACCGCTATTACAAGTAGAGTGAACATTATATAATTCATACAACAGCGTGGTCTACAGTCATTATGCTTATAATAAAAGAATTTGCCAGTGATTCATTTATCTGTGACATCCAATAGACAGTTACTTCTTGTTCTATCACACATTATAACTGCGATAATGAAATCATTCCCTCTTTAGCCCTTCGATTCCCCAGTGCGTTCACAACATACTGTTGTTTGTTGAATTGACATTCAAAAGTTATGTTTTTTTTTTTCCCCTCAAATCCTAACGGGCTGGAGGATTTTTGGAAAGATTTCTTTCCTTTAACTGTAAGCTCGGGGGGCTGTAGCTTCACTCACCGTGCCGTCTGGCATCATCCGTAGACAGGAACCGAAATCGGCCAGGCGGATGTGGCCGTTCATATCAAGCAGCACATTATCAGGTTTAATATCCCTGAAAAAGAAGAACATTTAAGAGACGTTACGGCAAAAAAACGGTTTCTGTTCCAGCAATTAAAAGGGAAGAATGTCATGGTCTCAGGATTAGAAAAAATAAATAAATCACTGTATTGTGGGGGATACAGTACAGTATGTAAGACATGGTCTAGGTTAAGCCTGAGTGTGCAAAAAAGGTCAGTAGATGCCTGTTCTTTTTACATACTTTCAATTCAAGGCTACATTATTGTATCTATTTAAAGGTGAATTCATATTTGTATTTATCCTACAAATAACCATAGAAGGAACATCTACTAAACCCTATACTAATACGGGGTAGGAAATAGGAAAGCAGATATAAAGCAACAATACTTTCTGTGGCATTCACACAAACACTAAATAGTATTACAACAAGCCCAAATTGTGGACTGTTGACTCAAGGCAGGTTGGGTCCCTGAACTCACTGTTGGCACCCTCAGTGTCTCATTTAGCAGAAATCATGAACTATCAGACCAGACTATGTTTTTTTTTTTTTTTTTTTACTTCTCAACTGTCTAGTTTTGGTGAACCTGTGCCAACCGCAGCCTCAGGGTTCTCTTTTCGGCAAACAGAAGTGGAACTTGTCATGGTCGGCTACTGCTGTAGCATATCGACTCAGTACGCATCAATCTATCCTAACAATTAAGGTTCGGTGCTATGTGTAGTTCATTCAGAGATGCTTTTCTGGCTCAGACACACTGCATCGAACAACACGTTTGCTTCGAACCTCAGAAACATAAAGTGGGAAACGGTACATTCCACAGACTGTTTTAAGGTGACATAAGGTGTACAGCACCTCGGATACGCACTCTCGAGAACTGTACCTTACGCCACCTTAAAACAGTCTCCAGAGCTCATGGTCACCCACTGGATGTTTATGATTTACAGAAATACTCAAATCAGTCAATGTGGCAACAACAAGCCAATGCCATGGTCAGAATGATCACTGATCACATTATTCCCCCCATGCTGATGTTTAATGTGAACATGACACTGAATCCTGTATCTGCATGATTTGATGTGCTGCAACAATTGCATGAATGATACAAAATATAAGTATAAAGAAGTTGCTAATAAAGAGCTCATCCATAATTTAAAAATCAAATGGATTAAGCCATGAATATATCAAAGGTGTACATTTGACAACACCAAGTTGCCATTGTTGGGCCCTTGAGCAAGGCCCTTAACCCTTAACTGCTCAGTTGTGTAATGAGATAAAAAAAAATGTTAGTCGCTCTGGATAAGAGCGTCTACCAAATGCCTAAATGTAAATGTAAATGTAAATTAATAAGTCATTATACAGTATAAACACACACTAGACAGGTCAGTGTTGATCCTGGGGTTGAAGCTTCACAAACATGGATTGTATATAAAACAAAAAAAACATCTATTTATCTTCTACAGACCCCATAGTGAATTAGGTAACTACAATGCGTGCTCAAGTTTAACCAGGACTTTTGATTTTGCAGAATAACAGTTATGAGAGTAAAATTATTTGTCTATATAATCCACTGCTACACTAATCCACTTATCCTAGCGTTTCACTACTGCTTAGACACTGTCAAGGTCAAGTTTTGGCTCAGTATGTCAGAGCCATGTTCAGACTGCGTGTTTGCATCTGTTCTGCAAGTTGGCGACGAGTTGGCGATTTTACGAGGATCAAACGTTCCACACGCTGAATGTTCATGGCTACAACTGCAGCGGGCTCTGAGCCACCGCGGTCGGGATCGTCACTGACAGACGTACAGCCTTTTTTTTTTTTTTTTTTTTAAACGTTGCACCATTCAAATGTTTTACTGCAGCCAAGAGTCTCATCACAGAGTCTTGTTAACGTTAATCGGTTTTACACCTTCATTCATTCATTAGAAACTTCATCTCAAGTCCAGGTTCATTTTAAACGGCACTCGTTTGTGTGACCATGTTTTTGCCTGATAATTTTTTGGTTTCCTCATGACATCCCTGATCACAAAACATGCTTAATGAGAGCTCCATGACCAGTTGGCCTCTGCCTACTTTTTCCTGAAACATGATAGCATGATAAAGTTCATCTTTCTTTGTTGTCATTGGCGCTGGTAATCGTTTGAGAGCGGTTAGCGTTCCAGGAAGCAGCACTAAGCAGTCGGGCCCTCGTGGAGGAGGAAGGAAAAGAGGCTCAGCTGGACCGGAAAGCCACCAGTACAAGCCGTGCTCACTGGTTAACACAGGAAAAGCCCTTTATGTACCTCTATAAACCAGTGCCATCTGTGGCCATTTTATTACTCTGTGTGAGGACACAAATTCCTGTATACACAGACACACACACACTCACTCACACTGATCAAACCACTAACTACCTGACTTGCTAAGCCTTTTAGTGCAAGCAAACCGGTCTAACAAGCAACTGATCTGTCTCTTTATAGTATGACGTATTTCATCTCTTTTGCTCGCTCGCTCTCACACACACATACATGCGCGCACACACACCAGGTACCTGTGCACATAATGCTGCTGGTGGATGGAGTAAATGGCAAGAACCATCTCTGCCACGTAGAACTTGGACATGTCCTCTGGCAGCCTGTCCTCGAACTTGCTGAGTAGTGTTAGCAGATCCCCACCCACATAGTAGTCCATCACTAGGTACTAAAGAACAGAACATTGTGTTTCAATTATTATCTGTACGTGTTACTGTATATGTTTCAGGGTGTGTTCACACTTGACATGTTTGGTTTGATTAAAATGGACTCATTAGTGCGGTTCACTTGAACAAGTGTGAATGCTGCCATCAGAACCTCTGTGCACATCAATAGACCACTTAAAAAGGTGCAATTGAAATGAGAATGCACCAAATAAAACCAAAGACACATACAGTTAAACTAATCAAGTCTGCTTTGTTAGCATCATCTGAAGATGATGACTGTGTGCCTGAGAACACTGGAGGAGTTTAGAAAATTTCGAAAATGCAATACATTAATAAATAAAAAACTTTGTCAAATTTCCAGGAGCATTCGCTTGCGCATACATCGCAAAGGAACGCACGTGCGGAGCAGCGTCCAATGACGATAGCGCTCGCGAAACGTTCATGAGCGAACAGTTGACTGGATTAATGAGATCGCCATACGTTTTTGAGCGCTCTCATTATTGAACACGGCCCTGCTGGACTATTGCACGCTCATGTGCTCTCACACGAGGCAGACAGACACATGAGCGAGGAGAGTCCATCAAAGGATTAAAGCTCACTGCTTGCATTTATATATTTATATAATATTTTGCGCCACTGGCGGCTGCATGGATGAAAGATTAGACGCACTGGCGATGTTTCATTTTTATTATCTGGAGCCGTGATTGTGTTGTCGTCGATGCATAATTATAAATGTATTTTATAAACTCTTCATGAATTTTCATTTGGTAAAGACACATCTTTTAGTACTATGTTGGAAATGCCAGCATAGACGCCATCGGCGAACCAGGACTTTATACTAGCATACTTATTTTATGCTTTGGTCCGAACCAAGACATTCGAACGGCAAGTGTAAACACACCTGAAAAACTCTACGCCACTGAAGAAAATACATGAACATCGTTAACCAGTTTAAGCCGAATGTACAGTAGACTCTCACCAGGTAATTATCATCCTGAAAGGCATAATGCAAGGTTGTGATCCATTTGCAATCTCCGTTCACCAGGACGTCCCTCTCCTCTCTGAAACAGGCGGTCTAGAAAACAACAAGAAATACAGATTTCACTTTCTGCCATTCTGATGCCCCCTTTGCATGCGACATGTTGGCGTGACTATAACTTTGTGCGCTGTTGTTCACGGTGGGTTTCCTGACTAGCCACACTAACAAAAGCTCTCCTGATATGGAAGCCTGGGGCTACTGTCAAAGCGCATTGTGCTGAAACTGGGTCAAGAAAAGAAAAAAAAAAAGGAATCTTCATCTCTAGCCAACATGATATAGGTTATATCTCAGGAGCTGCATGGGTTCAATAAAAAAAAAAGAACCTTGGTAGCGATAGTAAGGTTACGATAACCAGTTTACGAGCAGGTGTCATTTCCAAAGGAACAGCGCAAAAGGTAATAAAAGCAAATACTTTACCTCAGCCCTTTTCAACATCTCCCACTTGTTCAGGATTTTCATGGCGTAAATGCGCTCTGTGTTTTTCATCTTTACCACAGCGACCTGAAGGAGGGGGGAAAAAGAAAAAAACAAGGGGGTTGGGAAACATTAGCACACGCTTAAAAAAATTAATTAGATGGCAGCCCATTTATGGGACTAAGAATAATTTCTGATCACTTATTCATCTTATTTACACTTGCCCTACTTGGGTTAACACCACTTGGGAAAAGTGCCACTTTTAAAAGGGTGTTTTCACTCGTTTCTGCACGAGCAGACGGTGGGAAGCGTTCAACAAATAATCACCTGTTGAACGCGGTGACGCTGTTAAACATGACAATAGGATAATGGCTGCGTGTGAAGATGAATAAAGACTTCCTCTGCGGGGCTGCATATCAGTGAAAGAAAGGAAGAGATTGGGAGGAGAGCAGGGTTGTCACCGATGTTGTTGGCTTGGAATAGACAGACACACCCTGCGTGGAGGGAGAGGGATTAAGAATGTGTGTTATGAGCGATGGCGTGGTGATAACGATACGTCTGAAACAAAACAAACAGCCACAGGTTGCTAGGGACGTGAATTACAGCAAGAGGGAAGTGTGGCCGATTGATCTCGGCCGCAAACACTCCGCCCATCACCTATATTAGCTAGTACGCTAAGCGCTGCAAAGCTTAGGAGATCTTGAAGCCCGCAGTATGATTGGTTAACAACTTTTAGGGATGAAACATTTGTGGCGAAATTTTTCATTTATACCATTTGCTCTTTGCCTGTGCTTTTAAGCCAATTGCCCTATTGTGACCTCATATAAGAAGACCCCCTCCCCTGGCTTGGTAGCTGTTGTTCAGTCCTGCTGTTCTCTGGAGGGGGTGTAAAGAAATAGTAAAATACGAGACCTTTAATCTAACATTTTAATACGGCTGTGTAATTGCACCGCAATGCAGATGAAGGACAATGCCATCATCATCTTATTAAAGAGTTTTAATAGTGCGGGGAGCCCCAGTGTGTCTCGAAACAAACTTGCGCCCATGGAATCCAACAACATTATTGCAGCTGGACAAATAATTAGCCATAACACACTTCTGTTCTGGAAATCAATCATGATTATTAATGGTCTTTGTGTGTAATGTGTCACTGGGTTTTTTTTTAATAGAGACAGTGTGCGCAGCCATGACTCACTCAATCATTCATTTCATATGTTTACTCCATCATATGTTGGTTGGTGATTACAAATGTAAGATCAACATCAGCCATTTCTGATTTTAAGACTGTAGTCACTTTAACGCCTCTGTCCTAACACATGGTACGACTGCAGATCAATTCCTGCAACAATCTGATCATTATGATCTACTTATTTCCTCACATTTTCAAAAATGTATTTATTTATTTTTATTCTGTGCATGAGGTCATGTACTACAACATTTATGGTCATAGGTTAGAAAAAAAATAACTATAAATCATGGTTCCTCCCAAATTTTCTCCTTAATTTAGTTCTGGCCAAGTGCCATCAGCACTAGAGCTAGACAGCTCTCACCAATCACATGACGGCTACAACCCAGTGAGGGCAAAGGCGATCATGTACTCCCTCCCAGCCATCCGACCACAACTTTTCCAACTGCAGCTGATGCAACATCAAGTGGGTGATGGAAAACCTGTGAGCTCACGTCAGCCATGACAGCCATAATTTGTTAGTGGACTACTATAGGACTACTGATCGGAAGGTTCCAATTTCAAAGCCCAACACCAACAAGTTGGCGCTGTTGCGCCCTTTAAGTGAGTTAAGCCTTTATTTGTAACATGTACATTACTGCACGGTGAAATTCTTCCTTCGCATATCCCAGTGTAACTGGGGTCAGAGCGCAGGGTCAGCCATGATAGAGTTGGGGTTGATAGGGTTAAGGACCTTGCTCAGAGGGCCAACAATGGCAACCTGAAGGAGCTGGTGCGGCTCGAACCGCTGACGTTCCGATCAGTAACTCAGTGCCTTAGCCCTCTAAGCTAATGGTTTTTCGCATATCCCAGGTTAGGAAACCGGGGTCAGAGCTCAAGGTCAGCCAGGATACAGTGCCCCTGGAGCAATGAAATTAAGTGGGTTTGAACCCCCAACCTTCCAGTTAGTAACCCAGTAACCCACAGCTTTAACCAATTGAGCAAACACCTTATGTGTTGTCCTTATTGCGCAAGCGCTCAGATGTATAAGGCAATAAAAAGGTAAGTCACTTTGGATAAGAGGGTCTGCCAAATGTCGGAAATGTAACTTTAAATGCAGTGATTGATGGGAAGTATGCTACAGCAAACAATGAAGTGAATCACTTTTTGTTGTGCCACTGGGGAGCTTGAGACTGCATACTAAAGCCTCTAAATATTGTGAAAAAATTTACCGTATTATAAAAGTTCAGTTTTCTTTGAAATAGTTCTTGGGGGCCTATAGAAACAAAAAGTACCAGTAGTCTAGAAAAAACAAAAAACAAGATAATGTGGACCAATAATAATGGATTTTGGAATCTTGACATCCATGACTTTTTTGAAAAAAAAAAAGCTAATCACATTATGTAATTATGTAAAGACTTGCATAACTAATGAGCACCTGCATAAAGATGGTATTGTCCATGTCCTGCAGACAGTAGGGATTTTTTTGGTCAATGAAGTGAGGTTACTTGTGCGTTTGCCCAGACATCACATGACAAGTGTTTACTCACAGCAAGCTCCCGTGAACAAACACCCCCACACACACACAAACACCTGGGTAAATTGCTATGTGCTACCTCAGCAAAGAACATTAGGACAAACTGTGACTTGCACGCTAAAGACAAACACACAGGGATCCGGTGCGCTAACCCAAAGACAGACTGACAGACAGACAGAAACACAAAACAGGTTGAAACACAGTCAAGAGACGTCACAGGGAAAGTATGTGAAAGGTACACGCTGAAAGAGTCTTTAAAAAAAAAAACTCAATCAAACAGACACTCTGCATCCGACTGCCTCCTAACCACACCAGATAACTGACCTCATTACAAAAACAAACCAAACCCTATGTGTGCACAATCCATTTCGATTCCTCCTCCCCAAGTGTCTCTTGTCCTCTTTATATCTCTCCTTTTTTAGACACCGATTCTGACACAGGCAGTCAGCCTGACCTGATTGGAAAGGTGGGGCGCTGCAGTATGTGAAAGGAAGGTGTGTGTGTGTGTGTGTGTGTGTGGGCAGAGTCGTGTCACGCCGCTGCATGATTGGACAAGTCACCTAGCGTACGTTCATACAAGTCAGAGGTTCATGTGTAATTGGCGCTTCAGAGAAATAACGCTGCTGCTCGTACGGACTTCAAAACAGCTTTGCGTTTCGTCTTTTTATGTTTAGCATTATTAACAAGAGAGACATATAAATACAGTACATAAATAAATAAATAATACTCTGGTACTGTAAATCCACTCAACTTCCACCAGTATTGGACAAGACGCGTGTGTCAGACGCGTGTGAAAAGTTCGGGTCTCGGCTGTACTTTGACCTTATTATCTAGGGCACAAGTGATTCACTGTACAATCCTTAGATGAGATGAACACTGGGAAATGAATACAAGACTGCACAATGTTTCATTCCTCAGTTTAGAAATGCAACTAAGAGCATTCATGTAATAAAAATAAATTTAAAAAAAAATCCCAAAGTTATTTGCTGTGTTTTATTATGCATATGAAAAAGGGTTTTATTGGAGGAGTGAAAACACACACACTGGCACTAATTTCACAGTTCATAAACACCGTGGTTTGTTATCCACTGATAGTACAATCTGAATCCTTTATTTGTGGATCTATTTTTTTGTACAGTTTTTGAAGTATTAAAACGAGTAAAAGTATCTAAGAAGCACTGACATGCTGTGTAACTTGTGTTATCAGTTGTTTAAATGTCTCGTCTCATACAAAGCGGTAACCTTTTCTTCCTGCCAATCATCAGCTACACAAACTTAAAAGAAGAAGACGATCCCGCAACATGAGTATTTGCAGAAGATGCAGGCGGTTTCTGTTTTCTATTAAAACTCTGAGTTTTTTAAAGGAATTTGTCAATTTTAGATAATTTAACATTTGTAAAGTTTGAAGTGTGAATCGATTCTCAATCAACAACTGATCCATTGATTTAATAAACTATAAGAACCCAAAAAAAATTATTATTGTACAGTAGAATTGATTGAATTGTACAGCTCTGATGTCACTATTTTACAGATGCATACTTTCTGGTGAAATTTTTATTATTTTAGCTTAGGAACAAAATCATGATTCTCACTCAATAATCGTTACAGTACTGGTAAATCGATATCAAAGCAGTCCAAAAAAAAAAAAAGACCAAAAACAAACAAGCAAGCAAATAACTGATATTCATTGCACTTTGAACTTTGGGAACACACACACTGCATGGGTGACACCCTGATAAGATTAAAGCAAACCATTTTAGGATTACTGTACACTGGAGACACTGGGGACATGTTCATACCAGTTTATTAAGACTTTCAAAATGTATATTGGTAAAATTATTAACATAATAGAGAAGAAAAACTAATCAAAATACTAAAAAAAAATTAAAATTAAAATAAAAAATAAAAAACAGTATTCACAGTGAAGATTCCAACTGTAATGAAACTATAAACACATGAATGTATCAGGGATTCATTTACAGTAAACTGTTATCATTAGAGAGGTGTGGTTTAAGTGATGATAGGGCAGCACGATCTGATTAAACATGCACATTGCGATTATTCTGTCCTGCGATTAAACTATTAAAATACGACGTACTATTCAAACGTATTTATACAGACTAAAGGAAAATAATGGCTGGTACGTGAAGGCGATTTCCAGTCTCATGAGTTTGTTTCTTAAATCTCTCTTTATTGCATGACCACACATGAATTACTGACTACGCGTACACTACCTGTAATAAACTTTATCTTTTTGCGATTTAGATAATTGCATGGGTTCCTGTTGCAGCTTCTCTTTCTGTGCGGTTAATTGCGCAGCACTAATTGATTAACGGATTAATCAATTATTTTATTGTTCCATTCAATTAACCAAAACAGTGTCAGTTATCGATTCACACTGAACTATTTAGGTAAATTTTGAAATATTAAATTCTGAAAAATTTATAATTTCCTAAAAAAAAGACCACAGTCTCTGGAGAAAATACAAACTGTTTTAATATTATGTGTTTAGCTAGAGGATCCTTGATGCCGCTTCTTCTTTTGTGTTTATGTGGCAGTTGATGCAATATCACCATCTACCGGCCAGGAGTATGGGCAGAAGATCAGCAGGGGGAAAAAAAAACCCACAAGATAATAGCTTTGTATGAGCTTTGAAATAACAAAAAACAAAAAATCAACGTTACACAGGATTTAAATGATTATATTAGATACCTTTAGGTGTTTTAAAAATTTAAGATCATTAAGAAATATAGCTACTTGAGACAAAGCAAAATATTATTATTAAATCAAAAATCTACGTAAACAACCTAAAAATCTAAAAAAGACTTTAGTATCTATATGGCTGATGTTAACACTATCATTACATATAAATCCATTGAAAGTTAAGGTTATTTTCACTGACTTACCATAAAATACATTATTTACATATATATATATATATATATATATATATATATACACACATCTTCAGCAGAAAATCTCGGCTATGTTGACCAGAGGAACAGAGGGTCCCTGCTATTTCTTCCCAAGTTGAACTTTTTAAATAATGTTTGAACAGACACAGCATGACAAAAGGAAACTAGAGTTTTTTGTTCCACTTTGGCATGACTAACCGTAAATGAGAACTGATCCTAGGTGGGAATTAAAGTTATGAAGAGAGAAGTGAAGAAACATCAGGCCACACAAGCCGTAAAAACCGCAGTTTGATGAATCGGTCAAAATCAAGTCAGATTCTTCAGGTTTGTTGCTTATTAATGTGTTAATATCATTGCTTTCTTATTATTATTCTTACTATTATTCTTATCTTTCTTATTATTATTTCTTATTATTAATCAGTCACCTTTATCCAATTTTAACCCTTATAACTATCAGGCATACAGTCAAATGAGTTGCTGCTTTATCACTGCTCTGTGCTGTGATTCTACATAGAGGGTGAATGCTCACATGTCCTGTAGTGTGTTTTTGAGAACGTATAGCTATTTTTGAGAATATTGGCTAAAATTATGGAGACGGTCATTAAAATAAACTCTCGATTAAAAAAAAACAAAAAAACAATGACAAATCAACAATCAAAATTTAGCACAAAGTCCTTTGTTCTTCCCCCCAAAAAAAAACTGTTGGATCGGGCCGCGCATAGTTAAAAAAGACTTCTGCACTACTCTAGTGTTACTTGATCAACCCATGCCTTGTTTGCTTCCTAAAGATCACATACAGAGGTCGGTTTCTTGAGTGCCTCCTTTAGGTCTGGAGACGGCCCAGGCCATGGTTCGTAAAGTCAGGAAGTTTTTCAGGTTCAAAGCAACGCTCTTCAGAGGATGAGATTTTGCGTTAAGTGTTCTCGTAAATGATTCCTTGATATATTACTAGAATACACATCAAATGCTGCCTTAATACTTTTTGCCACCAGTGTAGGATTAAAAGCCTGTACATTCTCAAAATGCTGTAGTTTTAAATCCAAGAACTGATGCATAGACGTCTCTTAAAACACAGGAGTCGCAGGATTCATATTCACACCTGAACACTAAAGCTGTACCTACAGTGAACACTAAAGTGCACTAAAGTGAGTGGAGAGAGCAAAGTGGGCCAGCATATGACATGCATGTGAGATAAAACACTTCTTACATGCATGCCATACTGTATGCTGGCCCACTCTGCTCTCCTCTCGTCTATAAAGACCAATTCAGAACGAGTTTCTGGAGAGGAAGAGGCATTCGGTGGACGGTTTGGCAGCCGTGCGGGGCTCAGAACCTCATGCACTATAAAGACCACACCTGCACAAGTCCTGAACCTCCCTGT
Source organism: Clarias buthupogon (assembly GCA_030014345.1). NCBI lineage: Eukaryota > Metazoa > Chordata > Actinopteri > Siluriformes > Clariidae > Clarias > Clarias buthupogon. Next base: position 5,287,541 of record JAQMYK010000020.1, read on the forward strand.
TTAGCACTCGTTCAGAACAGGGATGCATCAACCATATACCGGAACTGCAGGGGCTTTGCTGGAAATGCATCCTGTAGTGTTCAAGGGTGAGGAAACGACTGGGAGCGGGACCAAGCGAAGCAACACCTCACATTAACACACTTCGGCAAAGTGAACACCACGGCATGGTGAAAGAGCTGGAAAAAGCCATGAGGTCTGTAAATAAATAAAATCACTACTTCTTAAAGAATTTCAGGAATGAACCAAATCTGCTGTGGTTTTATTCTGTGGTGATAAACAGGGATAAAACCTGAAACTGAACTAATGAATTCCATCAGCCATTTTTAACAGGCGTGATTGGTTTCAAACCTCGGGGGTGCTTTTACAGGAAGAAAATAAAGATTTAAATTGTGCTGCCTGACAATAACAAACATTTCGCTCTTAAAATTTAAAAAGTCCAAAATAGTCTAAAAGTTTCCCAACTCTTTTTGATCCTTGAAACGAAATAAACCGCATCATAAACAGGGGTAAGGCCACATGGATGAGTAATCCAGTGCATAGGAGACTTCTAAAGAGACTCTAAAGAGTGTAAGTGTGTACGTGTGTGTGTGTGTGTGTGCGCTTCACAATGTATTATCTGTGAAGGGAAGCGCTATTTTTGTAACCGGCTCTCCTTTGAGACGGTGTTGATTTCCTGAGCCCTTCCTGAAAGCTGCGTTATCCTGCCCTGCTTCCTGTGCCGCTGCTGGCACCCGCGCCGGCATTGTAAGGCGGGAAAAACCTGGGCTGAAGTGCGCCGAATCGAGGCGACGTCTCCAGTGTTTAACAGTGTCAGCGGTACAGCAGTGTGTGTGTGTGTGGCCTGTACTGTACTGCTATGCCTGTATAAGGAGATTTCATGATGGAAATATCTGAAAGTGCTTTTAATTCTAAACACTGATAACTCCGCTGCTTGTTGACGTCAAACGGTTAACAGCGTCTTGTAATACGGACGAGAATTAGCTGCGTTCGGTTCTTCCTGTCCGATTCCAGGCATAGCTTTGACAGGATAGAGCAACAAACCGGCTGAAGAATATCAGAAGGCGTTTATAAACGTAAGACAAAAGCGACCATGCTGTTCATGTAAAGAATTTAAGCAACGCGAATACGGTTCATTAGTTGCAGCCGGTGCTTCAAAATCTAACACGACTGTCATGTCTGTAACGTCTTGTTTCAGAAGGGTTTTTATCTCAGCACTGTTGAATCTCAAACACACAGTAGTCTGATGTGAAAATCTCTACGATCTGAACATTTCTTGGACGTTATGGTTTCGTGCCTGCTTAGTCTCAAATTCGGAGTGATCCGGAACAACGGTGAAAGAATTCCAACTGGCAACGTGAAGGAAGGAAAAAAAAAAAGCCGCCGTGTAAAGCCGAGCTTTCCGCCAAGAGAATCTCGTCTGGAAAGAAAACACGAAACTGCCGAGTCGAGGTTTAATCTGGCGTTGTACTGATCATTTGTTTTGCTATGATTTTTCAATAAGGTTCACAAAGAGCGAATGCAGAAGACGCAGAGGAAAAACAAACCCAAGCTTCCCGGTTATCCATCGAGGGAGAAGCGGTGTGTGTGTGTGCGCGTGCTTCGTGCGGAGCCCTGGGCCTGCAGTAAGGGTACTGGAGCGGTACATTCCTCAGTTCAACAAACGATCCGTCTAAAACACCCAGATCTGTCCTGTCCCAAAAACAGCACACTAAGGCCAGGCCAGGGCCCTGGGGGACTGACAGGACGAAAGAGGAAGAGAAACAAGGCGAAGGAGGAGGAGGAGGAGGAGAGGAAGGAACAAGGTTGGGGCTGTAGATAAGAGCCTTGCAGGACGGCTAAACCGCCTGCTAGTTCAACGATAGCTGGGTTTTTCTTGGATATATTAATACACTGTGTAAATAGAAATCACACACTGCAGGATTCATCAGTCCCGTACACGTGAGTCAGGCTACGTGTAACAAGAGCGCGGATTGGCTTACCTCTCCGAAGGCGCCCCGGCCGATCACCTTGAGCATCTCGAAGTCGTCCCTGTGGAGACGCATCTCTTTTACGGTGGTGGTGAACGGTTTGACTGCAGAGACACAGAGATGGAGAGAGAGAGAGAGAGAAAGAAAAAAAGTAGGATTTTAACTCGCATCGAATCCAATCAATGTCCATTTTTTAAAACTTTACTATTACATTTATTAACAATTATTCACACACTAGGAACCTAAAGCATGAAGGTGAGAAGTGCAGTGAAAGACCTGGAAATTATATATAATGTTGTGGTGGGGGAGAAAAAAAATGTATCTATTGCAGAGTGTACAGTGCGTTGTCCTATAACTGGGAGTAAACTGGGTGCTGTCTCCAGGCACATGGACACCACTGATGAGACACCATTCAATAAAGTTTAGTATGATGCAGTTTAACCCAAGCAAAAAAAAGACAACAAGCAAGTTATTAAATATTATATAACTGTCTGCTGTGATAACAGTTTCTCCTCATGATTACAAAACTGGTAGGAGACTTTTGACATCACTGTGACATCACCAGTGAGCAAAGCATTACATACAAGCATTCAACAATAATCTGCCTTTTTAACAAGCCTGGTGTGTGTACACACCCTCGACAAGTATAGGAGATCCGATATGCCCAAACTTCAACTCACTAACTACGAGGGGAGTTTTGATTAGCACAACACAGTTATAAGAGCACAAACTCGAGTTTTTTTATTCCTATTCGAATTTTCTCCAAATCATCCCCAGCTACACTAATGCGCTTATCACAACATTTCATTAGTGCCTGGATCCCATCAAGGTAGAAAGTTCTCATGACGTCGGACCCACAATCGGACTGCTGATATCTGATGCATGTGGAAATGTCTTGGAGCGAGGTCAGGATTATATTATATGTGATGAGGATGTGCTGAGTCCCTGTAATGTGAAAGTGGTCTTTTCATGAGTCATTCACGAGAGATTTCAACGCGAGTCCCGTTTTAACCTGAACGACCCTCATAGCTAAAATACAGCGTGTGAAGAAATTAAAAAAAGAAAAAGAAAAAAACACGCCTGGTGTCTTAGTGTTTGTGTATACGTGTATTATCTGATCGCTTTCCTCTGTTATCGATCTAACTGAAGTTCTAATCTAGTTATTTTAATATCCAGCTGAAGTTTATCTGCTGGTTTGTATCCATGGATTTAAGGTTTTTTTCATGCCACAGGACACATTTTACCTGGGATAAATGACACTACAATTTCACGAAATGTGTAAAACGCTGCTGAGTGCATTATATAAACAGTATATTATTATTTAAGGAACAATAAGAATGCATCACCCCACATCCTCATGCGCTCCTCCCTTGTCTTTTACTCGGCACGGCAGGGGGGTTTGGCAGACGCCCAAGCCTAGGCTAAGCTGGTCTGAAGTGCTCGCCATATGAGGACATGTGCGGCGTCTCGTGCACAAAAGACGTTTATCTCTCCTAAAGCCGCTAACCTTAAACACTGGCTCGCTTTACCCCACAGCCTTGACCCTTTATAGGGGGATGGGGCAGTGTGAAAAGTGCAGTGAGAAAAAGAGCATCATCTGCTATTTATGTGGAGATCCAATGCAAGATGCGAGTTTTAAAAGCACTAATCTACAGCACTGACAAAGCTTCAGCGCACACACACACACACACACACACACATCTATTTATTTGTAAAGATTTAATTTCTGCATCCCACCTAAAAACACTACAACAACGCATCACAATATTATTCATCAGCTGGTTAATTAGTCATATAAACTGTCGGTTTAACGTTTAAGGACACAATCATAGCAATTAAATCAACATTTACATGCAGATTTAGTTTTATGAAGTGAACTAGTTCTGTCCAGTAATAAGGATTTACAAGCAATAAAAAATGATGACATTGAAATATTCCAAGCATGATGGTGGTCTGAGGTCTGGCACTCGTCTCAAGCATCACCACCATAACCGTATCTTATGTGGATAATGTCCAATAGATTACGTTCTATAGCACAAGGACAAACGCGCAGATAAAAGTTCAGTTGCTGGGGGTCTCCGAGATGTAATCTGATGATCTGCTCCACATGAATAATGCAGCATGTCCATTTCCTGACTGCGTTGCATTTCGCAGATCATCTCACTTACAACGTGGCGGCAAAAAGAGTGTGAAATTTGATCATGGACGCAAAAAATAGGAAATCATCTTCTTGTTGGCTGAGTGAGGCCCTGATTGAACCGAGAGGTGACTGCTGCTTCAGCATCTCCAAAACAGACTCACTGACACCAAGAGCCAACGTAGTGCACGCATTCCTAAAAAAGCAAGTCAGAAAAAATACCCAAAAGCCGGTTGTTTTTTTCCTCCCAAGGTCGTGTGAGTGTGCACGGTCGTGAGCTCAGTTATGGTTAGGTTTTCCATTGCATGCGATGCTGAACCAAAACCAGAGCCTCTATCTGCACAGTCATGAGGCACCAGTGTCCTATGCATTCATTTATTCATTTAATCTTCCATACAGCTTATCCTGTACAGGGTCACAGCAGGGCTCTGGAGCTGAACCCAGGAGACTTTGGCCAAACTGTTTTTGATATCAGTCATGTGACGTATATATATTAAATCAATTAAGACATGAAGATTTATACAAACATATAATTACAACATATTTTAACATAGTAGAGTCCTGTTTAAATCCAACTGAGAATCCATGGAGGGAGCTAAAGATCAGGGTGATGGCAAGGAGACCCTCCAACCTGAAAGAGTTGGAGCTCATCACTTAGGATGAATGAGCAAAAATACCAGCGGAGACGTGCAAAAAGCTGGTCAGCAATTATAGGAAGTGTTTGATTACTGTAATAGCCAATGAAGGCTTTTCTATTGATTATTGAGAAGGGTATAAATAATTTTGGACATGCCACTTTTTGTTCAAATGTAAATAAAAGATGAGTAATATTTTTTTCCACAATGATTTAAGTCAGAATTGGCCAGGGGTATGAATAATTACATACACACACACACACACAAATATACACGGAGTACACTCTGGCCAAGGTGCGCACACAACAGGAAACTTGTGAATGGCAATTAGCCTAATACACAGACACGAGACGGGAATCAAACCCGGACCCTGGAGGTACAAGAAAACAGTGCTAACCCCTACGCCATCGTGCCACCTGAAATACCAGGAACAAAAAAAATAAATCGAGACAATACTGACTTTACAAGCTTAAGATGGTAAACTGTCAACCATCTTAGGGTGTTTTTACATAAGAGATCCGACATGTTTCCAAGTACACTTGAAATCTGTGTTACACGCTTGGGAACCATACTGGAGTCCACTTAAAAAGGTGGGCACGCCTCCGAGTGGCGCAGTGGTAAAGTGCTCGCCCTATCATCCGGAGATTGCGAGTTCGATTCCCGGGTGATGAAGTACAGAGTACAGATACAGAGAGCTGAATGGCCAAGCTCTCTCAGAGGGGAGGGATGAGAGGAACTTTGTGCTCCCACATTAATCTCTGTGTCTTTGCATCTGTGAGCTCACACAGTGGATAGCGCCGTCCTCGGAGTGTGTTACGCCGCCCCCTAAGACTAAGTCTTCAGCCCTTCCGGCTGAGTGGTAGTAGTAGCCTTAATGTGGGAGCCCCTTAGTGGGGTTGGTCCAATCGATCATGCTTAGTGTAAAAGTGCCCTTGCAATACTGACTGTAAATAAAACAATTTGCAGCATATTAGCAGACTAAAGCAGCATCCAACTCAGTTAATTGAAAACCTGACAGATTTAAAGTCATCCAAAGTCTTCCTTGCCAAACTTCATTAATTCAGCTCCCTGAAATTGCATGTATGTAATGCTCCTCAGAATACGTATACTTTCATCCCTTAAACACCCTTTATTCCACTCCTTCTCCAAACACATTGTTTCAGTGTCTATGTAAATGAGCTCCTGCCAGGCCACACCCACCAGAGAAGAGCAGAGCTGAACAAGCCTCGGGAGAGCATCTTCTTATATGAGCTCACAATAGCGGTGGGAGATCTAACTGGCTTGTTTAAACCAAGCCAATAAAAGAAGGATGAAAAGCAGGGAATGTTTTTCCCCTCTTATATTTTATGTGCACACTTAAGACCCAATGTGACTGACAATGAATTTTGTCCCCTAGTCATGCGACTGATATCTAACCCCTAACCCAGGTCATGTGACATGCTCGTGTATGAAGACAGAGATTTATGTAACACATAATTACAATAATATTTGTTTTCAAAATTGCAACACTTTCAGATGAGAGATGAGTCAGAACATGAACAACATGCCTCAAGGTGCTTGACTTCTTTACACACGAGGTAAATTTCCTGATAAATCCTATTACAACATTTCACACCAATGGATGGAATTTTACTGTAACGGCTTTTGTTTTATTTAATTTTTTTTCATCCCCCATGGGCAACTTTACTAACTTTTCACCAGTGATAGGAACGCCTCTGACCAATCACAACTTGTTGTTACATCAGAGTAATAAACTTTGCTTCAGGTAGTACAGTTCTTTATGATAAAAAGAACAAAACTTAAAAGAACGATGTGTGGAGATGAACAGCTAAACAGCTTCATTATGCCAATGGTGTGTTAATAGCCTAAAGATTAGTTTTTACTACATTTATATATTTTCTAATTCTTTTATTGTTTACAATTTTTAGAAATAAGTAATGTTTTTTTCATTTGTGGGTTCTGAGTAGTGTACAAGTCAGAACAGCGTTGAGACTCTTTGCTGCAGTAAAACACAAGGCCGTATATCTATGAATTACGATCCTGATTGAGGCGTCTCAGAACCCGCGGCATTTGTTCCTGTGAAGATTCAGGGAACGGAACACCTGATCATCGAAAAATCAATGGATAACCCGTCACCAACTTAGAAATGAGGCACATCTGTCAGTGGGAACTGCACACAATCATTCATGAGCACCGCTTGCACACTGCAGGAAATTTTTAGGACCTGTACTCAATTATTCACATCAAGTTTAATTCACTACTGAAATGTTTTTGCACTGTTTATATCTGTGTCTCTGGTGTGTAAAGACCTTTAGTTGCACGTTATCTACTCTGTACGTCGTTTTTAGTCACTGATAAATCGAGTGCCTCGCTCCTGATTATAAATCACAGTAGTCTTATGTAACAGTTATTTCCAAGGTCTTGCTCTTTACTTAATCAAGACTAAATGTCAAAAGGAAACGCAGGCAAAATATTTACTTTGCCAGTCATGCTATGAAACAACCGTTCACTATAAAATGTTAACCGCACTCCTCAGCCTCAGCCCACCACAGTGACTGAACACCAGGCTGATCCAAACAAGCCAGGCTCTGAACGTCTGAATGTCATCTCTGGAAATATGGAAATGATCCAACAACATGTCCCTCTGAAATAAACGTTTCTGCGCAGAGATGTTTGCCTGGGCCTGGAGACAGTCATTCCAGCAGACAGAGTCAGAGTAACCACAGGAGGGAGAACGCACCCCATCCCTAAACACGTATAACGCGTATAAGATTAACAGGTCAGGAAATGAGAAGGCCTTCTTTGTCCAACGCAGGCCAGTGGGAGGACGAAACGGTCATCAAACATGGACTCTCAGAGTCCACACTGTTCTTTTCCCTTCAGCAGTGGTTCAGAATGCTGGACATACAGGACACTGGCCATGACTGGAGCTGAAATAATATTTATGGTAAATATATATATCATAAATATATATGCCATGTGTATATATACATATATACATACACATCGCCATTTCTGGTATATTAATAAGCCTTAAAATAATAATAATAATAATAATAATAATAATAATAAATTAAAGACAAGGAAATATTCTTAGAAGTCCTCCTTAAGTTCAGGTCTGTACAGGACACGCCTCATTTTGGAAGACTTCTTAGGAATTTTTTTTTGCCGTTTCCAAACTTCACAGTGCATCATGATCTAGCTTGACTGAAAGGAGCTAAATTTAAACCTGGCAAATTACAGAAGTCTTTTCCCCAACTTCTTTATTGCCTGCTTTTACACGCTTCTGGTCATGTTCACGTGACGCTTGATGTGGAACCGCAACAAAACTGCAGCTGGTGTTTATATACAGCGCAAAGCAAAAGTCTTTAGTCACCCCTAATTTCTTCATATTTTGCTTACAAAGAGCCAGACCTTCTTGAATTTCTAATATATATTCTTGAGGAAAAGTTTTCCAGGCTTACTGACAAACTTTTTGTCTCTCATTTTCATTCCAGTCCCTGTACCTGAGCAGGTTCAGAGGAGTGTTTCTGTTTGTTAAGCCACACGGTGACCTATGAATCATTCAAGCATAAAAAAAAAACATCTAACTTAAAGCATGAACTAGTGAGAATGAAGATGACAGATAATCAGGGGGTGATTATTATACTGTTAATGCTAAATGTTGAGTGGTTGGATCGGACGAGAAGGGAAATGAGGTTGCTTTACATAAACAACTGATTCTTTTAAGTCTTTTAAGGCACTTTGCAGCCTGTTTCATCCAATTTCTGTAACTTAATCTCCATTATTTAATTAAATTTAAATTGTTAAATTAAGTCTAAAGAATGGAGGGCTGCTCGAGACTTTAATCAATAATGTATACTGATTATTATGAGCGCTCCTAAAAATGTGCATGGTGAACAGCCCATTTTTTCTGAAACTGGGGTTCAAGACAACTGGAATACCAAATAACCCCAAGACTTCACCAGGAGCATTTTAATAAGTAGTAACAACATCAGAACACAATACTAATACTCAGCTTTGATTTAATTTTAGCTTTGAATTGCTCAACAGTAACACAAACAAGGTTTCACAATGGACACAGGTCTTAAAAAAGCAAACAGCAGTATTACACACCACACAGACTCGCAGATGTCCGTTGAAAAAAAGAGAAGACTGCGGCACCAAAATAAAAAACTATTTTAAAAGAACGCTATTTTGCAAAAACTGATTGATAGTTCTGCTACAGAGCTCCTTAAGTATTTTACGATGTGCTTCACTGGTTTCAATAAAAGTGTGCAACAGAATGAATCATTTAATGTGCAGAGAGAGAAAAATAGTGAACAAAGAACAGAAAGAACAGATCGAATATCCGATTCTCTAAAGAGAACGGTCGCAAAGTGAAGTGAGAAGATTCTTGTAAATGTATCGAACATTCGCTTAAACACTATAGTTTTAGTGTATTCGCCGCATTTGTCAATTACAAAATATATACACTAATTTCATCATCATAAATCCAGCACATCAGTTTTATCATAAACATTGACTTATTGGTTTCTCTTTCATACAGGGCCATTCCCTCAAAATTAAATGAATTCAGCAAAACTTTAAATATTTTTCCTGACTTGATGGGTTCCCATAAACAAACATAAAAGACCAGGTCTACATCCTCCAAAATGAAAAAAGAGAAAAAAACAATTGAAAACTTAAAGCCTAAACAATAGTAGTCAGAAATATCTTTAAAAAATAAAAGCCCATCTTTTTTTCCTTGTATGAGCAGAAAAACAACACGGTGACTCAGATCTATTTTTACATCAGTACGGAAATTAGATTGGTCGCTCCGTTCAGTAACCTTAAAAAAACAACATGAAAAAGGTGATAAAATCATGGACTGTGGACCAGCCTGAAAAAAAACTCGCGTGCGCACACCTGCAATCACACACCAATTTAAATTTAAGTAAAATTATCCTTAATTTCTCACCACCGGTTTTGCTGTTTCTAATTGAACACCATATGGGAACGAGTAGAATATTATCCGCACTCTAGTTATGTTAACACTTCTGTTTGTCTTATTAGTGCTTTCTGTTCAAGGCTACTGTCTCCCACACTGCTGTGCAGGTGCGAAGGTGTTACATCAGTTCATTAGTAACTGTGGTGCGCACAAAGATGGATGCCCTCTTGTGATTTGCACAAAAGAAGCGTAGACTTGGGTTTCAAAAGTCTCTTGAATAGGATGAATTTGGACTGATACTCTAAGGAAGGTGAAAGTTTCTTAAAGACAATTGTTACTGTTGATGAGACACGGAATCATCACTATGAGCCTGAGAGTAAACGGTAGAGCACTGATCATCAACTGGCGGCCCGCCGGATCTGGCCCGCGACTGGATTCCAAAATTGTGAGGATCAAAAAGAATATAGTGGTCCACACTAGAGACCTGCGCGGGATGGATTTTTCAGTCCTGCTCCCGCCCGCAAGATTCTGTCCTGCTCCCGCAAAAATATATATTATTTTCTCCCGCTCCCGCCCGCAGTATTCAAGTTTTGCCCGCTCCCGCCCGCATTTTGCGGGAGTCCCGCGATGGATTATATTCTCCCGCAACCCGCACATACATGAGGACCTTACCGCCCACACCCGCATTCACACATCAAATCTTGTCCCGCGCTGCACTCCGTGCGCTGGGTCCCGCGGGAGTGCAGGTCTCTAGTCCACACTATTAAAGCAACTCAAAATAACAACAACTGAGTCTCTTGTCAGAATAACCACCATTTATGACTATATTTAGGCTACATTTTAAACGAACGCATAACTAGAATTGATGCAAAATATCTATCACTCCTAGTGGTTGACTGTGGTATAGGTGATGGG
>JAQMYK010000020.1:5310841-5324067 GCA_030014345.1 Clarias buthupogon
TATCTAACAATAACACATACTCTTACCAGCTTCTGTAAACAATGCCATTTACTTATTTCAATGTAGAAATAAAATTATTAACCATAACCAGTAGATTTCAAACCTTTGGCCCGGCCCTCTACAATATTTTCTGCTTCTCATTTGGCCCGTGGGGAAAAAATAATTGCCCACCCCTGTCCTAGTGGATAATGGTAATCCCTCTTTGTGTATTGTGTAGCAAGTTCACGTCAAGTTAGCTTCATTAGCCATACCAGTTTATGGTTCAGCCACTCTGTGAAGTGGATCACTAAAATCTTAGCTGCCTTTAGGTTCGATTTGAGACGGCTTTTGACAAAGTGATCAGGTATTTCACTTGCCCCTATTCTAGTGTAAGGCAAAGTGAAGGGTCCTGGAGTGAAGCATGATCTAGTTAAAGCTTTAGCAGCGGCACAGCATGCTTGACTAGCAGTGGCTTTGATGTCTGAGACTGGCACAGATTAACAGAGCTGATCCCGTGAGGAAATGCCAGGCAGAGCTGCGGCACTGTTTCCTACACCTTCGACGTCTCCTCCCTTCTCTCTCTGGGTCTGCATGAAAGAGGTATAACCTGCTCAGCAACATGCCTCTAACAAACAGAGCCTGATGCTGTTTACCTGTAAGCACCCGAGGTTCGTTTAAACATTCGGCTGGAACGCTATGCATCATATACAAAAATATGCTCAATGCTAGATATTATATGTATATAGGTTGATAATTACATACTTATACTTAAGGATCCACCCTAGCCAACAAGCTGGTCGATATGTTTTTCCTGCTTTGCTATAAAGGCAATAAGCTTAGTGGCTTAAATGCTTAATCGTCTGCAGACCATGCTCTGTCTCGACCACTTATTTCAGGAGATCTTACTGAAATTTCTGATCCTCTTAAATCCTCAGAATGGTGTCAGGGATGGACTGATCTTACTGGTTTAAACCTAGATTCCCGAACGTTAAGGTCATAACTGGTAAAGCGTGCATTCTATATAATGCTGGCCTTCGTCAGCACAATTTAACAGACAACTGTTTACAGCAAGTTTTTTTTTTTTTTTTTTTTTATATATATATATAGACTATTTTGGAAATAGCTCCTTAATTGTCTGCATCCTGGAGACTACTGATCAGCTTCCCAAAGCTATGACCATTACAGTTTGTGCTGTAAAGCTTGTGAGTAATAAACCAATTAAAGAGAAAGAGATCTCATCTATAACACTTAAACCCAATATAACAAAACACTACCAGGCTTAATCAATTAAATAGTTGTTCTGAGTGCACAAAAAACAAAGTGATGACAGGAACCCCGTTAACATCAGGCACCATACAAGCATCCTCTGTGCCATGGGTTCCTGGAGAACCCTGTGTTCTAATCATTTTAGTGCTTTGCATGCTCTCACACACTCAGTTCAACCTAGATAGGGCTGTTAATCTACTGATTAGATCAATCAGAGAGCATGGAGTACACAGATGCGCAGGACAATGAGCAGTCCAGGATCCTGTGCACCGAACCTTCAATTTCCTCCTTTGTTTCTTCCACAAACAAGACTCCAGACAGGAAGTGAATGAGCCAGCAGCAGAGTGTAAGCAGGGACAAACAGACCGACTTCCTGCCTTCTGGAACCTAAGTCCGACTCCAAACTCTCCGCCTGGATTGATCAAGACGTGCTCCTGAAGGACACCAGAGCTCTTTTCTGGAGCAGACACACACCGGGCTGTAATCTCATTACTGACGATAATGAAACACTCAGAGCAGAGAATCCTCTCATTGTGCAGCCTGCCCTATTCAGACATAGAGTTGCCCCCGGGTCCGGTCTGAAGTGGACTTTGACAAAGTGTTTAACAAACACGGCAGAGTTCAGAGCAAGCCGCAGTGATCATGGCCAAAAAAAAAAAAAAAGAGAGAAAAAGGGTGGTGATGTTAATTTTTCACTGAGCTACAATCTATTTATAGCATTATTTAATGTGGGGGGAATTTTTATGAAACAGGAAATGGTCATCCGTGTTGAGTCAGGAACATCTCAGATTCTCCTGATATTAAGTCACCAGTTTAACAGGAATGTAAGAACGAGCGAGTGAAGGACATTAATAATGTAATGGAGACACAGCTGCGAAGCCAACCTAAAGAATAGGTTCTTCTTCTTCTTTTTTGTCTTTCGGCTGTTTCCTTTCAGTGATGATTTAAAAAGAAGCATATACACACACACTCACTCATTTATCTTCTACACCACTTTAATTTTGAAATGAACTAACGCTGACGCACACAATGTCCTGATTTGCTGTTGGCACTTCTGACTAGCCCTCACTGGCCACTGCCCATAGACGTTCATGTTGTGCATGTTTTCAGACATCTACCATATTCAAACATGGCTATACCTTCCCCCCCCCTAAACTGTGCAGTATAACCTACAGCAGAATTTTTTTTTTATCTAAATGCTAAATAAACCCATAAGTGTCCATTATTCTTTCATTCATTCATCTTCTATACTGCTTATCCTGTACATGGTCATGAGGGCCTGGAGCCTATCCCAGGAGACTTGGGGCACGAGGCGGGGTACATACACCCTGTACAGGGTGCCAAACCATGGCAGGACACACACACACACACACACTAAGGACAATTTGGGAACACCAATTAGCCTACATGTCTTTGTACTACAAACGATATATGTGGCTTTTATATATATATATATATATATATATTTTTTTTTTTTTTTTTTTTTTTTTTTTTTTTTTTTTTTTTTATATATATACACATACATACACACACACACCAGAAAAAGGAGAAGGGGGGGAGGAAGTGGAGAACGATTTAAGCACTGGATGCTGTAACATGACAGATGAAGCATCCTGACAGCTCACACTAGTGAAAATCAGTCTGACTGCTCATCAGTGATCAGGTGGGTTTTCTGTCACTTACCCCATTCTAAAAACTCGGTCACGTGTTTCTCCCGTTTCAGGGGCGAGCTGCTGCATTCGTTGTATAAACACACGAGGATATCCAGCAGGGTCTCGACACTCAGGGAGCTCGGGCTCTTCTGATGGCCGTCCAGCAGCAACTGCTCCAACTTCTTCAGGCGCACCTTCGCCGACATTTTTCTATCAGCGGCCTGAGCTCCTCTTCTCTCCTACCGCAGAACAAAAAAAAAACTAAACCTAAACCTATATGTAGTGTAGATGATAGCGCTGGTAATAAAACGGGATTACCGGCGACTAGGGCGAGGTGCAAATCCTGCGCGAGAGGATAAAAAGCTAACAGGATAAAGGCTGAATCAGCGCTGGGCCGAGGTGGAGTCCCTCTGAACAAGTCCCAGACTCCAACTTGCTAGCTAGCCATCCAGCTAGCTAGCTAGCTAGCAAAACAAGCCGAACATTCTGCTCAGCTCGATAAACGACGCCTGTTCGTGTTTCCCGAGCCGTCAGTTCGCGGCCCCAGTCTCTGCCGCTGTCATTTCCGTCCTCTCTCTCCTGTGTAACGCTGCAATCCCGACACTTTTCACTCTGAAAGACACAAGGATGGGAGGCTTTTCTATCCCGTCGAATAATATCAGCTTGCCCGGACGTCCATGTTCTCCCCCGTGAAAATCCAAACAAATAAAAATAACGAGTTGCTGTGATTAAATTAAACCTCCACGCGCTTGTAGGAACGGCCGTTTGTTTGTCTGAGTGTGTATTTCTCCCGGTGAGGTCGGTGTGTGAAGCCGAATATGGCTGCACATCCGCGTCCAGCCTCGTCTCTCTCTCTCTCTCTGTCTCCCAGTAAAGAGTCCAGACCCGGGACACCGGAGCTCCACCCACCCCCATACCGGAAAAGCCAAGCAGATGTGACGTCATTATTTGAGTGACACATACTGGGAGCCGGCTAGCACTGACCTCATCGCCGGTGAGCTCCAGATACAGTATTCCACCCCCCGTTTCAGACATCACGCGGGATTTGTTTTCCCTAAAAAATATATACTTTTTTTTAAAAGTATAAAATATGATCCTTATTTATTCATTCATCTTTTATACCACTTATCCTGTATACAGGGTCATGTGGGCCTGGAACCTATCCCACGAGGCACAGGGTGGGGTACACCCTGGACAGGGTCCCAATCCATCACACACACACACACACATACCAATTAACCTAATCTGCATGTCTGTGGGGGGAAGCGTGGTGGCTTTGTGGTTAGCACTGTGGCCTCGCACCTCCAGAGTCAAGGGTTTGATTCCTGTCTCAGGTCGGAATTTAGTATATTTCATGTACACTATAAGGTATATCCTGCCTCCAGGGTTTGGTGCCTCTCCCAGGGAGCTCAGGGCATAAGGCAGGGTACACCTTGACTTTGAAGTGAAATTCAAACCTCTTGGAGAGGCAAAGCAACCATGAGCCACCATATAGCATATAATTAGTATACAGTCACAACAATAGTGTAAATACATTTAGGACTACCATTAGGACAAAATACAATTTCGATCAGCTATACATGCAGGGTGTCCCACAGGTCCGTACCCAGGGAATCTTTTTCAGCTTACTTATTCATCTTCTATACCGCTTTATCCTTGTATTCTGGGTCGCGGGGGCCTGGAGCCTATCCCAGGAAGCTTAGGGCACGAGGCAGGGTACACCCTGGACAGGATGCCAATCCATCGCAGGGCACACACACATATCAGCTTACTTAGTTTATATGAAACATATATTTTTCACATAGATTTTTGAAATGCCTTTAACAAAAGAAGAACCTGTTGAAATCATTCTCATGGCCGAATTGGGAGGCAGTCACATGCAGAAAACATTCAAGGTGCAATAATATACATACTGTAACACCAGATGTTTTAGCACGAGTTCATCATGAGTAAGAAGGATGACTCAAGGTGTGTTTACAAAGAAATGGCAATTAACGTCCCTTATTTCCATAATCTGTATGGAGACTAGTATGTTAGACAGGGGCGGAGCTAAGGGTAGCCCTGGGTGGTCATTAATCCCAGAATGTAAAAGGCTCTGTTTTAATCCAACATTTGAGAAACAAGGCTTTACTCAGTCATGATAGTGTTTTCAGTGATCATGTGATCCCCAGCAACAATTGGATTTTGCAAACCAAATAGGGCTGGTATAAATCATGCATGAATTTTCAGAGAAGATGAAGCTTTTATTTGTTACATAGTAAAATTATTTTCTAACTCCCTAGTTATTAGGAAGTTGGGGGCACAGCACATGGATAGCCCTGATACAGCTTAAGGGGGCAGAGAGAGGCTTAAGGCCCCTGCTCAAGGACTCAACATTGGCAGCTTGGCTCTGCTGGTGCATGAACCCATGACCTTCTAACCAGTAACCCAAAGATCTGTCCAGTTGGCTTGATAAGTACCTCATTAAGTTAACTAGCTGAGTGGCTCATATAGGTTTTATCTATATTTTATACGTTGACATTTTTAAACATCTGTTTAGATTATTGACAAAATGCCAAAGCATAAAAAATGTCTTGTAGGATGAGGCTTGCCTAAATGTATATATGTGTATACAGTACAGTGTTCAACATATCAGTAATCCATGGATACTCCCCACCCTGGAAATATATCTGTTATTTCTGTGGCAGTCACTTAAGGGGTTTAGTTGCCAGTTCGACACCTGATTGTCATTCACACACTATGGGCAATTTGGGAACGACAATTAGCCTAATCTGTATGTATTTGGGCAGTGGGAGGAATCCAGAATACCTGGTGGAAACCAACCAAGCATGGGGAGAACATGCAGAGTCTACACACTCAGACCCCGAGGTGGGAATTGAACACGGACCCTGGAGTTGCAATGCAATAGCACTAAAAAACTATGCCACCTTACCGCCTGCTTTGCTCGTGAGGGTTCCATATTGGCGCAATATTGAGTATCACTGATGTAAAAAGTTTGACTATTATTATTTACATTTCCATAATTTGGCAGACATTATTATCAATAGAAATATTAATAAAAAAGTTATACAACTTCACAGTTGAGGGTTAAGGGCTTTGCTTGAGGGCTCACCAGTGGCTGAGCAAGAGAATTTCAAGATAATTAAAGAATAAAACAAAATGCATCCTATTACAAATCTTGTATCTGCAGTTTCTTTAGGCATCAAAGCGAAACGTTTGAGAATGCTGCCCTCTAGTTGTAAAAAGTTGGAGAAGCTACTGTATTTTACCATCATTTCATAAAATTTTTACATCCTCTCTTTCAATATCTTCAAACTCACCTGATTATATCCAAACATTATATTTTAAATATGATTTATATGCATGGTGGCTAGCACTGTTGCCTTGCGTCTCCAGAGTCGGGGTTCAATCCCTCCCTCGGGTTGGTGTGCGTGGATGAACTGGTAGGCTTTTATTGTCATTTCAACCATATACAGTCTAGTACACAGTGAAACGAAACAACATTCCTCCAGGACCAAGATGCTACATACAACATAAATTAACAACATAAATGAACAAAAACTAACTAGCTAACTTAGAAACCTAATTTGCTGGCTAGCCTAGATAAAGCAGATTTGATATTTTAAGTTAGCAGAAAAACTACCTAAGTTTTATACAAAAGAGACAACCTAAAGAGCACATAGACATGTGGGTTTCTTCTGGGTAGTCCGGTTTCCTCCCACAGACCTAAGACATGCAGGATAGGCTAAATGACGTTCCCAAATTGCTTGTAGTGTGTAAATGACAATCAGGCTTCAAGCTGACAACTCGGCCAGGTAGAGTTGCCAGCTAAGGATACATCTCCGGGGTGGGGAATAATGACACATGGACAGTCCTATACCATATACCCCCATATGCATGGTATCGTGGCAGTTACTCAAACTGCATTGGTTTTAAGGAACTAATAGAAAGCTTTTGGTGTTAAGACATGTCTTACTGTGTCATGCTGATGTCTGTGGTGAACAATTTTGCCTTACAGACACCTCAATTCAATTCAATTTTATTTATACTGTATAGCGCCTTTAACAATGGTCATTGTCTCAAAACAACTTCACAAAAATGAAAAGAAAATTTGAAAAAAGAAAATTTATCGGGGTGTGTATGTGTGAGAAAAATGTGTCTAGATAATAATGAGATTGTCTCTGATGAGCAAGCCAATGGTTAAGGTGACAGTGGCAAGGAAAAACTCCATGAGATGGCTCCTAATCTGAGAAAAGATTTGTGTGTCCTGCCTTTATGAACGTCTCACATTCTCACTGACCTGTTAAAAGTGGACCGCAAAAGGAAAAGGTGCATCTTTTCACTCTCTGCCACATTCATCTATTCAAGATTTCTTTTGTGGGGTTTGCAGGACAAAAAGTGCATGCTAATGATATGATAATGATATGACGATTCATCAGATATCTCACCTCACCATTAGCACGCTTCATCCAATAAACTGAAACTTGACCCGTCTCTCTGTTCTTAATTTATAAGGATTTCACAAGAGGAGTCTTTGAAGGCTGACTGTGATAATGTATGTGTTTGAGACACAGCAGCATTGTACAGTTTTTAGACAACCATTACAAGTTCAAACTACATGCAGTCTTTAAAATATCTGGCACCAGAGGGAGCACTAGACCTGTGCAGACAGCTTTAATGCCAGGCTAGTGATTCCTGTTTGATTATAATTGACTGGGGAGAAAAAAATTCAGATGAGGCTCATCGTCAGTATTTACTCATTCATATTAGAAGCACTTGGTTAAATCCTCCATTTGACTGAAATCATGCTGCAGATTTAAAGGGCAAAATCATATCTGTAGATTGAGGCACACCAACAGTGTGTATGTGTGTGTGTGTTTCTAACCATGTAGAGGGATGACCTTTTTATCAGCATTTGAATTCTGCTCTAGACTCTGATCGACCAAATATTCATAAAAGCATTTTTTTCTTTGCTTGACTCATTTTGAAACCTGTAATCAGCTTAATATCATAATAATGGTGTCACATATATTAGTATCTCTCTAGTCCTTACTACTCTGTAAAAATACAGTGGCATATAAAAAAGTAAAAATGGTGACAAAAACTAGTCGTCATTTCAGAAGGGTCAAATTATTGGTCTGAATCAAGCAAAGAAAACAACTAAGGAGATTTGAAATAACTGGAAACTATGAATATGGAATAAATGTGGTCAGAAAAAGAGAACAGAGTTCACTTAAACGCTTGTGGAAGTTGCATGGTAAAAGAAAATAACACTTCCATATGCACACAATTTTATGAAAACTAATTAAGATTAAACAGCTGTGTGTCCATAAGAAAGCCAATAGTTAATAAGACCAATTGAAAAAGGCTTCACTTTCTTAGGGAGCATAAAGGTTGGACTTTGGAGCAATGGACAAACACCATGTGGTCTGATGACCCTATTCCAGAGTGATGGGAACATCAGGGTAAGAAAGATAGTGCATGATGCATCATGCATAGTGCCCACTGTACAAGCCTCTGCAGGCAGTGTTATGATCTGAGGTTGCTTCAGTTACAGCAGTATAATGTGGCAGTAAAAGTCAGCTGAGAACCTGAATGTATTGAATGACCAGGTTATCACATCCATGGAGTTTTTCTTCCCTGGTGGCACACACTTATTCCAGAGGTTGTGAAAGAATGATTCTGGGAGCATGGGAAATCATTTTCACACATGACCTGGAAACCACCTTGTGTGTAATCATAGGTAAAGGTTATTGAATGAGATCTTTGAGTGTTTGACTTTTATTTGGGCAGGCAGTGTACAGACGTGTAAAAGTTAGAGCCCCCTCTTTATTATTTTTTACATTTATAATAAAAATCATCTGATCATAGTGGGCCTTAGTTTTAGGCAAATACAACCACAAACGAACAACAACACATAACTTTTTTCACAATGCCATCCTTTATTTAACAAAAATGCAGCCAAAGGAAAAGAAAGACCATACGGGCAATATTAATGCACCCGCTTTAAATTTAAATCCACAGGATTTAATGGCGTAAGTTGCAGCCAGGGGCTGGTAAACATCAGCTCTTGATTAAATGATCATCAGCAGGTGTGTAGACATCTTTAAAAGTAGAAGTTTTTGGAAGTTTTCTTGTCTGGAGTAAGAAAGATGATTAAGTGGATAGCATTCAAGGCAGTTACCAATCTTCCCATGAGTGGACGTCCCAGCACAGAAAAAATAGAAATAAAAACCCAAGAGCTACAGCAACAGGCTTCAATGAGCATGTTAAATGTGAGACATTTGAAAAAAGACATTTGCTGACTCGATTTTCCATTTGGTAGCAGAGAGGTTAGACGATCACCATGACTGGATAGGAATGGAAGCGTCTCCTTTCCATGGTTAGCTAATCTTTACAACATCACGGTTGAATCAGTGGGAACCTGAGCTGCTCACGGTACGACACTGACCCTGACATTTCACCCCTTGCCCTGGTTTTGACTGTGCGTGATCTTAGTGTGTAATGTGAGCAGGACTGCAGTATTTGTGTGTGAGAGAGACAGCATGATGTCAGCTTGATATGTATGAGGGTACCTGAGTTCACATGACCAACAGGTAAGTTCAAAGGAACTGTCTAACCTCACCTGTACTGGATTCTTTAGAGGGTTCACACTAATCTGTGTTTGATACAATTAGTTCCAATACTTATAGGATGTACAAGTTTAGTCTACATTTACACAGAATTATAGAATTATAATTCTACCATATCTACCTTCAGATATACATGATCATCCGGTAGGATCGAAGAAATTCACTGCACTTAATAAAATAGTAATCAGCACTTTTACAGTCCTACCTGCCAACCAGGCAGTCTAATCCAGTAACATGATCAATAATAGTTGATTAAGAATTTATATCCCATTTAATTAAAAATACATGAATGAGAATAAATCATCCTTGCAGAGCAAAATCCTCAATGTTGAATTAACTCTTGCAGTATTCAAGTATGTCAGGTGCACTTAAATAAATTCTCAGCATCGCCAATCAAGATACTTTGTACTTTAAATGCGTATTATGATATACATTGATATTTTATTCAAAATATTTACAGTTGCAACAAGTGACCCATAAAGCTGATTGCACTGTTACCCTAATGGATAAATTCATGAATAAATGAATGTTGGATATTTTTCAAATGAACACATTAGAATTATAACCTGTGTGCACTCAATTCATAAAAATTGTTATCTAGGTTACTGGTGACACCAGAAAGTGTAGTAGTTGTACAAGCATCCATTCACATGGGGCTCGGAGCCTCTCCCGGAGCATTCAGGGTATAAGGTGGGGTAAACTCATGTATCCATCTCAGGGCAAAATCACCCAATACAGACAATTTGGTAATGCAAAACAGCCTGCACCACCTGTCTTTGGAAGTGCGGGGCATGGACTAGAGCACCTGGAGGAAACCCACCAAGCACAGAAGATTATGCAAACCTGATACAAACCGCAGGCAAGATGTGAACCCACAGCACTGGAGGTATGAGACAAGAATATTATCAAATAAGCCATACATAAAGGCAACAATACTGTATAGAGCTTAAAAGTCACTGTTTCACTGTTTATCCAAACAGATTAATCAGTTCTTGATAAATTGCATTTGGCCAAGTTCTCAACTGAAACAAAAATCAATTAATGTGCTTAAATATAAATTCAGGTGCTGGGTAAATTTAAAAGAAAATTCAACTGTTTAATCATTTCCTACTACTGTTGATGGACAAACATGGAGGGTCAAAAAAGTACACATCCAATTATAGTAATATTTACAATATCCTCATTCACTTTTTAATAACATACCGAGTACTGTTTGAGTTTTTGGTATACATCTACAGTATATAAGAGTAATGGTTTATACTCCCCCTATCCGTTCACTATCCTCATTTAACAAAATTTTAATTAAAAGTTTATACGCATCTATCCTGGAAGAATAGTGATAGAAAAAATCATAAATGGAGATCAATTAAACACTTGGTGAAGCAATCAACAGTTAAAACATAACTATGTTTAGTAGTCAAAATAACAGCATTTCCATACACACACATTGTGATGAGAAATAAGGATTGGGACTAAACAGCTGTATGTCCATAAGAAAACAATTTGTTAGTGAGACGAATCAGAAAAAAAGGATTACATTTGTTAAGGAACATACAGTAAAGGTTGGAATTTGGAGCAATGGAAGGTTATGTGGTCTGAAGAGTTAAGAATGACCCTATTCGAGAGCCATGGGTGAGTGAGGGTAGAAGCGATGCACCTATTATGTGTGTTATTATCTGGGGTTGCTTCAGTTGGTCAGGTCTAGTCTCAGCAATGTTATGTGGCAATAAAATGGAGTCAGCTGATGACCTGGATGCACTGAATGACCAGGTTAGTACATCTATGTTGTTTTTATTCCCTGATGGCACAGGCATATTCCAGAACTCAAATAATTAAGGGGTGTTTCTGGGAACATGAGGAATCATTTTCACACATGAACTGGCCACCACATTGTGCAACGTAATCAAAGCTAAAGGTGACTGAATGAAATCTTTTTTTTTGTCATTCCTACATGCTTATATTGTAAATTCCAAACATTTCTAAATTAGTGGGCTTGCGCCCAGTCAAGCTGATTTGCCTTTGGTGACGCCCAAAAATTCCATAAAAGGCAATGCTCATAGATACAAAATGAAATGACAAGTAAACAACAAAATAATGAAGATACCATACTATATATAATTTTGCACATACAGTACAATGCTGGAAAAAAAAAACCCCAGAAAGCTAAAAAGTTAAATGAATCCCTTTTTACATCCTGTTTCCTTGTGACAACATTTAATGTTAAAAGGCAATGCAACTACAATGAAATTGAATTTAATTAATTTTCAGAATAGTTAAATAGAAAATGCACAATGATAGAAAGGGAGAGGGAGAGAGAGAAAAGGTAACCCTGATCGACAAGTCTCCCAACCAAATTTAATTTCCCTCCCCTTTACACTACACACGCTCCCACACCACACCACACACATACGCACACACATGCGCGCCTCTTGTCATTCTGTAATCGCAGACGCTCGTGGACGCTCAGGATCTGTGCGCCCCTGTGTGAAGTTTACACACACAACCGGAGAGAAGAAGCAAAAAAAAAAAAACCCTCCTCCTTCATCTCCTTCAGGCGATTAACATCAGTCTGCTGAGCAGGCTTGGAGAAAAGAGATCACTTTTACAGGTTTTCAGCAGCACACAGGTAAGTCATTTTGAACATGAGAAACAGACTAGAATACTTGCTTTATTATGCTCAGGAATACACACTTGCGCATACAATATACACAATATTTTCATTGTTTTATTGAAAAATGTAGAATAATATCTGCAGTTAAAAATGTACAATGACATGGGCAGCTTTCCACATTTCTTGCATTTTATCAGACATGATACTGAGAGTGATAAGGACGAGGGATGGAAAAAAAATCCAGTCTGTAATAAACACCCCAAGCCCTGATAATAACACTAAGAATTAAAGAATACTAACTGATTTGCTGTCCTATTGGAGACACGTCCAGCTGTCTATGCTTGTTGCTTGTTATTAGACCTTTTGAGAGTAGTGATGAATTTATCACTTCAGTCTAAAATAATCCAATAATCCTTTCCAATACATATTTTAGACTTAGGAGACATTTCTACTTAGACCTTTTTGTAAAACCGCTTGACTAGGTTTCAAGTTAAATATGGATTTCACGGTATTATTAGTCTGATTATATGGTTATAGATTATATGATTATAGACTGATCTTGCATTATTTAAGGCAGCCATGCTTTCAAATGATTGTGTGTCCATTAAATTTATAGTGCTTAAAGCATACTGATCACAGGTGGGTTTTTTTCTGGTCTGCCTTTAAAACAAGATTTCTTTTGAACGATCATTTTCACATTGAAACGTATTTTCAGTCACTTGCTCAATTTCCATCGCCTTCAAAACACTACATCTGGTTGATCCCCCCACTCACTTAACACATTATGCTTGTCGCTATTTGACCCGCCTCGCACTTTGCCCGGATTTCCGTGCTGACTTATTATGCCACCCCTATATTCCTATATACTTTACATTGTTTTGTTTGCTTTAAGTTGCCCCGTTTTTTTTCTTTTTTTCTTCTGTCACCTGGGACAGGCAAAGATAATGTTACCTGTAAGACACTATGTCCACATTACTCACTGGTTGATGACAACAGCAAAGCAAGTCAGGCCAGTATCCATCATTTCCCTGCATTTGAATAAGATTTTCCATACAGCTGGGAGGGGGAGGGGGGGTTGGGGGGGGG
>JAQMYK010000020.1:5324077-5349270 GCA_030014345.1 Clarias buthupogon
CCCCCCCCCCCCCCCCCCCCCCCCCCCCCCCCCCCCCGAACACTGTCCGTGCACCCAGTGACGTTAAATTATTCAGGAACCATCTCTATTTTTTGCCTACCAACCACCGAGCCCTGCACAGCAACACCTCAGGGCACTATTAATTGAAAGAAAACTAGCCTGTTTGTGAAAATCAGTCATTTCCCCTCTATTGTCCGAGCGTCGCCTTCCAACGGTAGAAGCTTTCAATATTAAGACTTTAGGACTCAGTTCTACTGGATTCTTCACCAAGAAGCGAATTGATTTCAACAGACACACACACACACACACACACACACACACACACAATTGTACACATTGATTTTATCATTTCTGGACAAACTCCACAGTGTAATTAGGGTTGACTGTCTGAAAATATTTTGATGACCAAATAGAGGCTTTGTGTGGCAGTGCACAGATGCAGGCTTTGACTGTTTCTTTGTCCTGCTATAAATGGCACCAAACACACGCATGAAGCTTTGATCCCTCACTCAAGCCCTCTTTGTCTCTGCCGCTCAAATTAACCAACGAAAAGGCTCAGATGATAACAAGGGGGCCCACAGACAGCGCAGCATTTGTAAGTGCTGTGTTGGCCAGTGTGATCATAGTAACAAGCATGAATAATCAGTCCTTTCTCAAACAACTTCAGAGAGAGAGAGAGGGAGAGATTGTTCTACTGTTTAGAATGTACAGCAAAGGTATAAGGGATTTGGCTGCTGGCTTGCAGGAGGCATGTTGTCCTGGGAAACAGTATTAAAAACAGGCATTTAAATGCTCACCTGTGTTAATCCATTGGTCACAAACACAAAGAAACCAACTGCAATACAACAAAGAGACAACAACTTCACCAATCAGCCATACCATTAACACCACACAAAATGAACACATTAACAGTGATTATTAATTTTATACCAGCAATCTGGTGATGGGATCATGGGCACCCAAGGCTCACCCATGCCTGTGGGGACCAAAGATTGGCTTGTCCAGGCTGATCCCCAAAAAAGTCAAAGCAGCATAAATTGCTAAGGAAAGTAAATGCTGGCCATGATAGAAAGGCACAAGAATACTCAGTGCACCACAGCCCATTATGCAGGCAAAGAGCCCAAGCCCATTACCCCGGGTCCCAATCTGATCAAGCATCCCTGGGATGCAAGTCCAATTCACTGAGAGCCCGCCACGCACCCTAGAGCGCCCAAAGGATCCGCTGCCAAGGTCCTGATGCCATACACCACAGCACACCCTCAGTGGTCCTGTGGAGTCATGCCCCGAGCAGCAAGAGCCACATCAGTGGCACAACGGGAACGTACACAATACTGGACATAATATTTTTTTTGGTGTTACAATTATCTAGGCTTCTCTTCTTTGACAATCCAAACATACTTTTCCTCACTGTGTCTTCAGTAATATCTTTATTTATACAATATGTGCTGTATATCTATATGCTGTTTGTTTATGCTTTTAACTATGATGTAAAAACTATGATGTTGCTTGACTTAACCCAGCTTGCAGCACGTCGAGTGTAAATGGACATACATCGATGGTGTAAAAATAAAAAAAAAGTTGTTTTGGCTTACTGGACAAGTTTTTAATTACATGCCTACATCTCAATTATTTCGATTTACTTATCTATCACTCCTCTCCAAAGGTTGAAATCTTGTTTCTTCTATCATAGACTAATCTCTTCCATGATAGACCAATCTAAATCCAGCTTCTTCTGACAACTGACACTGATTTCATTACTGTCAAACACCTGGCTTCAAAGACTTATATACTAATCCTGTCTGATAAAAGTAACTAGTTCGAGTACTTTTCCACTGCAGAAAATTAAAACTCCTTTGTGATTCCTCATGCATGTTGTGTTAGCCAAGACCTTTATAATTATTCTACCATCATCATTCAGCGTAAATACCATAAAATCAACCCAAGTACGGTTGATCATGATTCACCGCGAGTTTTGGCGCAGTGATTAGGTTTCCATCTTTCCACGCGTCGGTCCTCGAATAGTCAAACCGTATAGGTGAGATAGGGGTATAACAGCAGGACTAACAGAGGGGGGCGGGTTATCGGGGGCGAGGCTTGTAGGACGACTTTCAAACACACACACACACACACACACACTAAGGGATTGGGAATGACTGCTGTCTTGCTCTCGGATTACATAAATTGTCTGAATAACGGATTACATTTTTGAAAAAATAATTAAATAACTGAGTACTTAAATGCCGGACCTAACACGTTAGATTACTCGTTACATCAAAAAAGTAATTCAAGTACTCCAATGCGTTACATCCAACACTGTCCACAACATACCATGGTATTGAATTATGCATCCTAGTCGGCAAGTTAAACATCCATCTTGACTTATAGGCTCTTATTCTTCAGAATGCAAATCAAAATGTTGTGGAATGAAATATCCAGTATTATGTGTTCTCATTGTCGCAGCGAAAACATTAAACACTCAAGATCTGCTCTGGGAATGCAATACCCGTGGTCATGTTACAGGTGTATTCTAAATTTGGTACCCTGTTGCAGTCAGTTGCACTGACAGGACCCTACATACAAAATTATATATATATATATAAAAGTAAATATACATATACATTAAAATTAACATAGTAACAACCTGTTTCACTACCTGCTATGTTCCAGCTTTATTCCATGGAAATATCCTGACCACTTTAAGGTCATGGGCAGCGTTTTTTCTTCTTCTTGTCCTTTAATCTTGGTTGCTTTATATTACTGCTCTTTTACTCTTCTCTTTCATCTGCCCACACACTGCAACCCCCTCCCCATCACATTTTCCCCCCAATATCACTTTGAGTAAACTGAGATACACTGGCACCTGTATCACAGAAAGATAAGCTGCAATTCTGCTGTTAGGATAAGAGTTTCTCAAAAGACAATCTGCTCAAGTGGAACTTAGCCCCCGTGGTACTGTTGTTTCACCTGTCACCTGTAAAACTTATGAGCTTATGAGCTTAGCACATCAAAGCCCATGACATGTATCTTTAGCCTTCTTGTCCCTTTATCTCACTTCAGGAAGACGCAACAGAGTGGTGTTATCCGTGATCAAGCAGATTAGCACGAGGCCATTCGTTTAGAACAGAGATTACGCCTTAATAATCATGATGCTTCCAAATGTGTGTTATGTAATGAATAAATCATGACAAAGCATGCTCGGATAGGAAAATAATCCATGACGACATCCATGGTGTGATGTGACTTGGTGTGAATTATACAACAGTTAGTTCTGACTGAGTAATCAGATTGGAATGAGAGGCATTCCAGCAGTGCTGATATAGAGCATAACAAAACTGGGAGTTTAACTCTATGTATTACTCCACATCACAGGTGTTCTAACAATCATGAATTACACTAATTGTCAGTCGCCAGCAGGGGTGAAAGTAGGTTTCAAATTGCCCCTGAGCTGCAAAATTAACTATCTTATCTTTTAACGCAAGGCTGAAACCCAAATCCCTCTCTAACCCAGGTTCAAGGGCACTACTTCCTGTATGTGGAACAAGGGACTGTACACCCTACACAGTGCACTAATTTTCTATTTAATGCGAAACTCTGGAAGGTACCTGATATTCTAAAGCGGAGTAGGTGGAAATATGAGCCAAATCTCAGGACTATCCACTACCTTCATGGTTTATTCTGGTCACCTTTTGGCTGCATAATACCAGTAAGAATTTCAAACTATTTTCACCCCTATTTTCACGGCCGCCAGCAGTATTAGCTCTGTCAGTCGCAAAAGGATAGAAAATGGCGGAGCAAAATAACTGGTTAAACAAACAAATTATATTCTGTTAATAATAAATGGTGTTTGTGGAAGTGATGTGTAAAAGCAACATCACACTCAAGGATGTGCTGTTGTACTGAATATCAGCACGGCTGCGATATCTTTGGCACAACAACGCCATCTCGTGTGATATTGCTTAAGTGTGAGGCTTTGACCACCTCATTTTTTCCATAAGAGTAGTGTTTTATTCCTCTTATACAACAGTAATTCGTCAAAGATTAATGAAAGACACAACATGTTATTCATTCAATTATTTATAATCTAATGTTATAGAATGTCTGCAAGAAAAGTTTGTTCCTGTCGTTACATAAACATCTGTTCCCACAACAGCCTCTTTTTATGTCTTGTCATGTTGATGAAAAACCGAATCGCACATATTTCTCTGTCCTGAAGATTTTCCTGTGGAGGAAAACTTTTGAATGTCACAAAGCTTTGACAACTGAGATCCTTTCATGAGCAACAACTAAGCATCTCTTATCATCACCAGCTAAGCATCACCATACAAGCCCTCGTGAATGAGCTGTTACTATAGAAACAATCAGGTATTGAAACTAGGGCATTAATATAAACCAAACTTCTGTATTCTAACAATTTTTGTCAAAGCTGCTGGTGATCACCTTTTGACCAATCAGGAACTCAGAAATGTATGTTATAAATGTTATAGAAATATATCTTGAATCTGTAAAATATCTCTGTCATTTGATGTAAATCATCACAAATATTTTCTTGTTTTTCAATGGCTTGAAGAACTACAGTACATACCATACTATAGTATATGTACCATTGTACCAAAATATGTACCATGGTAGTACCATAGTGTGGTGCTTGGGGTACAGTATTTCATTAGGTACAATTTACTATAATGATAGTATTTGACAGGTACCATCAGACTCCAATATCCCCTATAATATAGTAAAATGGCACATCACTATTAAACATTGAGTCACTGTGTTTCTCTTGTACTGTAGCCAGTTTTAATATTCACACACCTCAATATTGTTGTAAAGCGTTGTATAGTTAGTCATTTCATTTAAAAAGAATTTCAATTAGGAGGAATACATCTGAGATTAGCCTTAACAGAATCATAATGCATTACAAACTAGGAAATGATTTGGAGACATAAACTAGAATTGAATTCATTACAGAATAAAAAACGAGGGGTCTAACCTCCAGGGTTGAGGGTTCGATTCCAGCCTTTGGTCTGTGTGTGTGTGTGGAGTTTGCATGTCCTTCCCATGCTTGGTGGGTTACCTCCAGGTTCCTCTCACATTCCAAAGACATGCAAATTAGGTTAAATGTGCCCTGGGATGGATTGGCACCCTTTGCAGTGTTTACCATGCCTCGTGCCTTAGGTTTGGATACAGGATAAGCGGTATAGAAGATGATCGACTGAATGAAAAATGATATATATTAGGAGTGATGTAAGGCACAGGGTTAGCAATAGCTTATTTTCTTCTCACCAGATTTATATAATATCCAACCAAATCACTTTTACACTTTTTAGGATCAGGTTGGAATCGGCACATTAAAGAATTGCATTAAATACTATACATTGTAGTTCTTAGAGCCTGCTTTTACCAGAAACTGTACCTTTCTAATTATTTTGCTTAAAGACTGCTAACAGATCATAGCTAATGGTGCTAGCTATTAAGTGCAACTACAACAAAAATATTTAAATTCCAGCCTAAAGCTTTACATACTGTAAATATATAGATCACTGCAAAGACAAACCAACTTAGGTAAAACCATTCCAGGTAAAAGTCCACCCACATGCAACATCTGGAATATATTCCACTGTTAGCAAGACTTTTTGAGAATAGTTGTTGGTTATGAAAAGAAATGAATGTCAGAGAAGCATTAAGAACATATTTCTTTATTTCACTGTACCGACAGTGCATGAGTCATCAGATGAAATAGAGAGATGCTCAGGCCATAAAATAAACAGCCTTAATGAAAAGCTTTTAAGAATGCTTTAGTATGTGTTTTTCAGCTTGTGTTAGTGCTACCTGTGAAAGCTGCACTAACAAATTTTAACAGTAATTCAAGCTAATTCTGCGCCATCATGTCTTTTTAGGGTGTGTGTGTGTGTGTGTGTGTGTGTGTGTGTGTGTGTGTGTGTACAGGACATGCTAAAACAGACAATCTTTTCACAGACTACGTGGGTCAGGAAAAAGAATTGAGGAACCTATTACATGTACAATCCATTATACACACTTCCCATATCCAATGCAGCATGTCTCTATCATAATCGTACAACAAGCATAAACGTCATGTGATATGATAGAAATTTGCGATGTGGTTCTTAATGATGTGTCAACATTATATTGCTTATATTTGCATGGAATGTTTTTGATCAGTTTGGGGTCTGTGCCAGATGATGACTTTTTCAAGGTATACAGAGGTGCCCAAAAATGTATACACACTTCAGCATCACAGTCACATGATAGCATTAAAGATGATGCGACTGATGAGATCTTTAGAGGAAACATATTCCTACACATTGCCACTATAATTCAATTCGAGTTGGGCATACAATGGTGTATACAAGTGTGTATACATTTTCTTGGGCCCCTCTGTATTTACAGTAGTAGCAATGCAGTAACGTGCACGAATACAGTACACATAGGGAGTCTTTTTTAACTTACAAAAATATTATTATGATATTCTGTGTTGCAATATGGACTAAAGAAAGCAGACCAACCTAGTTATTTTTAAGGGGCTGTTTTTCAAAAAGAGATCCGAAATAAAGTCCATAAGTCAACCTGACCTCATTATTTGTTCTGATTTCTCATGCTGAGAAATGCATTGCTGGTTTGGTTTATTTTGACCAAAATAACTACTATTTGAATTTTTTTCCCCAAGCAATTCTGTACCAATCAGCAGCTCCTTGTTAACACCTGAATGTAATTTCAGTCGCATTTGATTGATATGCTGATTTGAACCAACAGCAGCCAAATGAGGTCCATGCCAAAAAGCCCGGCTTGGTTTAAAGGCTGTGGAAGGACAGGCAGATCCTTTAGGCTCGTAGCAGCAAATTTAGAATTTAGGAGACAAGAGCTCAGCTGTTGTTAGTACAGGTGGATTGTCTGAACCTGGCTCTACCTCATTCATAAGCAAATGAGAGCATGGGTGCAAGGGTTGTTTTACACGCTAACAGTAATGGCTTTGTGGTGCTCACTTCCTTGTCGCTTCTTATTTTAGGTTTCAGCTGCAGGACATTATGACAGAAGTAATAAACACCTGTGAATCGACTGTCGGGGACTATGGTGCATCTGGAGACCAGAAGATCGGTTTTCAGGTGGGCTACGGTGTTACAAGGAACTCGGAATAGTGTAGAATTTGTTACACACACGCATGCATGAAAGCACATTGCTCAAAACATTAATTAGGCCTGCTCATCACCATCATCATATATATAAGATTACGCTGTCTAAACTGTAAATCTAGAGGTTTATCCATCACAAAAAAATTGAATGTTATATTATGCAATCACGAATGCGCAGAGTGTTCTGTGCAATTTCACCACTGCTGCTTTGCTCTACTCATCTATGGCTCCCCAGCAGCCCTGAGGATGACTGGCTCGTGTAAATGTCCCTCCATCGCTCTCTGTCATCAAGATCTATTTCTGAATGCCACTCCATCACTTCAGCCTGATTGCTGTCCCTTTCATTTTGTTCTCATTGCTCCCAAAGCCAGTCCAATGTCTGTTCGCTCATAAAGACCAGATGAATTCAGATTGCTCCCAGTGAGCTCGGGCAAAGACTTGAAAGGAAATTATCATTACCTTTTTTGTGTGCATGTGCGTGGATGAACACTGCCAACACATGTAGGCTGAATGTCTCTCATTCTTTCTGTGCTGGCAACCAGCAGTGAGAATTCACAGTTCTGTTTCCATTCCTTTTATTCATCTAGAGCTCAGATCTCTTCAACCTTCTTTCCATGTCTTTTTTCCCCCTCGTCGTTCCAATTTCATCAAAAATAATCGATGCCTCCGAAACTGGTTGGTATTCAATTGGGTGTATGATGATTAGAGTCCATTTCATAGCTAGTATTCCTGGTTAATCTGAATAAAAAGCTGAATATGGACCGTGATGGCTGCTGATTTACTTATGGTGATTCTAGTAGAGATTGCATGGCACAATATAATGCTATAATGACAACTCGGTGCTCTAATGGATATCATTAATAATTTACAGCAAGTGGATATTTTGGGTATGACTTCACCAATGAAAAAAACTGACTCAAATAACTCGTGTGCTCCAGGGTTTCCCGGAATCACACGAGCGATACCCCAAGCTGTCCAAGCGATTGCCGTCCATCGTGGTGGAGCCCACTGAGACTGGAGAAGTGGAGAGTGGGGAGTTGCGATGGCCTCCGGATGACTTGAGCCCTACAGATGAAACCAGAGATCCTCCAACCCAGAAAGCAGGTTAGAGCCTCTAGTGAATCTATATTTCCTCCTTATATTAGAGAAATCCTTCTATTAGAGCACCAATCAGCCCTAATATTATGACCACCTGCCTAATATTTGGTAGGTCTCCCCTTTGACCACCAAAATAGTGATGCTCTGATGTTCTGACACCTTTCTATTGGAAACAGCATTAACTTTTTCAGCAATTTGAGCTACAGTAGCACCTCTATTAGATCAGACTACATGGGCCAGCCTTTGCTCACCACGTGCTTGCTCCCCATGACCCCAGTTTTCCTTCCTTGGCCCACTTTTGCAAGTTCCTGACCACTTAAGAACATTCCACTGCTTCCAACACATCAACTTCAGGAAAAAAGTTTAATTGCTGCCTAATATATCCCACTCACTTTGAAGTGCTTTTGTAACAGGACATTGTAACTGAACCTACTGTAACAGGGGGTACATTGTGATGACTAGACGACTGGATCAGAACAAAACTGCAGGTCTTGTGGGATGTTGCCGGGCTGCAGTGGTCAGAATCTACCATTAGTGGTCCAAAGAAGGAAATCCAGAGACAGGGACATGGGTGACCAAGGCTCAGTGATCCAATTAAAGCATTACTGTATCTCAAATTGTTAATGCTGGTTCTGATAGAAACGTGTCTACACAGTGTGTTACCGTGTGTTACTGTTTTGGTGGCAAAAGGGGGCGGGGGGGCGCTACTCAATATTAGGTGGGTGGCTGATCGGAGTGTGTGTGTGTGTGTGTGTGTGTGTTTGTGTATTTTTAGGTGAAGATCCGACAGCAGAGTTGGAGGAAGCTAGTGGTGTCGCAGCGAACTGATGCGCATTGACTGGCATCAATCCAACATATAACTATGAATGTCTTAATGATGGACAAGAATGAGCAGGAGGCTCCTACAGTTAGGTCTGACAACAGTATCACCCGCAATAGAGCCACCCACCTGTTGATAGACCTTCCAATCCAGTAGGGGGAGCTGAAGCCTGAGAGACTTTCCTGAAATAACTCGCGTGCCAAACTCTAGTGGTAGCCAGCTACTGTGATTGAGTTGTACCTTCTTTCCTATAACATTAAGAGTCATCAATAATTCTAGCACAAATCTGTTCATCTGTACCCGTTTTTAAGTGATTTATTGGGATTGTGTATATACAGTACATATGCTTTGGACCAAAGTTAAATATTAAATTTAACTTTAATATTTGACACCCCCACGTGCTGATCTACCACACACACACACACACACACACACACACACACACACACACACACACAAAGCTTCTAATTTCAAACGATCTAGATGTATAGTTAATCTGCAGTAGAGGTTCTTAATAAATATAAATGACCTTTGAAATGTACAGTACAGTAGATGATATTTTATAGTGTGTTCTCATATACTCAGTTGAATTTAAAGCAGCTATTTATTAAAGTAGTGGTCCATTCGGAAAGCAGCTGCCTTAGTAACTGTATCCTCACTTGGCTGTGTTTTAATCAGAAAGGAAACTTGGCAGACATATGGTTCAGAAAGTCATTCAGTATCATAATACATAATTAGTGCTCTCTGGATTACATCTCTCTGGCTAGCTACGCTAGTAATAAGTTAGTGACATATTTTAGCTAGCTAGGTAATTTTAAACTACAGGACGACTTCTGAAATGCTCTGAGCACAAATGACTGTTATATCTGTGAAGCAAAACCCTAAATAAACGTTAAATATCTACGACACAACCGTTCCCTAATGTGTGTTAATATATTTCGGTATCAGATTGACAGTTTGGAACGTCAAAATAAAATAAGTCCGCTGTCATAGGATAGTCTTTATAGAGTGCATGCAGATTATGTCCGAAATTATGGTGTATATCGAGGAAGCAGCTTTCTTTTTGGAACACACTTTTCCAAAAAATCCACTTTTTTGTTGTGTGTGTATGTTTTCTTTCGATTATTAATAACTCTTAGCTCTGTTTAGATGGTTTCCTCTTGTGTTGTTTAAGTTACCATCTACATGCACAAAAATGTTTTTCACATCTTGTACCACATTCTGTGTATATCATCATCTTTATTATTTTACATTTATAACCCAAACACACACAAAACACACACACACACACACACACACACACACACACACACACACACACACACACACACACTCAGACTCTAACTTCCTTGGTCATACATATTAAAAGTAATTATGTTAAGATCAGAAATGGCAGCACCTTCCTAAGGACAGATGTCTGGTGTGATATGATGGGGGTATCGGATTGAGATAGTGGTGACACAAGCAGTGAGTCTGGTGGTGCACACACCGCGCAGCTGCTGTGTTCAAAGCCTGCCAGCTGTCCAGTTCTCCATCAAAATGGCCGTCATTGTCACTGTAATCTTGGACTAAATTAATCCCGCTGAGATGGTGTAATAAAGATAAAGGGTGCTTTCCACATTTCTTGAAGTGTGTCTTATCTCTAGGATCTGGTCTAAAGTTGGTCTAAGCCCGGTTCAAATTTAAAGCACTACCTCCTTAGAGTCACCTTCCTTTCTTCTCTCGCACTAGAAAGGTACTATAGAGGCTTGTCACTTAGATTTATTCCTCATGGATGGAGACTCTTCGGCAACAGAACCCTAAAAGCGCACAGGTGACTCTTGGGAAATAAGTTGAGTCACATAGTGCCTGTGCTGCGAGTTGACAGCCCCGAGATGATTTTCACTTCTTCTCTAGAAGAGAACTTTTCCATCAGTGTGACCTTTTTTGATAGAGCAGGTACTGAAAATAAACATGATGCTCCCGAAGGGAACAGGAGTCAGAAGCCTCGCCTGTGGAGAAACACTGCTCTTCTCCTGTCACTGGCTCGACCAGGCTGCTCACATGAGTCGGGCTCTGATTTCTGAGTGCTCCTACACATGCTTGCTCACCCACACACACACACACACACACACACACACTTAAACGCCCACATATAGTATATGCACACCTACATGAAGACATTCACAATACTTTACTCAGAATCCCCCCGTCCACATCACATACGCACCCACACACTGCATACTGCCACACGTCTCTGTACAGACAGTCAGTCCCACACACACTCAAGTTCTATTCCAGGTTTGATAATGTAAAAAAAGTAGGCGGACACTTCAGTTTGTTTTCTCTGTCATTGGCATATTGTAAGGAGGACTTCCAAGGCCGCGTGAAGGTATAAATACTCCCAATTCTTTGTAGTGATTTGTCAGCCCCCATCAATTCTTAAATTAGCCCAGCATTTCAGGCTCCCTAGGTCTGTCTTTCACTTCAGCACAACCCTTTTGATGGCGTACAAACAAGGATTTTCAAACCCACGCCCGGGGCGAGACGCGGAGCTCTGTTTCCTATTGTGCCAAGCAGGTCTGGCAGCAGGAAGTACATTCCTCGCTCTCTAAAGAGCATACTACCTGGCCTTTCTACTCTCCCACATTAACCACCTCTCCATTTTCATCTCTTCATTAAGACTCATACTGTAGCTCTCCCTCTCTCTGACTCGTTCAAAGTCGAGCCGGAACTCTCTCTCTCTCTCTCTTTCTCTCTCTCATGTTCACACACTCTCTTTTGTCCACTGGAGAGCCCTTCTAATGCACTCGTCTCCTGGCGTCACTTTGTGTTGCCACAGCAACCGAATTGTCATCCGAGCATCGGCGTGTCTCGACTACTGGCAGCTCTCTGCAGAGCACTTAGCCTGCCTGCTCTTCTTAGATTCCGACTCTTATTGAAACAGAACCCATGTGTCTTGTCACATTAGCAGTGCTATTATTCACAAGTGAGAGAGAAAAAAAGGACAAAATGACTCTTTGATTGTAGTGTTAGTTCCCCCCAACACGTTTTTTTTTTTTTTTTACACCACTGAAATCGGAGTATTTAGTAAGAGAGAGACAATCTCTGTTGAAATGTCTGCACTTAATTCTAGCTGCTGTGGACGCAGCAGTGTTTTCTGCTGCGAGGAAATACTGAGGATGTGAGCACTTCCATACTCTACTGTCTACTGCTTTGCCTGCTGCTTTCCCTTAACCACACACAGCTAGTAAGAGTTGTCTTTTGCCTGTCTCCTGCTACTTTTATGTAACAGTTGAAAATTCGCATCTACTGTATCTGTACCAAGAAATGAGATGAATAAAAATGTTTTAAAAAATGACTGCCGTTAAGTATTGTCTATATCAGGAGGATATTTTAAAATAAAACCTACAATTTCTTCTTATGACATTATTACCAGTGTTAGGGGACGTTACTTTTTAAAGTAACTAATTACGTTACAAAATTACTGTCATTAAAAAGTAATCAGTTACATTACAGCTTTACCTTCTGATAAAAGTAACTAGTTAGATTACTTTTATATTGCAGAAAATGAAAACTCCTTTGTGATTTCCTCATGCATGTTGTTTTAGTCAAGACCTTTTATAACTATTCTACCATCATCACTCAGCAAAGTTTGGCCCATAATCTGTTAACTACTAACAGCAGGAATAACAGAGGGGGGCGGGTTATCGAGGGCGGGGCTTGTAGGACGACTTTCACACACACACTAACGGAATGAATGCTGTCTGGCTCACGGATTACATAAATTGTCTGAATAACGGATTACATTTTTGAAAATATAACTAAATAACTGAGTAATTAAATAGCGGACCGAACGCGTTAGATTATTCATTACACCAAAAAAGTACAACTCGAACAAAGTAACGCATTACACCCAACACTGATTATTACATAACAAATATTACAGTTTCAAGCTTAAAACTCCTTCTGACTTCATTGGCAGACAATGTTGCTTCTTTTAAAAAAATAAATGCATGAAACAATAATATGTGCATTTGAGTATAAAATGGCAGTGATTCCCAAACCTGGTCCTGGTCCTGATCCCCTCTATCGTATGCTCTCATTCTCTATACAATTTATCCTGCACAGAGTTGCGAGAGCCCATTTAGGAAGGGTACACCCTGGATGGGGTGACAATCCAGCACAGGCCACAAGCACAGTCACACAGTATGGGCAATTTAGAAACACCACTTCGCCTAATTTGCATGTCTCAGGAAGGGAGGATCCGGCAGAAACCCACCAAGAACAGGGAGACAAAATAATTATTTAAGTCTGTATGAAATGTGAATGTGTACGAATTGAAATGGTTAGATTGTCCCTAATGAGCAAGCCGAGGACGACGGCGACAGTGGCAAGGAAAAACTCCCTGAGACGGCAGTAGGGAGAAACCTAGAGAGGAACCAGACTCAACAGGGAAACCATCCTCATTTGGGTGGGATAGTAGGGATTGATTCAGCATAACAGGAGATGGGTTTAAGTTAATATGGAGTCCAGTTCGTTATTGGAGTGCTTTCTTAGCTCCCAGCACACCTGATTGAACTAATTATCTATATAAAAAAATTAATATTTATTTTAGATGGCATGGTGGTGTAGTGGTTAGTACTGTGGCCTGGCACCTCTAGGGTCAAAGGGTTCATTTCCCACCTTGAGTGTGTGTGTCTGTGTGTGTGTGTGTGTGTGTGTGGAGTGCTTGTTGGGTTTTCTCCAGGTACTCCAGTTTTCTCCCACAGTCCAAAGACATGCAGATTAGATTAATTAGTGCTCCTAATGTGTGTCCTACAATGGATTGGCACCCAGTCCAGGCTGTACAAAAAGAAGCAACATTGTTACCCTGCCTCGTCTCCTGGGATAGGCTCCATGCCCTGTGACCCTTTACACAAGATATGTAAATCCATGATGATTATTCTTGATATCTGAAAAAAAAAAAAATCTGCCCAACATTCATTACATTTAAATAGGCACCATTCAATTCTCTAAATGAATCTGAAAATCTATTTCGGAGATATTTACCATGCAGCATATCAATCCATCTTTGCCGACTCATCTGTGAGCAGTCTGAATACTGACTGTGCTCCCTGTGGCCCTGATTGGGACAGTTTACCTGCAGAGACTTCACAGCTGGTAATTAGATGACTCCTACTTATGACACTTAAGAAGGAATTTCAAAGAATAATTTACCACATCTTAGATGTGTGTGTGTGTGAGAGAGAGAGAGAGAGAGAGAGAATTACAGAGAAAGAGAGAGACTAGGTGGGTGGAACAGAGTTTGCTGCGAGAAAGTTCAAGAACTGCTTGTGAAATTGATGCCATTCTTTGTTCTGTTTCTAAAGAGGAAGAAATAAATAACTCGAGGAAAGGTCAGGGTTTAAAATGATTTCACCAGTTTTTGCATGAAGAAGCATACTGTTTGATCTGATATTGTAAGGTTAACTGCTTTCTATTGTACAGCGTTCTTTATTCTCTTCACTGATGGGTGGAAAAAAAGAAAATAATATACAGTATATACAGTATACAGTACTGTGTAAAAGTCTCGAGCCACCACTCATTTTTTTTTTTTTTTTTATATAATTTGCATCCAAAGAGCCAGACTTTTAAATATTTTTTATGTAGTTTCGAGGAATAGTTCTCCAGGCTCGCATTTTTGGCTCTCATTTTTGGCAAGTTTTTGGCTCTTGTTTTCAGTCCAGTCCCTGCATCTGTCTAGATTCAGAGAAATGTTTTTTGCTTGTAAGCCACACAATGACTTATAAATCATTCAAGCATGAAACACCAATGCTAACTTAATGCATGAACCAGTGAGAAACAGGTGCAGATGATGACAGATGACGAGTAGATGGTTGTGAATGGTTGGAACAGATGAGAGGGGAAATGAGGTTGCTGCTGAGGTTATTACATAAACAAACAATTTTATCAGTCAAATGTAGACAAAAACAAAGGAGCTCCTGTTCCACTTACATCTGACTGAACTATCGTGTCATCGTGTATTCATAATAAATAACCTGTAACATTGTTGCAGGTTGCACAATGGGACACTTATTATAGGTCTGGGTTCAATTCCCAGCCAGTGCCCAAACCCCAGTCACTGGATGCAGTACCCAGTTCCAAGCCTGAATAAAATTGGAGGGTTGTGTTAGGAACTGCACCCGGCATAAAACCTTTGCCAAGTTTGTATATGTGCTGTGGTGACCCCTTGATGGGAGTAGCCAAAAGAACAACAACACTCTCCACACCTATCTAAATAATTTGGCATATGCTCTTATCCAGATCGATCGATCGATCTATCGATCTATCTGAATAGATAGATAGATCTGGGATATCTGAACACTGTGAACTTATTAACATGTTCTGCAAACAAAACATTCCTGAACAATGTTTGCAGTGTGGCAGGGCACAAATCATTGTTTTTCACTGCACCTGTCAGGGGTTGTATATATACCGCCTGGCCAAAAAAATAATATTACATTCGATCACCTTTAGCTTTGATTACAGAACACAATGTGGTGGCCAGATCATGAAAATATGAAAATGAAAGTATGAAAATGATTTGTCTTGCTCTTAGAACCACTCTTTCACAATTTGAGACATGGAATATATGCCTGTGCTATCAAGGAAGAAAAACTCCACAGACATTATACTGTATCCTGGTCATTCAGTACATTCAGGTAATCAAGCTGACATTTTATTTCCTCATAAACGTTACTGGGCCTAGACTTGACCAACTGATCATAATACTACCTTGTACTACCTAGAGGCTTGTACAGTAGCCACTATAACATTAACTATCTCATTAGCAATAGCAATAGAAGGATTATATATGGGCAATTCCATGCAGAGGTTACCTTACTATGGGAAGAAAGAATATGCATAACTCATAGGGTTCTTACCAAACCATACATAAAAAACTAGGCAAGGATAAATATGCAGTATATTGGGTGTTTGTATTAGATAAAATTTGGAGAACATAAAAACATATAAAAATATATATATCATCATTGGTTATATCTATACCGTATATTCATAATGTGATAGTATAGGATGTACGCACACATACATATAAATAAAGCAAAAGCTGGTCATGAAAAGTATTAGAATTGTGCGTATCAGGGTGGTTCTTTATTTTGTAGCGCCTGTAAAGGTGTGTGGTGCACTGCCCCACAGAGATCAGAGCTCACATACTGAGTCAAAGTTCACCCTGCCTCCCTGCTTGCAGCCCAGCTGCCAT
Source organism: Clarias buthupogon (assembly GCA_030014345.1). Taxonomy (NCBI): domain Eukaryota; kingdom Metazoa; phylum Chordata; class Actinopteri; order Siluriformes; family Clariidae; genus Clarias; species Clarias buthupogon. Next base: position 5,340,384 of record JAQMYK010000020.1, read on the forward strand.
ACTAAAATAACAGTTGATATTTGCGGTGGAAATGTCAAACCCAGTTGTTTCTTCCAGCTGAGATGAGCCCCAACTGGGTCTCATGTGCACGTGAAAACACACGCGCACACACACACAAACACAAACACAAATATGCATACACACTACCTCATGAAAAAAAAAGGGAACTGCTGAGGGGCATTATGTAATGGCTGTCTGGGCATGTTGCAATGTTCTGCAACTTTCAACGGGGTCCTTCCCAATACAAATGTAGCCTGCCATGTTGATTATATAGCTGTAAAACGGTGGGTGCACTTATTGTTCAGGAAATGAGGTCGCAACTATTTATTGTCCTGGGTGGGTGCAATAAATTTTTCTCTATCAGTTCATGTAACATGGAATTCAGTCTATAAAAGCAAAGGTATGTTGAAATTTACTATGTAGAAATTTTTCTTTAAAGATTATTTTTATTGAAGTAGTATATTTTATTTTACAGTTTCATCTCCTCACACACTTCACAAGTAAATCTTTCACACCTGAGTGGTTGGGTTGTACTAAGCAGTTTAATCATCATCATCATTATAGTCTATCTTTAATAAAAAATATATATATAAAAATAAAAAAGCAATGCTTAGTGCATATGTTGATATTCATGTGTACAAGTAAATTTGTATAATATTCTAATGTCAGGGTGGATCCTGTAATCTGACGGCTCACTCTAGAAACCCTAGTTAGGTCTCTGAACAATGCTACACTGTTACAAATACACAGCTACCTGGTCTTGTTTTTGTCTTCTGTAGTCTCAGATTAACATTTAAAATGTAAAACAGTTATGTCTGGGATTATTGGCACCCTTCAAATTACTGAAAATTAGTCAAAATGAATATTAAAAAAAAAAATAGATATGCAGCAAGTGATAATTTTGGCCAAAATATATGAATAAGCATTATGCTTTTATTGTCAAACAACATAATAAGATTTAAAACAAGATTTTTGGACCAATTCACCATGTAGAGCATTTTCGAATCATTGCATTTTTTTGTCTTTTTTTTCTCCCTCTTGTATAATTATATAAGTTTCCCAGACAATAAAGCGTTTTCTAACAACATTTTTCTACAAAGATGCAAGTTATTTTGGTTTTACTTATATTATGTTTCAAGGATTACAATAATTTTGCCATAAAGTCCAGCTCTAAAAAAAAAAAAACATTTCTGCAGGAATTCTTTTAATTTAAATTTATATAAGGTATTCTACAATTCTACAAATTCCACAAACATTAGAATTGGAATCATCACATTTATTATGCTGCTTATATTAATATTTCTTTATTATTTTTATGAACAATGGTGTAAAATGTTACAGTAAACCACAGTAATAAGCTTAATACGTAGTTTTTCAATTCAACTCAATTTTCAATTCAATTTTAATTGTGTAGCACTTTTAACAATGGTCATTGTCACAAACCAGCTTTACAGAATCAAACGAAAGTTAAGGTAATGTGTATGAAATGTTAGAGAATGTGTATGAATCAAAATGATTAGACTGTCCCTGATGAGCAAGCCGAGGGTGACGGTGGGAAAGAAAAACTTCCTGAGATGGCAATAATGGGAAGAAACCTTGAGGGGAACCAGACTGAACAGGGAACCCATCCTCATTTGGGTGATAACGGATAGCAGGAATTGTTTTGCAGTCATACTGTGTGTTAGGCGGCTGGAAGTTCAATATAACAGTCGATGTCTTTAAAATAATATGGCATCGAGTTCATTATTGGAGGCTCAGGTAGACTGTAGGAAATTCCAGCTTTGAACTTCAGGAGTAACAGCAGTCAAAACAAGTCCTCAGAGAGCAGCTCTCTGCATCAGCTGAGGCCAGAACCAGCTTTGTGGTAAAGTGGAATCGTCCCCAGTCAGCACAAGCATCCCAGATGGACCACGAGTTAAGAACATAATACAATTGTCAAAAATATAACAATTTAATAATTCAATTATATTCATAGGTTTATTGTGGTGACACATAGCTAAGTGGTTAGCACTGTTGCCTTGATCCGGGTTTGTTTCCTGTTTCGGGTCTGTATGCATGGTGTTTGCATGTTCACACTGTGCTTGGTGGGTTTCCTCTGAGTGTTTCCACCCACAGTCAAAAGACATGTAGATTAGGCTAATTGGCATTCCCAAATTACCCATAGTTTTTGTGTGGCCTGCAATGGATTAGCACGCTCTCCAGTGTGTATCCTGCCTCGTGCCCTAAATATCTAAATATATATACTGGAGTCTATCCCAGGAGATTTAGGGCAAAGTTTTATATACTGTATATATATATATATATATATATATATATATACATTCAAACACACATTAAAATCTCTATTAAAAGGAAGTTTCCAAGTTCCCACACTTGGGAATCATTGTAATTGTAATTAGTGTCTGTGCATAAATTGTCAATGAGTTTCTTAGCTCATAAGGTGATGCAGTGGCTGGATACTGCACCACGGGGAAGACAAATTAACTGCCAATGGACCTGCGTAATAAGGTAGTTGAACTTTATGAAGCAGGAAAAGGATATAAAAAGATATCTCACCACTTGAAAATGCCACTCAGTACTGTTCAAACACTGATAAAGAGGTGGAAAATAAGAGGTTCAGTTGATACTGAGCCATGAACAGGCAGAGCTAAAAAGATTTCACCCACTACTGCCAGAAGAATTGTGGTGGTGGTGTTTCAAGGAGCACAATAAGAAGGTACTTATACAAAATGACCTGGATGGTTGAGTTGCCATGAGAAAGCCGTTACTGAACCCATGCATCAAAAGGCCCGCTTGCAGTACTTTAGACAGCACCTAGACGAGCCTCACAGCTTCATTTGGAGTGATGAGACCAACATTTAACTTTATACTCACAACCATACAGTAAATGCTATGTTTATTATGAAAGTACACCATCCCCACTGTAAAGCATGGTGGTGGCTCTCTAATGTTTTGGGGCTGTGTGAGCTCCAGTGGAACATACTTTCGGATGTTCCAACATGATCCTATGCACAAGGCCAAGATGACCCTCCGATGACGACGGCAGGAAAGGGTGAAGGTTCTGGAGTGACCATCACAGTCTCCTGAGCTCAATATCATTGAGCCACTTTGGGCAGATCTCAAAAATGCAGGTCATGCAAGACAATCAAAAAATTTACAGGAACTGGAGGCATTTTACCAAAAAGTATGGGCAGGTATACGACCTGAGCGAATTAACAAATTTTCTTATTTTCTTTATTGTCATGTTTTGTTTGATGAGTGCCATTCTGTTATGTCTTAAATATGAACCTGAGCCCTAGAAGCAATAAAATAAATTAGTTTTGGCTTCTTGCTCATGTTTTCTTTAAAAAAATTATACACATCTTGCAAATTCACCCAAGGTATGCAAACTTTTGAGCACAACTTTATACACAAGCACCTCTACAAATATATTTGGTGAAGCCTCCCTTGGAGAAAAGAGACTAATATATAATAGTAATATAATATATAATATAATATATAATAATTAATATATAATACGTCTTATAAGACTAAGACTCTGTAATGTCTAAATACAGTAGATTGCAAACTGTTTTATGCTGTATTTTTAGGCATGCAATAGTAGACAAGTTTCTGTAATTCTGACCATAGGTTTAAAATCAATCTGAAGGCCGAGATGATCTTCGAAAAGCATTGATTTTCTGCCCATACAATCATCTCTGGTATTATCTTTTTGAAAAATATATTTAAAAAAAATATGCTTTTTAACAAAAAGTTTTAACTTTATTCTGTAGAATTCATGATAATATTTAGCGTGAGTGAGTACTGTATGCCCATTCGTGACCAATCATTTGATGCTTCTTGTTTAAAAAAAAAAACTATGAATCATTAATCATATGATAATTGATTTTATATTTTATATTCCGTTACCTGAAATGTCCAGGATAACAATCCATTACATTGTATTGAAAGCTGTTTTGGATTGTGCATTGTAATAACTAAGTGATTTAAAATGTGGAAAATATTTCACAAACTCCAATTGCTGTATAATCTACTGTATTACCTGACTTGTCCAGGATAACAATCCACTGTTTTGTATTGAAAGCTGTTTTGGATTATGCATTGTAATAACTAAGTGATTTAAAATGTGGAAAATATTTGACCCTTGACAATTACAGAATTTCAGGATAACAACAACATTTAAAAATATGAACAAACATATTTGCATTTATTTTTTTAATTCTTCAAGATTGTCAGTACTTATTATATCATAGTTTTTTTTTTTTTTGATAACAGTTGACTCTTTGGGTATCAACTAAAAAAATAAGTTTGTTCACTAAAATGAAACTCTATTTGGGAAACAAGAAAAGTAATTTCTTTCTTAGTTCATGGGAATGTGGTTAAATCAACTTGTTACTGGTATAATACAGAATCTAAGTTATATCACAGATATCTTTAGACATCATTAGTTCTGTGACAGGATTCTGTAGAAGATAGATGAGGGAGCTTGGTTAAATATTCAGGTCTCTCGCTCAGGAAGTCTGTCTCTTCTCATGGCTTTATTCAGAAAGTGTGTGAGCCATGAAATGAAGAAAATGGATAGGCTGGCCTCAATTAGTGCTTGTCTGTAGACATCATCTGTGATGACCATATAGAAGAAGAAGAGTATCCATGAGCACACATCCACATATGTATAGCTAAAAGACAGAGAGAAAGAGGAAGACTACTGTAGGACAACAGACTGAACATACTGTAAGTGTACTATCGACTCATATCACTGTCAATCTGTACTTTACCCAGAAAATGATTAGTGTTCAAGTTATTTTTATTATTCAGATTAGCTTGTAACTTTATTTATTTATTCAGCCTTTAAAATAGCAAAAACATACATCCTTTTTTATTCATACAAATCCAAGGGGATCTCATTACCAAGAATACACCAATGGCCTTCATCTGCACCTGCCAAATACTAGTGCTTAGTGTATCTCTACTCACAGAGCTTGCATGTCAGTGACTGAAGAATAATAATCATATTCTCCTAAAGTTAAAATAGATTTTATTTATTTTTTTAAGATTATGTAAAATTTAAAGTAATGTTCCAAACTTCTGCTTTGACAAAAGTATGAAGGTATCATACAGACTACTTGATGTTAAAGTAATGCTTTATTTGAAGTGTACTAACATTGCACCTTTACAACACAAGAATCATATGAATCTTTTAAAAAGGACACTTTATTTAAAGGCTGATTACTTTTGGGCCTTCATAACACACATGCAATACATTTAAATTAGGCTATACAGTGGTGTCCAGAAGTACATATGCCATGAAATTTCACTAATTGGTTTCTAGCCTAATTAGCTGAAGAGTTGTTCTAATTAACTGAAAAACTAGTTAAAATCTGGATATGTGGCAATGATATTCAACTTCTGGAGTCATAGCCAGGGTTATAAAAAACTGTATACAATAACAAAAACTGTTGGACAATGGTGAAGAAGGCAGTAGGAGTCAAAAAACTGTCTTCTGTACATTATCTTCAGAAAGCAGTCAAGCAGGCATGGATTGAACAAGTGACACCAGAGTGCTGCAGAAGTCTTTCTGACTCCCAGCAACATCCAGCCATTTGTGAAGAATCAAAGACTTGATACTAAATACTGATGTTGCATAGAAATTTAATTGCATAAGTGCTGCATAAATTATTCTTAAACGTTTTATCATTATTGAGAAATTTTAAGAATGTCATGAAATTGACAATGTGAGAAAAACAATAAATTTTATTTTGGTCACCGCTATACTGGAGGATTTATTGAATGTCAGAATTTGGCAGGTGACAAAAGTTTTTGTGAAGCATCAGTTTGTCTTTACATATACAAAGAATAAACCTTACTGTTAATAAACCTTTCACATGAGTGAAATATATAAAAACAAATAAATAAATAAACAAATATAATAATTTATAATCATATTACATATATGATATATGTAAATGATACATTATGTATGTAGCTCAGTGGTTAAGGCATTGGACTACGGTTCGGAAGATCCCAGGTTCAAACCCCACAAACACCAAGTTGCCACTGTTGGGCCCTTGAGCAAGGCCCTTAACCCTCAACTGATCAGATGTGTAATGAAATAAAAATGTAAGTCGCTCTGGATAAGAGCGTCTGGCAAATGCCTAAATATACATATATAATATGTAAATTATACATTATATATATATATCATTTACATGATAATTTAATTATATGCTCTTTTAACTTTTATTTGCATTGCAAACTAGTATGGTTTAAAGCATATTCAAGTAAAACTTAAAAAAAAAAAAAACATTAAAAAAAAGTTTGCTATGCATTACCAGATGCTTTTCTGTTGGTGACGATTGTAAACAGTGGCTTTTGAAGTTACTGAATCTTCGTCAGCTTAAATTTGTGTGACTATTCTACTCTGACCACTATTTCATTATGTAAAGTAAAAAAAAAAAAAGTAGTGTAATCTCTAGAGAGAGCTGTTCATGAAATAAAGTAAAAAAAATAGCACTTTTTGAAAAATAGCACTTTTAACATGAAATACTTAAACCAGTCTATCTGGCACAAACATCTAGGCCACAATCGCATCAGAGTTTTAATTTTTTAAGAACATGTTATTTTCTCATTCTGATTTCTGTTTAAACATTAACTAAAGCTCTTGAAATGTTTTTGTATGCAATGATTGTATGCATTGTGCTGCTGTCACATGATTGGCATGATTGGCTGATTCTATAAACTTAAAGTACAGGTTTTCTTTTTAAGGTGGCTGGTCATTATGCATGCTTCAATAAAACAGTTTGCCATTTGAAACATCTTCAGTGGCAAACAACTATTTTTAAAACCTGAGACAACAAAGTCTATGAATTTATATTTTCATATCTGCGTTAAAGAAAACTATTGTAAGAATAGAAGATATGAAACTTCCCTGTACAATGCAATGTAAAGCATAATGTCTAGAAGATGGCAAAAACCATAATGTAGTAAATATGCTTGGAACAGATTTGCAGTATAGTAATCACTGATATTTGTGCCAGTAGGGCTGAGACTTGCTTCCGGGTTTTAGTCAAGTTGGCACCAGTAATGGGTGTGAAGAAATTCTCTCCTACTGCATAAGAGCTACAATGGCCACTTGCATCCTCCTTGTTATTAGACTCTCAAGGCCTCAGGTATATGCTGTTGCATTTTTAGCTTTGTGCTTAGGTGCATGTTGATAACTTGCATATAATGAGGTATTTAAAGAGCAAGAACATATTCAGCAAACACTCAGGGTCATGTATGAGAAGCACTCCAGTATATACAGTATGCACTGGCAGACACACTCTCATCACAGAAGGAGTAGACGCAACACACTGTGGCCATCCAACTTGTGTCATATTCAAATCAGTTCTTGTCTCTGCATCATCATAACCCATGTGCTCAGACAGTCTGAGTGAAAAGTCTGAGTAAAAGAATAAGATGGGAAAAAGATAAGGAAGAAGAAAGGAAGAAGTAGGACTAAAAGAGCTTGAGTGCGAGCAAGATTAAAATTCATACAGCCTAATCAGCCACTAAATTTAACCATGTCAGGCATACCCACATGCTGTCACCACTTAACCCAACCCACTATCCCCCCAATCCTCACCCCACCCCCCAACTCACACACCTACTAACAGTAGCATTGAGTCAGGGAATGTGACATCAAAATCACGCCATTTCACCACAACACACTAATCCATTCCATGTGAAGTAATACTTTTAAAATATTTGTTACTATGCTCTAAGCCAAATGTAGTAAGCAGTTTAAGCCTAATTAGGTCCAGATCCCCTATATATATATATAAAACACAAGCAAACACATCTCTCAATTTAAACATTCATGCACTTGGTAAACGCAACATAGCCTTCTCTAGGAACACAGAGTCTACATCTTAGGGATTATCATGAAAAGTGATGTAGAAATGGAAAATTTACATATTGATTACTTATTCTGTTTGATGCGCTAACATTTGGGCAATGGGCTCCTTGAAATCAGTGTTGCACTGCATTTGCATTTTGAAATTGTGCTGCTCTTACTTTTCCAGTACTGAGATAGCAACTCCTTTAGGTTTCTCTAACTATATTCCTTTATACAGTATAGTTATATATGTGTGTATGAGTTAGAATTTTTTTGTTTTTTTCTTTTATTACCTTCATAGTTGGATGTATGAAGCACATACATACTCAAGTACACAGTGCAGTTTGAAGCTTTTATCCAGCTTGCTTAGACAGGGTTTTGAAAGTATTCTTACAGATCTATTGAACGTTCTGACAGACACTGCATTTAAATACAGCCATTGTGGGAGTATAAAAACCAGAAAAGCAGAAGCAGTGCTCAGAAGAAAGTGGAAGTGTTTGCACAATTAAGCAATTAGAAAAGAGACCGATTTTGTGCAGAATTTCGTTTGACTTTAAAACCTGGAGAAAATTCGCTGCAACTTGGCTTGCCTTATTTCTTTAGTCTGACATGAAAATCTGTATTTATTTATTTATTTATTTATTTATTTATGTGCTTGGTGGGTTTCCTCCAGGTATTCCGGTTTTCTCCCACAGTCCAAAGACCTGCAGATTAGGCTAATTGGCGTTTCCAAATTGCCCGCAGCGTGTGAGCGTGTGCATGCGTGTGCCCTGCAATGGATTAGCATCCTGTCCAGGGTGTACCCTGCCTTGTGTCCTAAGTTTCCTTAGAAAAACTCCAGGCCCCTCTACAGGATTAAGCAGTGCGATGAGTGAGTGAGTGAGTGAGTGAGTGAGTGTGTGTTAATAATAATAATAATAATTCGCCTCCGAGTGGCGCAGTGGTAAAGTGCTCGCCCTATCATCCGGAGATCGCTGGTTCGGTTCCCGGGTGATGCTGTGGCCTCTCACGGCC
>JAQMYK010000020.1:5374645-5390038 GCA_030014345.1 Clarias buthupogon
TTTATAAGGGTAACTTTACTTGTACTTCAGTAAAAGTTCACTAAAGTAACAGTACTTTTACTTAAGTACAACATTTTGTTACTCTTTCCACCTCTGGCAACTGGCTAGTGCATGCTACGGCAAAACATCCTTTTTGTCTTTTTAAAAACAGTGTTGGGGAACATTACTTTTTAAAGTAACTAATTACATTATAAAATTACTGTCTTTAAAAAGTAATGTTACATTACAGCATTACTTTCTGATAAAAGTAACTAGTTAGAGTACTTTTCCATTGGAGAAAATTAAAACTCCTTTGTGATTTACATAAATTGTCTAAATAATGGATTACATTTTTGAAAAAGTAACTAAATAACGGACCTAACGGGTTAGATTACTCGTTTCATCAAAAAAGTAATCCAAGTACTCTAACGCATTACTTTGTAATGGGTTATACCCAACACTGTTTAAAAAAAATGAGTTAATGAGTGCTATCGACATTTGTCAACAAATTAAATGTTCTGTTACACTAAGGTATTTACTGATGTCCATTGCAATAACAGTAGCTTCTACCAAATGCCTCAATTTCATAGCTATTTTTCAGTGGCATACTTTTAATGTATTATTGTAAAAAATAGTTGCCCTTGAGCACACAACTTTGGTTTTATTCTGGAAGCTTTTATATATCTATCCATACATTTTAACATTTTTGATCAGTTTTTAGGTACATTTGGCCTCTTACATTGAATTTCAAATGAAACACTCAAAACTGGACTGAAGTCAAGGCTTTTGGCTTTAATTCCAGGGGTTTGACAAAAGTGTGGAATTAACCATTCAGAAATTACAGCCATTTTCAATCACACACATACTCACTTTAGGGGCTCAAAATAATGGAACAAATTTACATAATTACATACATAATGCCTTTAATACTTTGAAATTCCTTTACAGTCCATTGGCAGTGGTATGCTTTGGATCTTGAGTTGTTTCTTTCTTTCTCCATACTTTTCTCTTCTCATTGTTCTGATACAAGTTAATTTTGGTTTCCTCAGTCCAAAGAATCTGACAAAGTTTTCTGGCAAAGTCTAATCTGGCTTCGAAGGACTTCGAAGAGAACAGTCTTTCTGTTCTTGAGTGTTACCAGTGGTTTGCACAAGTATTTGCATTTATTTCATTGTTAGACATCTGTTTGGGCCTCTGGTTGTGAATTTGAATAAACACCTACCAAATGCAAATGTAACACTCAGAATTACCTCCAGGCCTTTTATCCCATTTTATTAGTCATGAAGTAATGAGGGAGCAGGCCATACCTGGTTAACTGTTAATGTGTCCCATTATTTAAATTTGTGTATGAAAGTGGCTGTAATTCCTGAATGGTTAATGGTATGCTTTTCAAACCCCTTTGAAACGGACAGTCTGAATGTTTCATTTCAAATTATGTGGTGGTGTACATAAGCCAAATGCCAAAAAGTACTGTACCTTTGTTTGAAGATTTATGCCCCTGAATTTAATATATGTTCAAAAGTATGTGGACATCATCAAAGCCATATGTGTTTTTTGGACCTTTTAGTTCCAGTGAATGAAAAGTGTAATGCTAGAGCATGTGACGACCTTCTAGAAAGGTATTTGCTTCCTATTTGTAAAAACGATCTGGCCTTGTCCCTGAGTCCACTGCCTTCCGCGACCCACAACCTAGTTTTTCCTGCATCTTCACTCTGTTTAACCACTCACATAAACAAAATCTCTCCCCAAAGTCTCTCTCCCATTAGTCTAACACATCTGGAATCTGTAAACAGGAAAATGGAGGTTAGGCTTTTTTTAGAATTAAGTTACAGTACAAGTAGGGTTGAAGATTTATCACACTTTTTTTTTTTTTAAACTGATAGCTGAATTGGTTTATAAATAATTAATGAATCATTAAGTATTTATAGTGTCACAATCCTTAACACTCTCCAATTTTTGATTTGCCTGAAATCCAAATCCTATGTTTGGCTTTCTCATGTGCTTCAGCTCCATTAACGGCCTCCTCAATTTGTTGTTCACTCACAGCACTGTCTACGGAGTCACAGTTTTGAGCTACTACTTCACCTGAAATTATACAGTATACACACTTCAGAAAACGAAAAAAAAAAATGCATGAATATTTTAATACTAAATGTATTGCTATATGTTATATATTAAAATATACATTATTATATGTTATATATGATATATTATAATATAATAATCATTACTATTATATTAATGTTATGTGCTTCATACAATTTTTCTTTTCCTGAAGTGTGCTTACATTTTTTTGGCTGACTCTGTATACAGAGTGAGTATTTTATATACCGTATATAAAATACTGACTCTGTATACAGTACAGTATATCTAAAATGACAACAATGGGGTAATGGACCATACATGAAAGGTATAATCATCCAACTGCGAAATGCAGTTTTTCTGCTGCTGTATGCCATAATTGCCATTATATTTGGCCTTCATTACTGAGCAAAAACTCAGTTTATCTGTATGAACACAAATTATATTTTCATTTGCCCTGCATGGTAAAAATACAGTTTGTAATGTACATGTTAGATATGTGAGCTACAAAGCATATTATGCCAAACAATCCGTTGAGAACATTTTAATCAGTTAAATTCTTAACAGTAGTTGTTTGTTTAATGATAAATCATTAACATATCCAGTTACAAGTTTTTTTTTCAAGGCATTTTAAAGCTGAAAATTATATTGATTTGGTCAAGTTGTTTTTATTTTACTTTTATTTTAAGGCTAATTTCATTGTCTGTTGGTTCATGAATTATATTTTTGCAGGTGAAGAAGTGCCTCAAAACAGTGACTCCGTAGACGGTGCTGTGGGTGAACAACCATCTGAGGAGGCCGTTAATGGAGCTGAAGCACAGGAGAAAGTCAAACAAAGGCGTTGGATTTCAGGCATTAAAAAGAAGAGTAGTAAAAAACGACAAAAAGAAGACAGTCCAGGTACATCTAATATTTTCTTCCACTAATGATATTTGGTGATTTACTAAATAATAATGTTAATAATAATAATGTTTTTTGGAAAGTGATTTCAATAGGTTATGGTCAAAATGCTGCATCATTATATCATACTCACATTCTTTCAGATACCCCAGTAGTTTTTGATTTCAACCAGAATGTTGAACAGAATCATTTGGCAGAAGCTAGCCAGCAACTTTTTGAACGAGAAAAGCACCTTTTCGGTCCACAATTATCAGCCGAGGAAGTAATTTGTACAGACGACAAAAAGGACAGTTTGCAGAAGGACTATGAAACTTTGATGCTTCACCTAAGGATGGCTGTCAATGATTCCTTTAACAAGGAGAATCAAGAGAAACTCAGAAGTGCTGTAAAGGCTGTGAGTGAGCAGGAAGAACAAGATAGGCACTGGGAGGAAGTTGTTGAAGATAAGCGTCCATGCTGGAGGCCATTGAAATGCAGAGAGATTCATGACACCATGCTCAGGAAATTAGTAGATGTACGGCTGCAGCAGGCGAACGAAGAAGAGAATGGCACAGACAAGCTGTCCACCTCCCTGAAGAGAGAGGTGTGTCGGATGGGCAAGCGCATTCGAAAGGACCTGCTCCGCATTGTTGAAGACATGCGGCAATGTTACACGCCAGAGTTTGACATTTGCAACATGTATGTTAAGCTCTATCATCAAGCATTTTCTACAAAACTGATGGAGATTACTCGGACCAACATTGAATTACAAGATATCGCCTACATACTATTCTGGATTCATGATTATTATCCAAAGTAAGAGACAAATGATAAAACTACTAATACAAGTACAAAACCTTATTTAATTCACATTCAAGTGGAGAACATCTTTACAGATTTGCATATTTTACGTGTATTATTTTTCAGTGATATTTTGCAACAGAAAGAACTGAAGCCACACCTCAACACTGAATTGTTAGGAGCTTTGTTACCTGGGGATGACCTTAAATCGCTGGAGGAACAGTACCTGTCACTCAAAGAGGTGATGCCAATGTGTAGAAGAGTATAAATATTGTATTTATAAGTATAAGTCTGGACACACTGAATTACTATTCAATAATATTTCATTTTGTCTCAAAAACATTTTTTTACAAAAGAAAAATTCAAACCAAATGTATTTTTAATAAATAGGTTTTATTTAAACAAATAAGTAAATGCTCAGCCTACAATATTTGGGAATTTTTTGGTGACTCCCTCCTCAGGGAGTCAATGTCTCAGGGATGACACTAGTCTGCAAAGCTTCCACAATATTCTGTTGCGTATGTATAATATAAAAAAAGTTTATCCCTGATTTCTTCATGTTTCATAATTATTTTAGATTTTCATGAAATTTCATTTTTCATAATGTCACTGGAATGGTTGATGGTGAAAGGACGCAGGCACAGCATACTGTAGTAATACTTTTAATAAGAATTAACAAAGTAGAAGATAGAAGCAGAGAAGACCCAAAACTGTGAAAATAAATCAAAGAGTCAAACAGATGCTAACGAAGTTCAGGTCAGTTAAACTCAGTTTTGGTCAGTTACACGTTCAAATCTGAGACGAGAAACTAGGCTGTGCATGGACACGTGTCTCAACATAAAAGTCCTGGAAGCACATGAAAAACCCCAAGAGACTTTGTGCACAGAACACCCTACAGGGGTTTTCCCTGACAGGCACCACTATTGCCATCTGAGGGAGTTTTTCCTTGCCACTGTCTGGTTTGCTCATCAGGGACAATCTTATCATTTTGATTCAAATACACATTCACATTTCATACTTCCATAATTTTTTTGATTATGTAAAGCTACTTTCTGACAATGACAATTGTTAAAAGCGCTATGCAAATAAAATTTAATTGAATTGAACTATTATCCTTCCAAGAACCGATTTAAAAAATACTTTTATTTACCATCTTATTGATTGATTGATTGATTGATTGATTGATTGATTCTGTAGAAATCGTAATTTATTTTACGGGGCCGGGCCACTAACAGGCCTTAGACAGGCAAAAATTGAGTAATTTTGTATGGGCATAGGGTTAAGGGCCTTGCCCAAGGGTCAAACAGGGGCAACCCGGCTGTGGCAGGGCTCAAATCCCAGACACCTAGTATGCTCAATGCATAAGACAGCAGCGATTTAAGGATATAATTTTTTCCCCCTAGTAAAATGTTATCATGTCATCTTCAAATTAGAACCTGCATCCTCATCCTGTGTCCAAGTAAAACAAACAGTGATTCTGTAACAAAGAAGAGTATACATCATCATTCTGTATTTGAGTAAAACATAGACATAAAACCTGTAATCAGGTAAAAGATCCATTTTCTGGAAAGGCCAACATTTATGATCATATCATTAGCAATTCAAAAACATGTGGAAATAGTAGTGAAACAAATTCGATAAAAGAAACTTTCAACATATCCAAAAGAATTTTATATGGCTAGAATAAAATCAGTTAGCTTATATGTTCATTTTCGGAATGCTTATAACATATTAATGTAATCCTACATATCTTGTTTACAGGCGGAAATCAACACATGGTTGACCAATGCTCTTAAAAAAGAAGAGGAAATTTGGCAGAAGAGTGACAAACCTGAGCTCTTTGATGGATGCTTCTTCTCCAACCTTGCTGTGGATGTTATACCTGTACGAATAATCTTACGTTTTTTTAGCTCTATTTTATAGGACTCATGTTTGTGGCATTTATAAGCAGATGCAATTCTTTGGTTTTTGATGATATCTTGGCAAGTGAAAGTATATTGAATATTGGAAGAGCTATCTAATACCATTTTTTTTTCTTATTCCTTTTTTTCAAATATGAGAATTAAGCTTATTTTTATACACATACAAATTATAAACTTGTCTTATTTTATTGTGGCAGATCATTTTGTATATGTGTCATATACAGTACTGTAAATAAGTTAACCTCTTGTTTCAGATTGTTAATGGAGCCATGATAGAGGCCGTGGATATCCTGAGTAACCGAAACGATGCTCAGAGGATTCTGCTTCCGCTGAAGAGCTTCCTAGTGAGGTACAAGAAATAATACTGACATTTTTAAAGATCTATGTTAACAAGTCTAGATTAAGATAAGTGCTTTTAATCCCAGTCCCATGCATTTGCTTTCACGGTATGTAGTATAATCTATATAAATAAAAGTTTTGTCATTGGTCAGCTCTTTCAATGATATCTTTTTTAATGATGATACGTTTCATACATTGGAGGACCAGAAACCAATCTGAAAAATTCTGTCTGTATGTTTGTATATCTGTATATCTGGATGTCTGTTCAGCCAATTTTGTCACAGCATCACACAAAACTGTGTCAGAAACCAGTGTCAGGAAAATGTCTGTCTGTCTGTATGTCTGTTTGTATATTTGTCTGTATGTCTGTGTCTGCATTATGTAACAGGGGATTATATAGAGAAATAAAGGTAGTTTTTACTCCAGTAACTGTGTTCTGCACAATCAAAAGTCCTGGTTTGACTTGAAAAAAAAAGCTTGTATTTTACATACATTGACCGAGCACTTTCAAATGGTGTGGGCTGTATGTGGAAAAGAAATGTTTAAATCCCAATGTTGTTTTCTTTACAGCTACAAGAAATCCATAACTGAACTTATAAAAGGAAAGAACACAAATATCACAGACAACCTGAAAGGCAGCCTGGTTAGCATGAAGCAGCTACGGTAAGATTGTGACACATTATAAGAAATATTTGCAAGAATGTAAATATAGCACATGTGTGTTTTATGTGTACTATTATACCGGTATATACATCCTGAATGACCGTGTTTAAAAATAATTTGGAAGGTCACAGCTATTATCCAGTTGTAATACAGGATGACTGTATTTACAGGGAGTACACAGAGAAACATGACAATCTCTCAGATGAAGTGAAAGAAACATTGCTGTCCATTCTGTCTGAGATGAGAAACTCCTGTGACTGTTACTTTCTCAGCCCGATACACAAGGATCTCAAGGTATCTACTATTAAATGTGTATATAACACAACATAGACCAACTATTATTCATAGAAATATATCTGTAAGGGATGACATTAGTTAACATATTATGCTAGGAACTTAGTGTCAGATCCTAAAACTATTTGGACAGTAACACAATTGTCATACAGTGCTGTGGAAAAGTATTTGCCCCCTTCCTGGTTTATTTATTTATTTATTTATTTGTAAATTTATTTCTATGTAGCACCTTGGTCCAGGAGGAATGCTGTTTGCTAGGAAGGCTAATTTTAACATTACACAAAGATAACCTGAGTAAATACTAAATTGTTTTGAAATTATGACTTTATTTACTAAGGGGGGGAAAAACTGTCTAAACCAATCTGGCCTTTTGTGAACGTAATTGCCACCTAAATTTTGAATATTGGACAATTTGTTATAACTCATGGAACTTTAAATTATGTGCTGTGCCAAACATCTGGTCATCAGTTTGTGACCTCAAGCTCAAGTGCACCTGGATTTTGCAGCAAGACGATAAACTGAAACATACCAGCAAGTCCACCTCTGATTGGCTCAAAAAATACAAAATTAACGTTTTGGAATGGCCTAGTCAAAGTTGAATCCAATTGAGATTCTTAAACAGGCGTTTATGCTCGAGAAACTTCTAAATTAAAATAATTCTGAAAAGTAGATTGGGCCAAAATTCCTCCACAGTGATATGAAAGACAGATTGCAGATATTGCTGCCAAGGATGGCACAACCATCCCCTTATTTTTAAGGGGGCAATTACTTTTTCACATAGGATCAGGCAGGTTTGGACAGCTTTTTTCCTTAATAAATGTAAACATTTGAATTCACTAGGATTATTTTTGTGCAATATACATTTTTGTTTGATGATCTGAATCATTTCAAGTGTGATATATATGAAAGAAAAAAAAAACACATGCAGGAATGGACAAATAGTTTTTAACACCACTGTATACAGTGTATGTCCTTGTCCACAACAATGAATTTGAAATGAAGCAATCAAGGTCTGATTAAAGTGTAAACTTGAAGCTTTGAGTCAGGTTTAACAAAATTATTGTCTTAATGGCATAGGAGTTACAGTCATTATTACGCAGACCATCAATTTTTACAAGCATTAAATAAATTGAATAGACTGATGACAGACCAGTTTCCTGAACAGTTGTGGTCTGTTTCTTAATTATTTCCTGACAAACAAAGGAGAAAGTTCTGGAGATTATTTGATGCCAATTAAATAACATGCATGCTGTGAGAGTGGTTTAAACAATAATGACAGTAATTACTAAATTCAGATGCATTTGAATGCTTTTTTTTCTGATAAAACCAAATACAAACTCACAAAAAACCCCCCAAAAAACCAACAACACAGTTTCCTAATTGTTTCTTCACAGGAGCATTATCGTAAGCTGTGGACTCCAGGCTGGTTGTCCGAAAGTCATACGATTATTAAAGATCTACTAAGCATTCTACAGGATATGGTCCAGGAATTTAAAGACATCCAGCCTGACTGCAGGAAGGTCAGTCAGAAAGTCAAAATCAAAAACATCTAATAACAATTTTGCTGCTTAACATTTATAAAGGTTATTTCTGTGGCTGTAAAAGTGTTGCAGCACATAGAATGCGTGCCGAATGTGAAAATCCGAATGTGTGTGTAGGAGTTGTTGGGACAGCTGCATTCTGAAGTGATGGCTGCATATGTCAGAAGGATGTTAAAAGGCAAACTGAAACTAAAAGACAAGGATGATCAGGAGGCAGCTGCACGCTTTCTGTGTGAGGACAGCGCCATTATCAACACAACATTTATCCAGATAGTAAGTATACAATATCATCTATCTATCTATCTATCTATCTATCTATCTATCTATCTATCTATCTATCTATCTATCTATCTATCTATCTATATTTCTTTACGTAACAACCTTACCATCACCAGTATACTAATCATTGGCCTGATCATCTGATCATCGCTGGCTCATGCTTCAAGTTACATTATTTTATGCTTGAATAATTCATAGGTCCCCGTGGGGCTTAACAAACAAAAAAACATTCTTTTGGACATTGAACATCTGAACTGAAAATGAAATCCAAAAAACTCCTTCAGGAGGCCTGGAGAACTATTCCTCATTCCTGCATTAAAAAATGCAAGAACGTCTGGCTCTTTGTAAGGAATGTATGAAGAAATGGCTCATTTCATGGCTCTAAACTTTTTCGCAGTTATTAGTCAAAGGTCTGCCCCTCAAACATTTTTAATTTAAACTGCCTTTTCACAACATCTTCTTCAATCTTCTTTTCTGATCCCATATTTTTGTCCAAGCCACAAAGATGAACTTTAGGGAAAGCTTACAATAGCAAGCTCTGTATCTCTCTCTCTCTCTCTCTCTCTCTCTCTCTCTCTCTCTCTCTCTCTCTCTCACACACACACACACACACACACACACACACACACACATTTTTTGCATGCCACTCTGTTTTCCACCCATACAGTATAAACAAAATTTAAAGCATCTGTTTTCTATTATGGTCTCCACATCTGGAGAAATGTCAAAAGTGAAAGAGTTTTTAGGGGTTTTTTAGGGTTTGTCCACAGAGCACATAGCAGCACTGTGTTGATGTGCTGAAAACAGTTTTTTAATGTAACTTATAACTGAAATCATCTACATTAGCCCTCTTAGTTTTTTTTCATTTTATTTTTAGATTGTCCTCCAAAAGCATATTGTCCAGATTCAAAACTGACCTATCCATTCTAGTGCATTAAAATGTTGACATTTTCTTGTTGAAATATTGAAATATTTGAAATATTTCAAATGTTGAAATATTTTTTGACCAAATAAAAAGCGTAAGCACATAGTCGTCTGTACTAACACACACCCCTCCACCATCTCTCTGCCTTTAACCACCATTTAAGTAAACAAAGCCATGCTCATTTTCCCTCAGACGGCTCTCACAACCCCCACGGTCAACTCGTCTGAAAGATGCAAAAGTGAAACAGAAAGTAATTTGTGGGGATTTTTTCCCCAGCCAACACACATATAATACACACAAAAGAACATTTATAGATTTGAATAACTGATGCACATAACAGATGTTCAAAACTAACCTATACATTTCCCATTTTTTCCAAAAGGAAGAGACGCATACAGTCACCAGTTTGTCATCATGCAAATTACAAGCCAAACTCATTACACACTTCCACCTAAAGACATTGTTTGGCATATTAACAGCATTTGTACGGAAATAGAATATGAGCGAAATAAGCCCGTTTAAAATTACATCTTTGCTGTTTTCAATCCATTAGCTATTTCTGACCAACCATACAACACACACCAACAGAGGGGTGGGTATGAAACCTTCCTCTGGGACAAATGAAGCCAGGAAACTTGAAAGAGGAAAGCATGGGTCATCTTCTTTCACATTCGTGAGCTCATCACAGACCTTTCAAAAAGTTCCAAAGTTATTTGACCTCACTTGTTTTTTCGTCTGAGATTTGCTTGGGGTCACGTTGTAAAAGGCTGGTTCTTATCTAAACAAATAACCTTTTGGGTTTTTTTGGAATTCAGTCATAGTGTACACATAGTGAACAACACAAGAAAACAACACAAGTAAACTTATTTGATATTACTTAATAATGTAGTTTACTTAAAGCATCTCATAGCTAAAATATACAGAGAGATAAAAATCCTGCATATGCTTAAGGATGACATTTCGCAAACATTTTTGGGGAATACTAATTCAGTTATACACAAATAGATGACTATCTGAATAGACTGTTGTTCTGTTCTTATAGGGATCTGAAGAGAAATGGCTTTCCACCATTTTACCCAAGCTATCAGAAGTGGTGAGGCTGCAGGACCCAGGAGCACTTCAACTTGAGATAGTTACTCTGGCCAGAACTTACCCTGACATCAGGTGAGTGTAAATGTTTCTCTGAGTTTAATATTAATCCATAACTTGGTACCTGAATCCTAACTGGTGTTCTATGAAGTAACAGGTTCATGGAACTGGTAAAAACTCAGTTCTAAGTCCTTTCTAAACAATACTTTAGTTAAGCCTTAAACATCGAGTGGCAGGGATGTGTGCCAAGCCAAACTTTGTGTGCCAGAAATGCAACAATAGTCAATGACAGATTTAAAGAAACTCCTTCTCTGGAGGTCCTGCTGGTGCGTGTCAACGAGGGAGCCTTCAGGTATTAAACTGTGTGTTTGGGTTCACATTTTGCCATAGGGCATTTCTCATTAAACTGACAGGCCATTGTTTCCATTTTAATTATCATTTGAATTCACATTAGGTTTTCAATTATTTTATGAATAATTTATATAATAATTGATATACCTTGATATGGATAGTTTTCCAATAACTCACACTTCATAAGATGATTTTTGCTTTCATAAGACAGCAGAACAAGAAATTTACAATAAAATCAATTTACTCACTCACTCACTTACTCACTCACTCACTCACTCACTCATCATCTACTGTATATCACTTTATCCTGCAAGGTTGTGGGGCCTGGAGCCTATCCCAGGAGACTTAGGGCACAAGGCGGGGTACAACCTGGACTGGGTGCCAATCCATCACATTTAGAGTTAGGCTTAATATTATAACATGTCAAAAACGGCATGTCATGTTAGAGAGATAATGTGAAGTTCACTGTTTTGAAGACTGTCTTGAGTCTGAAAACATGCGACTACATACTTTATGTTTGTTACAAAGCAGTAACAACTAACAACAAAGTTTCTCCTCACAAAGAACGTTTTTTTCCCCAAAGATTTGCTGGTATAGACAATAATTCAAAACCAATAATCAGCAAATTCTGAAAAAAAATAGTATCAGCAGCACTATGGAACAAATTATTACAAATTCAAAAAGCAGTTGGGATGCATTTCCACTGTAAGGTAAATCTTATTGTAGGTGCCAGAGAATTTAAGGCACAAGCTGTGGTTGATTACCTTGGATGGATGGCCAATAACCCACACACACTCCTAATCATTCATTATGGGCAATCTGGAAAATCCATTCAAGTCTTTGGAATGTGAGAGGAAACTGGAGTACCCTGAAGAAACCCAAATTGCATGGGAGAATATGCAAACTCCACACACATAGAGCGAGATTTGAACCACTGATGTTTGCGACAACAATGCTAACCACTAAGCCGTGGTGCCACTATACTTAGCAACATATGTTTTTAACATCATTCTTCGTAACTGAATATTTTGCTATTTGCTTACATTTGTCTTACATGTTCTCTAAAATATTCAAGTTCTTCACACAGAAACACATATTTTAATATTTGTCAGGTTCTTGGGTGTTTAAACCACTTTCTTTGGTGTGGAAAAGATGCTTTGTGGATATATTTTGCAGTTCTGTATTAAACCATACCACTGACATTATACTTGCTTTTCCACCCCACTGAGTAACAACTGTTTAAACCTTTATTTGCATCAACATTCAATAAACTGGGTTTCAATTTATATTTCGAATGGGACTGATAAATTCCGTTTATCAAAAAAAATGGCTATTTTGCATTGATGAATTGTATGTAATATATTGTTATTTGAGAAACTATCCACAATAACTGCATGTTTCCATGTTTTCTTTTAACAGTGAAAGCCAAGTCCTTGCACTCCTGAACTTGAAAGCAAACCTCTCCAAAGAGAACATGCGCAGCATTAAAAAGAGCCTGAATGAGCATAGGGATTCACTGAGTACTGAGCCGATGCCAGCCTTCTTCTCTAAAGTCTGTTTGAAAAGAAAGTTAACTTTCACATTGTCATCTAATCGCTTACCTGGAGTTGAAAGAGCCCTTTTTGAAATTGCTGGTGCAAAGTAATGTTCATTAATTACCAACTATTAAACCTGCTATGATATAATATTTATCAGGGGGTTTAATATTCATGTATGCTAGTCTCACTAACCTAGTTATAGTTTACTTATTGCAAAAGAATCATTTTTGGGGGGACAGGAGAATGTAATCATTTCATGTTCTCTGTTAGAAACCATAGGTAGTGACTAATCCATTTTTCACTACTTATGATACTTTATGTATTTTTAAAGTGTTTATAATAGAATCTGTGATAGATTTACATAATTCTGTGACTTATGCCCAATTACTGTAAGTGTTATCGGGACATATAGCTGACTGGGTTGGGGACCAAAGTATTATTAAAGTATTATTAAAGTATTATTTTGACTTTTATCCTATCATATAGGACTCCTGTGAATGATTTAATAAACATAAAAATGAAAGTCATTGAATTGCAATCCAATAGAATAACCCTATGGGCATCCTCTATTTGCTATTTGCTTATTTTTATGTGTTTGGTGTATAAAATGTTCTAAGTTTACATTGTTATTTGCAAATTTCCAATATTTTTGGTTTGTTTGTAGATGACCAGTGCAGATGACATGTACTGTATTATGTTTGATAAGTTGCTTTATTTTAAATAATTCAAATGGGCATTTCTAAGATGTGTGCTGTGTGCTGTAAATAAATTTTAAATCCTGTGTATGTTGTCTTTTAATATATTGTTTATTTAAATGTTTCTTTTATCTTTCATTGTTTGTTCTAACCACTTATTTTATAAATGTGTTACAGGGTAATACATTTATGTCATGGTCATCGTTAATGTGTCTTGTCATTGATTAATTAAGGATCAATCAGCATGTCATTTAGTGGAAAGTTTTGGCAAAAAAGTTGGCATTACACATGTTCTCCCTTCTCGTGTGTGTGTTTGTGTGTGTGCGCCCTGTGCTGACGGATACTAGTGATGCTGAATTGATCCTTATAGGATAGTCTGGGTCCACCTGACTTGGATAATTGAGTTAGTAAATGAATAAAAAAAATAAGATTTCATAGCAGTTATTCAACAAAATGTTTTACATAAAAAACTGTGCAGAAGTCTTGAACCACCCCACATTTCTTCATATTAAATTTAATTAAAGAAATGAGAGCAAATGTTTTATTCTGACAGGCTGCAAAGTGCCTAAAGATTTTACAGTTTTAGAATTAGTAGTTTACGTAAAAACCTTAGCAGCTTTCCCTTAGCTGCACCTGTTTCTCACTAGTTCATGCCTTAAGTTTGATATTTTCTAATGCTTGAATGATTTATAGGACACAGTGGGGCTTTAAAAAAATTTTTTTTTTTTTAAACATTCCTCTGAAACTGGGCAGGTGCAGTGACTGGACTGAAAATGAGAGCAACAAACTTGACCAAAATCAGAGCATAAAAGTCCTTCCGGAAGCCTGAAGAACTATTCCTCAATACTAAATAAAAAACAAGAAAGTGTATCTTTTTGGAAGCAGAATATGAAGAAATAATACATTCAAAGGTTAAATTGCTGTTGTGGCACCCTTTAGCATAATAACCTTTTACCACTTTCTTTCTTCAAGACTTTCTACCCTTCAGTCCTCCATCTTGTGCAACATAATAGCCAGGAGCAGAATGTTTCCTATGGTCCTGCCAGACTGAAGTAAATCGTTGACTCTGTGAGGAGATAACCGGCCAAGAAGTAGAAAAGCAGTAAACAACTGCTTTAATTCTGACATAATTCTGTAGATTTTCTTTACATTTAACTCTTTCTTAACAATACTTAACATTCTGTTCCAACAGTCTGTCTTGCATTTATACGATTTTATGACCAGCTTGGTTACTATACTAGGTTACTACAGCATTTTTGACTGTTGCATTGATATACACTTTTCTTTTTGTTTCTGTGCAATACAGGTCTGAGAGTTAAAATATAATTAGCATTAGTTACTTATTAGCATATAATTAATTAGTATTTTCTATTTTTCTTATACCTTATCACTGACAGTTTTGCACTGTCTTTGGTATATATAGAATATGGGGGCAATCATAAATTGTAAAAATGTAAAGAAAACAAATTCTTCTTAAGTTTAGTCCTTCTCTACCAATCTTCACGTAGGCAACACATTTCTCCATACGATGGATGAGCTTGTGGACACCGTCCGGTGGGTCACCTCACTGTTGTCAGATGCCTGCCACAAAATGGAAGAGGAAGAAGTCACTGGGTGCGAGGTCGGGGGAGTAGGGGGGCTGAGGCAGAATTTCGAACCCCAAGTCACCTGCAAAATTATACCACAGGCTTTTTAAACAAGAAGAAATTTTCATGAACGTACTAATTTGACCAGTTTTTTTTCATACGATAATATGTATTTTATGACTGCCCCTCATATATCTACCTGTACTACAAATAAAGTGATGCCTTTGCAGGCTATACAAGTTATTGCAGTTGAACAGGGAGCTGAGGCTTAGCAAAGTGAGAAACTATGTAGTTTCTCTGATATGTTTAAGCTAAAAATATATGTATTTTCTTATTTTCTATAGATCTTACAATATAAAGCAGATAACAAAAAGCAGCACAATAGGACAATTAAATAAAAGTATTGCAAGCTATCTTGTAATAAGGATAT
>JAQMYK010000020.1:5390052-5409337 GCA_030014345.1 Clarias buthupogon
TATATAAACATGGTTATACTTTAAGTAAATAGACTAAGGTGAAGGACAAAAGGACAGAAAAAAAGGCTGAGGCAATTTGCAGCAGACTCACAGAAGTGAAACTGAAATATTTTCCTCCTCCTGCAGCACAATGACATAAGCAAAATCAGCTAAAGAGCTCTCTTCAGCATCCTCACGCAACCACACCTAGCCTGAGAAAAAGAGGTAAGCAATGCCTTTTATCTATCAATTTTCCTGTGTGTAGTTCACAGGCGGGGGAGATTTGTTATATAATAGTGAGGTTTGCTATATAATAGTGACAGGGTTTTGCATGTGTGAATATACAGTACATACCAAATGTGAATTTTGTTATTTATGTATTTCTGCACTCTGTCTTGCTTGTACAATAATGTCTTATATGTGCATATATACAGTATTTATGGAAAATGTGTGGAAAATGAGATAACAGGGCTGCAGGATTGTTCCTTAAAGCTAATTCTTTGCAGCTTGTATAATCTAGAAGATTAAATGCTTTAAAACACATGATTAATTCGGTCACTAACAGAGCCATCTTAACCTGCACAAATCTGTTTAAACTGAATGAAAATTATGAACTGAGATCAAGGAAATGATGAAGCACAAAATTCCCTAAGGTATTACAGCAAAAATACAAATGTTTAATATGCTCTACTAGATTAGATGCAACTCTCTTTAAGTAATAATCACGTTTAAGCCAGAAAGAAGCTGTGTCCCTTAGATCCAGGGTGCATAGAGACCTCCATGGAGCAATATGGGACTTGGATACAGAACTAGGATTCATAATTGAGTAATTTTATTACAAATCCTGGCAAAGTGAAAACATTACCCAAAAGCAAGGACTGATCAAAACACAGTCAAATATGTACAAGGATTGTACTGAAAGTAATGGAAAAGTGGGCATACCTTTTTTATTAACTAATACAGGTTGTTCAAGTTTGGCCAGGTTGGTAGGGTACCTTTTCTACTATACAAAGGTTATCCGTACAAAGGTTCCTCAATATATTCTCCATCACAAGTTATGCATTTGCACTATTGTTGAACCCAACTTTTGGATCCTCTTTGAAAATCCCCTTTGTTGCAGTAGATTGTTTCCCACACTTCTGCATAAAGGTTATAGAGATGACGCCACTGATTTGAGCAATGTGCACAGTTAGATGAAAAAAGTTTAAAGAAGGGGAAACCAGCATTGAAGACAAACCAAGCAGTGGGAGACCAACAACTGCGTCAGAGGAGATTTCCAAAGAGGATCTGAGTGGGGACCTTTACATAGTACCGTTATATAGAAGAAGACTTTATTCAAATAATTAATCAAATATCAAAACAAAGGTTATAGAACAAAGGCCCAGAATTTAGAACACAAGATAACATACACACAGCACAGTGTGAGTAAGAAGTAGGCCCGGTAGGAAGATTTAATCATTAAATGAAAATGGAAAGCCCAGAGGTTTAAAAAATTTATTTTTTTAAAGAGTAAAGAATATGGTACACAAAACAAATCTTTAGACTTTCATTATGATCAAGTTGTCCTGTCATCCCTCTTTAATCAGTTTATTCAGTTTCTGATGATTCTAATTTAGTCCAGAATTTCTTTAGGACTGAATTAGAATTAGATTTTTTTTTTATTATCATTTTCAGAATATCTTACCCAACAACCTGTGTTGCTCTGTTTTATAACCTGAGGCAACAAAAGAATATTTCTGTGCAGACTTCTTGGGAGACTGTGTTACTAAAGATGAAGACTATTTGGGACTGATTCCCTGAACAGGACATAGCAGTGTCTTGGGTGGCAGTGAGAGAGGAACAACAATGTTTCCCTGCAGATTCTGAGCTAGAAGGAGTACGGTTTTCCTTCTGGTTGCTGAGTCTTTCAGGAGGCCCCTGGTCCAGACTGACTGGTGTGGGAGTTTGAGACTGATCCCCTGAACAGGACATAGCAGTGTCTTGGGTGGCAGTGAGAGTCTTAAGATGCTAAGCTTAAACTTTGCCTTAATGGCATCTTGTGACTGATCAAACAAACCTTCTGCAGATTCTGGCTTATCCAAATACAGTAGATGGCCGTGTCTCTGTGCCAACACCATGTTATTCATTCCTCTGCAGAGAGAGAGCAGCATAATGTGACATGCACAATGTAGTTTGTCGGGCCTAGTTGAGCAAGTAAGCCAGCACACAGGCGGTGCCAGCTTGAGTGTGAAATGTTTTTTCGAGCTGGGCAGGGAAACCTGTAGTGTTTGGATGGTGGGCCCAGATATCTTTTGTTTGTGTGAGGGTGTCATATCCGCCAAGGACAGTTCCAAAGGTGGCTGGTTAACTAGTACTGCTTTTTCGGCCCCGTCCAACACCAAATACCAAGCGCCGTGTTGGAGATTGAGACGTTTTAATTGTTGTCGATTCAGTAGGGAGGAAAAACCCAGAGAACTTTAAAGTCTTCGTGCTGGCAGTGGGGTGGGACAGTACAGACAGAAAACAGTTCCTTGTCCTCCAACTTCTCCACATAATCGCTCCAGAGACATAGCTATTGTTGCTGTCTTGGAGATACTGTTGTGCAACCACGCTTTTTTTTTCCAAGACCTTTTTCACAAATGTGACGTGCCATTCTAGGCTTGAATGCCAGAGCTAGCGGCAAAACGCACATGAGGCAAGAATTCCCAGGCAGAAGGGGCATGCTTCATGCTACCAAATTGAGATGTAGCTAGAGATGTAGCTAGAAAGCTAGAAAGCTAATGAAAAAATCTATACAAAATTGTCATTCCATGCATCCATGACTCACTAAGTGAGACTGTTGTCGCTAACAGGATCCTGCATCCTTTCTGACTGAGGAAGCCCTCAGTCAGTGTGCTCATTCCCCTGCTGTTCACACTGCTGACTCACAACTGTGTAGCGACACACAGATCCAACCACATCATCAAGTTTGCTGATGACACAACCATGGTGGGTCTCATCAGCAAGAACAACAAGTCAGCATACAGAGAGGATGTGCAGAGGCTAACGGACTGGTCTAAAGAAAACCTATCTCTGAAGGTTGCTAAAACGAAAGAGATGTTGACTTCAGGAGGACATGGAGAGACCACTCTCCGCTGAACATCAATGACTCCTCTGTGGAGATTGCCAACAGCACCAAATTCCTGGGTGTCCACCTGAAGGAGAATCTCACCTAATTCCTCAACAACTTGCACAAGAAAGATAAACTCAGATAAACTCAACTACCTTATAACATCGGGCCTGAACTAAAAAACTCACTGATCAACAACCATATAACAAGTTGTTTATACCTCACCTGCTCTTTTGCGCAATATTTATTGCTTGATATTTGACAAAACTCTTTTTTTCTTCGCTGCTACCTACAAGTAATGTTTACTGTTTCACTGCCTTTCACTACCTCACTACCTCAACTCATTACCTCATCACCACAAAGTTTTGAAATGTGTCATGTTGTCGTGTTGGCCATTAAGTTAATAGCCTGTCTTCAGCCAGGACACGAGAGGACGTGATATTTCATACGGTGAATCGACAGAAAAAAGAATGACAGAACATTAATAAAAAAAGAGTAAATGAGGGTATATAAGAGGAAAACATTTTTTTCTTTTTTTTTTTATACTGTACAATTCCCTGCTTCAGTTAGTGTACATTTCCCAGAAACAGATGCGTCTCTTCACACATGTTGGCAACACGTTATTTGTTGATTTTTAAATACCAGGCGTAACACTCACTGAATGTTCACATGAACAAATGCAGTAGACTTTGTGACCTCTCAGCCAGGATCGTTATTCACAGATGTACTGTACGGACTTATGGCAGCAACAAATGTGACGAGCACAACTGTTACCATCTATGAGCCAGATTTACAAAGACAGCTCACCCATTAGTGATGCAAGTAACAAATTTGCTGGTGAGCTGCCAACTTGCTGTGTACTTGTACTTGGCAATATCATAAGCTCGTTTACCCCTTAGGTTTTCACTCACTCATCAATGATAATACTATATACATACTATATATTTTTTTAATGATATACTGTATACAGGGGGGCCTGGAGCCTATCCCAGAAAAATTAGGGCACGAGATGGGGGATACCCTGGACAGGGTGCCAATCCATCGCAGGGCACACACTTATATACACACTCACACAAGCCTAATCTGCATTTCTTTGGACTGTGGGAGGAAACCGGAGTACCCAGAGGAAACCCACAAAGCATAGGGAGAACATGCAAACTCCATGCACACAGAGGCGGGAATCGAACCTGGCTGGGAATTGAACTGGACCCTGGAGGTGCAATGATAATTATGTTATCATGGTTTACTAGTAAAGCAAATTAATGCCAAATCTTCCACCAAGATGTCATTACCTCACCTCCTGATCCCAGCAAGGATGCCATCAGTCTACCTGCTGATCCCAGTGAGGAGACTGTTGCTTTACCTCCTGACTCTGCCAAGTACCCCACCTGCTGACCTCGGAGAGGATGCCTGTTTACTTTGTGGATGGTGATGTTGCTCTGTAATCTGTAGATTTCTTAGATGAGGTTATTGTTCAACCAGAGGCTGACCTTACAAATGATATTGTATTCCTGCCTCAAGCTGACTTTGTGGATAATTTCGTGCTCCTGCCATTTGATGACTTCACACATGCTGCCATCTTGCCTCCTCATAACTTCTTGACCCCAGCAACAGCACAACTACCTGCCGACTTCAAGGAGTTCTGCCACGCCCTTTAAAAAAAAAATGGTTTGACTTGTTTACTACAGTGAAATATAATTTATGAAGAAGTTACAATTAAAAAGTCAAATTCTAATAAAAAAAGAAACTTTATTAAAAACAATATTTCGCCAGGAGTGAGTAAACCATAACTTGCAAGGCAACAGGACCACAAGCTATAGTCTATTTTTGTCTATAGGTTCTTCAAATAAAATGTGCACTATCATCCAGAAATCACAAGTTCAAATCATGTGTGTCTGTAGCCAGGAAAAAAAATAAATAAATAAAAATTACCCACGCTCAGAGGGGAAAATGGCATACTTTCACTCCTACAGTACATCAATCATAGTGACATTAGCCAATCATGGACATCTCTTACGCCACTCCCTAAAAGTGCATGAGCAGCAGTTAAAAAAGATGAAGTCTGTGGCTTCACATGCCCAAGAGGAAGCATGATTGGGAAGTTCCCTAATAAGATGGATGGAAATTTGATTAATTTATGGAGAAAAATGAGTAGAAAAATCCCCAAAAATGTATATAAAGATGAACGTTATCAAGTGAAAAATGTATGATTTTTAAATCAATAAGCACAGCTCATATAGATGTAATTCAGACAAAACCACTGTCTCTTTTCTTTTCTTTTTTCTTGTTGATGACATCTTGATCAGTTAGACAGCACAGAAGTACAGTACATTAAGTCATCTACTTGTTAGTTAAGAAAGCATTTGTGTGACGCGTGGAAAATAAAACAATTAAGCAAATGATAAGTTAGAGCACGGCTCAAAAGAAAATGAAATGAGATTTGTTGAAGCACTGACTGATATACCGATAATTTTGACTTTTTTTTTAACCCAATAGATATTAGTAAAGAATCAAGTGCTGTGACTAATGATGATCGAAAGCATGGATACTATCGAGCCGTTTGCTGATACCAACACTAACAATGGTAATATTGCTTGCAGCAAAGGTGAGTTAGAGAACCATAGCTACCTAGTAATAACTAGCTAGTGCTTTTCTTATCTTCCTTCATGCTTCTTCCAGAATATTTCCATTTAACTTAAACTTTAAGCATGCTGTTACACTGTAAAAATAAAAACTTAAGATTTCAAGGCAATTAAAGACTAAGTTATGCCTCTGCATCAAATCTACCTCATAATACCCTATTCCGTAGCCTATGGCGTAGTCTTATAAAATATATTCATATGTCTGTGAGGTTGCAGCACTTCCTATATATTTTGAATGACAAATGTCTTGTCCAATCAGCGATAAGAATCAACAAAGTGAAAAAGCTAGGTGTGGTGACTACAGTTAAAAATTTTATACAGCTATTAGACGAGACATCTGCCACTCAAGATCAGTGGTAAGAATTTCATTCGTAAACCTCACATAAGTGTGTTGATTCTTACTGCTGATTGGACGAGACATCTGTCACACAAAATATTTTGTTTTGTTTTTAAATTTTTAATGTTTCCATTTTGGCATTTTATTATTAAATTTGTTATTTTGGTTTTGGTTTCGTTATTTTGTTTTCGGTTCTGTTATTTAGTTTTGCACTTCTCAGCCACCGTACAGACACATCAGGGCACATAAATGCTCATACTGTAGCGTACAATGTAGGTTCTGTGTAGACTTGATGCAAAAGCATAAATCAGGTTTTAGTGAACTAGATTCTAAAGTTTGGAGGCCAACTCAGAGTTTGAATAAAACACATTCTTTTTTTTGTTCAGGATTTATCAACACTTTTCCCACTGGGATTCAAATATTTAATCTAATTTCAATACTTGAAATACTAATAAAATTTTTGATTATAATGTTTAAAATGCTTTTGGTTGTGGATGTTTAAGATTTTCTTTTCCTCTTTTTTCTTAGAGCATAATGGAAGCAATGGTGACTCTATTTCTGTAGAGGTAGTTAAAGAAACTAAAAAATCTTCCACAAAAGTCCTAAATCACTTGTTCAAGACAAAAAAGTTTGGCAAAAAACATTCCTCAAAATGTAATGCAGGTAGGTGTGAATAAATCGATTTCTGATTTCAGGTCGTGTTTGAAATGTATACCTTTGGATATGGAGCTTCACAGCTGTTTTACAGTTAGCTACTTTTTTTTTTTAAGTTTAAGTTTAAATGCAAGATGAGAAGATGAAAGGCACAGACAGCCATTGACAATAGTATTTTTATGAAAAAAAAAAGTGAAACAGTGTTGAAAACCATACACCAACATAATGACATAATTTTCAGCATAGCCTGTTGAATTATAGAGACACACGATCAAGCTTAATGCAACCTCTTTCAGTCCAGCTGTTATCTCTCTCTCATGGTTTTCTGTGCTACAACTCTGTTAGCCAGGGCATTTCACAAAAAGCCATTGTGTAATGATAACTGATTGACGGCAGCCAGGTGGCTTCATTGAGAGCAAAATTATTGGTTAGAAGGAACGAAATGGAAATAAGACACTCCAATAAACACTGTAAGACTGTTACAACTGTATACTGTATTATTACAACATAAGCACATGTTATTCTTACTAACAAAATCACTGATTAAGTATGTTTGGATGTATTCACTGTTAACTAAGTCTTACATTTCTCTTGCTACTATAGCTACTAGGTATCTATCTGTTACAATAACTTGTGATCAACATTATTTATTCATATCTTATTATTTCTCCTGGAAATTAAATGTCTGTTAAAGAGTTATATATAGGTGATTGTAACCTTCAGTCTGATACTTTTTTGTTCTAATTTTGGGTTAACACTTGAAAAATGTACAAAGGTTTGGAATGTTTTTAATTGTGCATGTTTCCTCTTTGTTGATGCTTTTTTTTAGAGCATAATGGAGCTGTAGGTGACTCCACAGAGTTGGTTAAACTAACTTCAAAATCCGAAAGCAGTTCTGCAGGACATTTACTAACGTTGATGTTGAAGACAAGAAAAACAGGAAAAAAGCATTCCTCAAAATCTACTCCTAGTAAGTTAGACTAAAACGACTTGTGCTTTTTGTTCCGCATGTACTAAAATATTTTTTTTTATTATAGAAGGCTATTTTTTATTTTTTTTAAAAGTATCACATTATTTCAGACCTCCTGGACTTCAGTCAGAATCTGGAAAAGGGATATCTGGCAGAAGCTAGCCAGCAACTTTTAGAAAGGGAGAAGGGCCTCTTCATCTTACAGTCCTCAGCTAAGGATGAAAGTTCCACCAAAGATGAAATAAAAGGTTTGAGGGAGGACTATGAGACCCTGATGGATCATCTGAAGATGGCTGTCCACAATTCTTTTATCATGGACAATCAGGAGGCGTTGAGAAGTGCCATATTGGCTATAGTTCAGCAAGAGGATCAAGACAGGCTCTGGGAAGAGGCGGCAGAGGAGCCTCCATGTTGGCGACCCATGAGATGCCTACAGATCCATGACACGTTACTTAAGGAGGTAGTGGAGATACGGCTAAAGCAAGTGAATGAAGAAGAAATTGAAGAAGGAGAAATGCTTAAAAGAGAAGTGTTACAGATAGGCAGTGTCATTCAGAATGACCTACTTCAGGTTGTCAATCATGTGCAGGGATGTTACTCATCAGATTTCAATGTGTGTAACATATATGCTCAGCTCTACCATCAAGCTTTCTCAACAAAACTCAGAAAACTTTTTCAGTTCAGTGTTACTTTGGAGGATTACAGATTCATACTTCAACAAATAAACTGTTATTTAAAGTAGGTAAAACCTATAAGGACACATGGTTACATGCTATAACAAACTAAATATACTAATTTACATTATCAACCCACTGTTACATATTTAATGTTTATTTTCAGGAATATTTTGCAACAGGATGAACTGAAGCCACACATCAACACTGATTCATTAGGATCTTTGTTATCTGAGGAGGATCATAATTCACTGGAGGAGCAGTACCTGTCACACAAAGAGGTGATGCAAAATATATGAGATTATTGCATATTTTTGCGTATCTTATACACTCATTGGGCACTTAAAGATTAACACTTTGGCTCTGCCTATGTATGCAGTTATCTGACTAGATCATTATGTGAGTGGCAGTTCAATGGTTAGAAAGGGTTAAATCAAACTATAATTTTACAACAAAATATTTCCTCATTCCAGTCGTCACCTACTTTAGATTAATTTTTATGATTGTCAGAGTGGCTGGCACAGTGGCCTAGTTAGCATAGTGGTTGAGGGTTCGATTCCCATCTTGGATCTGTGGACGTGGGAGTTTGTATGTCTTCATCTCACTTGGTGGACTTCCAAAGTCCAAAGACATGTCGATTAGGCTAATTGGCATTTCCAAATTTCACCTAGTTTATGTGCTTGTACACGCAGCAGTGGATTGGTATGCCATCCTGGTTGTGTACTCGCCTCGTGTCTCAAATGCCCTGAAGGCTCCTTGTGACCCTTTACATTGGAACAAGTGACAGTGAGTGGGCACGATTGTCAGAGTGAAACCTGATGTAGTTTCTGCTGTTATAGCCTACTTGCTCTAGGTTCAGTTGTGCATTGTGAAAGACTTTTGTGCTCACCAAAGTTGTAAAGAATGTGTAACATGCATGGGAAGACCTTTTCTGAGAGTGCGTGAGAGTGCTTATGAGACATGCACGGGAAGACCTTGTTCTGAGCAGTGCAGAGTATTTTAACGCGGTTCTGCCATTCATGAGACCTCATAAAAATACCCTGTTCAGAACAGAAGGTCTTCCTGTGCGTGTCTCATAAGTACTCTCACACACTCCTATATTGTTGACACCCTTAGAAGCCTGCGTAAGGGCTCTCATAAATATTATTACATCCCGTGGTCACCATGTAACAGGATGGTTATTTGAACCAGTGCTTACTAGTTGTTGTTTTTTCTCACAAAAAACACACCATCTGTTTAGACGTTTGTATGTAACCACTTTTAGCATCATTGAGAACACTTTCCCCCTTGTATGATGTGAACGTCCAAGAAGCTCTTGACCTAGGATTGGCCGATTGGATAATTACTGTACATGAATGAACAGAAGTACAGTATGTTCTAATAAAGTGTATAAAGTGTCATTTTAAGTGTCAGTAGCTCACTTTTAGGACATGCAAATTTTTTTAGAAAATGCTAATTTCCCTATGTTTCTTTTTTTTTTCTTACAGAAAGAAGTCAATACTTGGTTGTCCACTGCTCTAAAGTTAAAGGAGACAGACTGGCAGGCTAATAAAAAACCTGAACTTGATGATGAATATTATTTTTGCCATCTGGCTTTAGATGTTATAGGGGTATGGGCATTTGGATGATTTGTCTAATCGTATTGTTTAAGATAACTATGAGTTAGCATGCTACGTAATTAACAATTTGTCTTCTCTGGACTTGTGTGAACATTTCAATTTGCAGGTTGTTGATGGAGCCATAAAAGAGGTTGCATTCCTTCTGGGCAATGAAAAAGGACAGACAATTTTGTTGCAGTTGGACAGCTTCTTATTGGGGTATTATTGCATTCAGCTGATCAAACTATTATCAAACTACTTTATTCCTAAGAGATAAGAGAAGTAATAATAACAATAATAATAATAATAATAATAATAATAATAATAATAACAAACAATAGTAAAATGATCCTAGACTTCTAGTCTAGGCAGAAATTAGACTGGACTGGGATCTTTTAGTCAGTTTATAAATTGTATTCCTTTAAAATGAAGCTTTGATGTTGAATACATTTTACATTTTTGCCAAAATGAATAGCTTTAACTGGTCGTGGAACTATGTTAGTTTAAAAATAATGTTCTATTTGTATGTGGCAGCATACCTATAGTAAAGATATTTACTCACTTTTAACAGTTATAAGAACTCCATGGCAGAATATCTTAAAAACCAGCAGCTGAACATAAATGAAAGCTTAAAAGCTGAGCTGTTTAATATCAGCAGGTTAAGGTGAGTAATTATCAGTAATTATTACTTATTGAATTATTTTCTCAAGAAAGAATTGTTATGGGCTAATTACCTATTTTAATAAGCTATATATTTTTCTGTAATTCAAATATTTTAACCATCAAAGTATTGGAAGTGTGAATTCAAATATTTAAGAAAAATGTTGAAATGAGGAACCGCAGATCGGAGGTTGTAATGTCAAATGACTGTAATTACAGGGAGTATATAGAGAAACAAGACAATCTTCCAGATGAAGTGAAAGTAGCCTGGCTGGCAGTTGTGTCTGAGATTAGAGATGACTGTCACAGTTACTTCCTCCTGGCCATACACAAAGATCTCAAGGTATCTATAAATAATGCACTTAGATCATCCTCAAAGCTAGGCTCATTACATTTTTGGAAAGGCTGCCCATGAGTAAAATTACATTTAATGATCATTCCTGGCAAGGCTCTTTTACTCTGTAGTGTAGGCTGACTCTGTGTTTAAGTCTAGTCTTCTTTGCATCATTTTGTGTGTGGAGATTTTTACAGGCACATGACATTGCAAAGTCACAGCAAGTGCTATAACAGCTTTTTTGTTTTGTTATACACCGAATTTATCTAGATTTGAGATTATAAGATTAAATTTATAAGTCTATAAGTCTACATTCACATTACAAGCAGTGAAATTATGTTAAATTTCGGTTTTATTGTCAGATCATATTTTCATGTCAAGACGGTTTATATTCATTATTACAAGTGACTTTATCTGACTACTAACGTAGACACACAAGTCCAATGAAAAGGCAAGGATGCACACATCAATATGCCTTTGCTCAGTGAAATTATCACAAACACTGCTCTATTTCTGTAGGTTTCTCTCCACTGACTACTCCAGTTCCCTCTACTACTCGTTCACTTAAGTCACTTGAGATTTACTGAACCAGGAACCTGAAATAATACATACTTCAAATCACCCAAAATGTGACTTAATACCTGATTTGATGAGATGAGTCACATTTCTTAAATAAATATCCAAAAATAAAGATTCCGCCATACCTTTCCAATACAGTCCACATGTGGAAATATAAAGCTTAAAACCCATAAGAAAATTTTATTTGGTATGTACTAAAGTGTACTACGATAAACTATAGTATATACAATAATATAGGAGAGGTACTTTGGCACTTCAGTGGTAGTACTATGGTGTATACCACAATACTTTGGTGAATACCATGGTGTTTATTAGGTTTTGCAATTTAGCAGGTATTTAATATGGTATGCT
This sequence comes from Clarias buthupogon, assembly GCA_030014345.1. Lineage (NCBI taxonomy): Eukaryota > Metazoa > Chordata > Actinopteri > Siluriformes > Clariidae > Clarias > Clarias buthupogon. The sequence goes on from JAQMYK010000020.1 coordinate 5,401,919, forward strand.
TGTACATATTGTACCATATTAGATATGTTTGTCCATAAAGCCGGTTTCAGCTTACACTATGGTATTTCATTATTGTTACATACACACAATGGCATCCTACTATATAAATATTTATCATAAATATTACCATTATGTTATATAAACATGTATAACATTTGTACAATATTGTACTATATGTTCCATAGAGCCATACTACTGTACATGGTAAAACCATATACCATACTATAGTACATGTACCATTGTGCTAAACTATGTACCATGGTAAAATCATGTACCATAGTACCATAGTGATTTGTAAAAATGCAGAAATGTTGGTGTAAAGCTCATGTACACATTCAGCATATTACATGAAGAAATGAACGTACTCAAACACACACACACACACACACACACACACACACACACACATTATATACTGTATATACACTGTATGTAATGTATATATTCTGTATATACAAACTGTATATACTGTATCTGTTTTCTCTGTGGTATTTATACAGGTGGTTTACTGTAAATTGTGGACTCCAGCTTGGTTTTCAGAGCATGAAAAGATTATTGAACAACTGGAAGATACTTTGATGGAGAAAATTAACTCTTTGAAGGGGTTACACTGTGACTGTCAAAAGGTCAGCATCACCATCACCATACAATTCAGAAGTGTGCCATATAGTCATGTTTTAAAGTTGTTGTTTTTTATGTAAAAATAATAAAATAATTTGATTGATCTCTGTATTATGCAAATACAACCTCAGACAAACAACATATAATTTTTTTCCCTGTGTCGTTATTAATTTAACAAAAATGAAGTCAAATAAAAATGTAGATCCACTTTCAGCAGGAAGTACATAAAGTACTGGTTTGGGAGGTATTTGCTTATGCACAGCTCTCTTAAGGTCCCTCCACAGCATTTCAGCTACAGTAGGTTGTGGTATGGAGTTTAACAAGGCCATTCCAAAACCTTGATTCTTTTTTTTTCTAGCACTTCTAATATAGATGTACTGGTTTGCTTCAGATTATTGTCCTGTTACATGACCAAATCTCGACCAGTCTTTACCTGTTGCACAGATGGCCTCACATTTACCTCTAGAAAACTTTGGAGTTCATGGTCAACTCAGTGACTGCAAGGTGTCCAGGTCCCATGGCTGCAAAACAATCTCAAATCATCACCTCTCCAACAAGTACAAGGTGTATAAAGGGTAGGAGGTGTTTCTGCTGAAATGCTGTTTGGTTTTCGCCAAACGTGGAACTGGGCATTAAGGCCAAACAACTCCACTGTGGTCTCATTTGTCTATAGGACATTGTTCCTGAAGTCTTGTGGTTTGTTCAAATGCAGTTTTGTGAACGTCATGGATTGCTTTTATGGTTTTTCTTTTAGAGAGAAGATGTTTCTCCTGCCAATCTTTTCAAATAAACTGTACTTGCTCAATATTCTTCTAATTGTGCTGTCATACAGTGGGGTGTGTGGGGTCAGAGATATAGCTCTTGGTTGTTGTTTTTTTGTATTTCTCTGAGCATTGCATTGTCTGAACTTGGGGTGAATGTGCTGGGACATCCACTTGACATCTTGAAGATACAATTGTCTTGAATGCTTCCCACTTTTGAATAATCTTTCCTACTGTAGAATGTTGAACACCAAATTGGTTTGGAATATACATTTCAATATACAATATTTATAACGGTTTTCAGATTGATGTGCAGCAACAATTGCTTCTTTAAGATCACTGTTCATGTCTTTCCCTCTTGGCATTGTGTTAACAGACACCTAAATGCTCCAAAGATTTCTGCTTTTAAAGAGGTCTGCACACATGCTGATGATCAGTTAATCAAGGGCAGATGATTTGAAGCAACTGGCTGCAACTTAAACTCTTAAACTCTTAAATACTACAAGTATTGGCCACATGTTTTTTTTTTTTTTAGATTATAAAACTAACTTCATTTTTGTTAAATAAATAAAGGCATGGTGGAAAAAGTTATATGTCTGAGGTTGTATACTGTGACCCACTTCAATTAGATGAATTTTATTGTTCTTGCACAAAAAAATATTGAATTAAAAGAGAGATTTTGAAAATGACTGTATATCTGCACACAATCTATCTCTGTCTCTCTTTCTCTTTGTCTCGCTCTTTCTCTCTCTAACTTCTATAACTGTGTGTATAGGAGCTGTTGACTCAGCTGCATTTTGAGGTGATGATTGAATACATGAGGAGGATGCTAAAGAGGAAATTAAAACTAAAAAACAAGCACGACCAGGAGGAAGCTGCACAATTTCTCTGTGAGGACAACACCAGAATCAACACACTGTTTGACAGAAATGTTAGTAGGTCTCTTGCATACATATAGACAGCCCAAAAAAGCAAAGTCATTGCAATTACATAATGTCAGATGTTGTAATATTTGTTTCATATTTTTATATTATTTTAAACTCTTTCTTGAATAATGGTGTTAATTGCATGACTTCATAATAATCTTCAGTTCCTGACATTTATTTTGGACCTGTGGAACTGCTTAATACATAAACTCTTAACATGATCACCCCAAAAAGTTAATATCTCATGTTCTGTAAAAAATAAGCAGAATCCTTGATTTCACTTATTGGGAAGATTCAATTTCAGTCTAATTACTTTGCCTAGATTTGGATTATTCAGATCATACACCACCTAATCTGCTTAACAACCATCACCTATTTAATATGTTTTAAATGTTTTATCTGTTCTTTTCTCCTAATTATACATTTACCAGAACATGTTTTTGAGTGTTTTTGTTGTTGATGATGATGCTGATATTTAAGAATTAATAATATTAATTATGAATTAATTATAAATTCATTAAATATTTCAATATTTAACATTATTTAAATAATCAATTTATTCCAACAGCGATCAGAGAAGGAATGGCTGTCTGAAATTTTACCCAGAGTTTCCGAGGTGATAAAGGAGCAAGATCCAGAAAGCCTTGAACTGGAAATCTGTGTACTCTTAAAACACCACCCTGACCTCAGGTGGGTATGGGCACACAGTATGTTTTTTAAATGTTATGTCATAGTTATGTATTTATAGTAATTGTACAAATGTCCAAGTGATGTTTTTGTCATTAAGATAAAAGGAGCTAATAAGTAAAATTCACACTGAAAATAATGGATTAGTTAGAGGGCAAAGGAGGAAGTGCCAGTCCCAAGCCCAGATAAGTCATTATAAAACCTGTGCCAAGTCAAATGTGCAGATTGGATTATTTGCTGCAAAAACATCTTAACAGGAGTAGCCGAAACAACAGCAACAACAACAACATACTGCAGGTCTGGCAGATGTTTTGGCATTTTTGGCATGACCCATGGCTGCTCTGATCCCATAACAACTCATCCTGGCAGCTCATTTGCAAATTTAAAATTATGGCCAGAAAGTATGATCTGCGATACATTTCCGAAACCTTGTGGCAGTCCGTCCTGGTCAAACCAAATATCTTTCTTGCCTCATATCACTAAACTGTTTGTCATGCAGTTTTTTTCTATTGGAGGATCCAACTCTTTCTATTTATATCAGTAACTCAGGTGTGTTGTTCAGCCCCACCGTCATATAGGGACTGGATTTCTCCAACTTACTTCTGGCAGGTCTGTTCCTGTGTCCTTGTGAACCTCTAACTTACATCACTGATTCAGGATGCAGCTGCATAACTTGTTTTTAATGACTGAAAGTTTTCCTTCACCACCTCGTTGCTATATTCCCTCCAGTGGCTTCCTGTAGCTGATTTTATCCAAAATTTAAATTCTCATGCTTCCCTAAAAGGCCAAAACTGGGTCAGTGCCTGTATACCTTAAAGCACTTAGCACAAGTCACTTTGCATCATGCTCACTTCAGACTCTCAGAACCATAATCTAACCATTGTTCAAGATCAATTTTGCCTGTGCTTTTACCCTGGCCATCTTCAAACAGAGAAGATGCACAAAGTGAACTCATTTCAAATTTAATGTCTGCTACAGGTCTCAAAGAAATTGGGACAGTGGCATGTTTACCATGGTGTACTGTAGCATCTCCTCTTCTTTTCAAAACAGTTTGAAGACGTCTGGGCAATGAGGTTGCGAATTTGGTCCCATTCTTGCCTGATATAGGTTTCCAGCTGCTGAAGCGTTTGTGGTCGTCTTTGACGTATTTTTTGTTTAATGATGTTCTCTATACAGTAGGTGAAAGTTCTGGCCTACAGCCAGGTCAATTCAGCACCCAGACTCTTCTACTAGGATGTCATGCTGTTGTAATATCTGCAGTATGTGGTTTTGCTTTGTCCTGTTAAAATACATAAGGCCTCCCTTGAAATAGACATCATCTAAAACCTTTCTGTACCATTCAGCATTCATAGTGCCTTCCAAAACATGCAAACTGCCCATAGCATATGTTATGCACCGCCATACACACGCTGGAAGGTCTCCCTTCTCTTTAGCCCGGAGGACACAGCGTCCATGATTTCCATGTGTGAAGAATGTCAAATTTGGACTTGTCTGACCATATAACACTTTTCCACTTTGAAACAGTCCATTTTAAATGAGCCTTGGCCCCCAGGACTCGACGGCGCTTCTGGAGCATGTTCACATACGCCTTCTTTTGCATGATAGAGCTTTGGTTGGCATCTCTTGGAGAGCCTCTTCCCATCTTTACTTCGGAACACTCTAAGACATTAGTTTGATAGCTAATCATGTTACAGACCTGATCCTAGATGTTCTCACTCAATATGTGAGTTTCCTTGATAATTCCCTAATAGCCATTTACAGTAATGTCTGCTCTGTGCCAGTGAGGTCTGCTCGGATTTGGTGGGAATTTTATACTTATTCATCATACACTGATAAGCAATAACATTAACACCACACAACAGTAACACACTAAACCTAATTATCAATTATATACCAGTAAAATGGTGACAGGATCATGGGCACCCAAGGTCCGTTTATGCCTGTGGGTCTGGTCTGATCCCACAGAAAAGCCAATCCATCACACCTAGCTAAAAAGCCAGTGCTGGCCATGATAGAAAGGTATCAGAACGCCCAGTGCACCACAACCTGCTGCACGTGGTGCTCAGCAGGCAAAGAGTCCAAGCTTTCAAACTCCCCAGATCCCAATTTGACACCCGTAGGATGCGTTGGACAAACAAATCCGATCTACAGAGGCTCCACCCCACATCTCACAGCTAGCAAAGCATCCACTGCCAACATCCTAGTGTCAGCACATTTCAAGAAGGAGGTAGCAGGGCAACTCACACAATACTGGGCTTAATGTTTTCTGTTGTAGTGTTATGGCTAATCGGTGTATGCCAGCTCAAATATGTGAGCCATCATCACGCCCAAACTCCAGTGACATGGTGACAAAAGAGTGGGCCAGTTACTCCTACAAAATGTGTATTCCTTTAAAGGGAAGTTGTTTAACTGGTTGCTGATTAACAGGTGACTTCTTATGTTTCCTTCAGTCTCAAGGAAATTAATCCCCTCAGTTCATCCAGCATCCATTGAGCGTAACGAGCAGAACAACCTTTAACCAGAGCTTACAATTTAACTAAACGGCCAACGCTATGGTGGAAGTTCATTCTGTATGCTGTTGTTATGATGATCACAGTTAACAATGCTGCACTGGCGATCATTTTGGAGCTGCAGAAACAGATTCAGGCAGTCACTGTGCAAGCTAGCTCTCTTACATGCTAAAAGACGTTTCAGACTATTTTATTGGCGATATAAGCTTTTCATTTTTTATGTCCCCTTGCTGCTGTCTAACAATATTGTATATTGTTTCTCCTTCACAGTGAGCGACAGATCTGTCAGCTTTTGCAGCTGAAGAGCAGATGTCCAGATGTACACATGATAAGAGAGTGTTACCAACAGACTATAAGCAATGTGCAAAACCCAGAGCTGACTCAAACTTTCTTCTCCCATGTGCCTAGAAGTATTTCATTAAGCTTCTCTTCTTGCCTCCCCTTCTGTTGTTTTACTGACATGCTCCCATGTAGGAAATGATAACAACTACCCTGTCATGTTCATCTCAATATAACAAAATCAGGAGACATAGATGCAGGTCACGTTGGCATAATTAAATACAGTTAAACATACAAACCTTGGATTGTGAGCATAATTCATTCTGGAACTGTGCTTGTAATCCAAACCACTCGTATATCAAAGCAAATTTCCCCATAAGAAATAATGGACACAAAATAAAATTTTTTTTAATGAAATAAAAACAATTTTAAAAATGCTTTACGTGCACACACATGGTCACAATGCTTTAGTCAACAGTACACGCGCGCATGGATGTTGACTACACGAGTGATGCATGTGCATTGAGACCGAGCATGGGAGATGATTTCCCACAATCCCACAGCACGCGAAAGAGAAGAACCATTGGCTCAGTTGTGATCACGTTACGCTCAGCAGACTAATCTGCTAATCATACTGATCATAGTGCAAACCCTCGCTCATTTATCAAGTTCAAATTTATTAAAGATTTTTAATAATCTAAACTAAACTAAGTTACTCACAATTCAAGGTTTTACTGTACACATATATAAAGTTATATTTAAAAAAAAAGAACTGTTATTCGTGGATTCTTATTGTGAGTTAATATAATGGTACCTCTTTTTAAAGTAACTAATTACATTACAAAATTACTGTCATTAAAAAGTAATCAGTTACATTACACCATTACTTTCTTATAAAAGTAACTAGTTCGAGTACTTTTCCATTGCAGAAAATGAAAACTCCTTTGAGGTTCCTCATGCATGTTCTTTTAGTCAAGACCTTTATACTGTAATTATTCTACCATCATCACTCAGCGAAGTTTGGCCCATATTCTGTTAACTACTAATACCCCTATCTCACCTAACGTTGGGCAGTCACTCACGGCAGCTCACAGTGCCTAACACCGCTTCTCACCCCGAGTCAAACCGCATAGATGAGATACAGATAAAACAGAGGGGGCGGGTTATCGAGGGCGGGGCCTGTAGGACGACTTTCACACACACACAATAACGGAATGACTGCTGTGTGGCTCACGGATTACATAAATTGTATGAATAACGGATTACATTTTTAATAATATAACTAAATAACTGAGTACTTAAATGGCAGACCTAACGTGTTAGATTACTCAATACATCACAAAAGTAATTCAAATGCTCTAACCCAACACCCAACAGTGCTCATCAGTTAGTTGAAGGACAGACATCTTTGGGAAAATGTGCATGGCAGTTGCGAGACAAAAGAATCCTATGCATGGTACATTATTGTGACATTGCATTTGACAGTTTTTTCCTGGCATTAGCAATTAAAATCATTCTCATCCTCCATGCTGCTCATGTATATATACTATAAGAAACATCCTCTGACTTTCAACTGTTTTTACTTTCAGTAAACTTAATGTGTAAATATTTGTATGAACACTAAAAGAGTCAACA
>JAQMYK010000020.1:5432767-5445768 GCA_030014345.1 Clarias buthupogon
CTCATCCAAGACCAGTCATCACTGTAAAGCACTACTAAATGTATACATTCCTAACAAATCATTATGAAGCCCATGCTGTCCCCTCCTTAAATAGCCTTTTCACTTGGGAACGGTTAGATCATAGCACTGGTTTGAATACATATGATGTGGTTGTGTAAAATTTCATCGGTATGCAAAACCCCCAACCTGTGGGAAAAAAAACAACCTATAGATCAACGGCTATAAATTACGGACGTAGCTGATCTGGATCTCTTGCTCTGTTCATTGGTTCTTGCCCATTTCTCTCTTGTTTTACAGAGCTGTTGGACAGCTGTTGAAACCTGTGTGGGGGAAACTTAGTCAACGAGCTTGCCCCTTGGAGCCTCAGTGGCCAAACCATTTTCATGTCAGAGACCGAGTCTTCTTGCAGTCGTTTATGTCATCATTTCCTCTCTGCACTGGGAATACGAAACTTTGCCAATTCAGGATCTTGTCGTCTTGCTGATAAAGTCTATAGCAAGCCAAAATGTCTGTCAACGTCAACCGTAGTGTTACGGACCAGTTTTACCGGTACAAGATGCCGCGTTTGATTGCTAAGGTAAGAGTTCACTTAAAAATAAATTAATTAAAAAAGCAAGTTAAATTTGCTGTTTTGTTTTTAACAACATTGTATTAATTTTTAATCTTGTATTTTCTGCTAGGTGGAGGGCAAGGGAAATGGTATCAAGACTGTGATTGTTAACATGGTTGATGTTGCCAAGGCACTGAACAGGCCTCCAACTTGTGAGTACTGTTTTAAAAAGGAGTTGTGTAAACAATTAGTTATTTTTAAATAAGGCTTCAGTAACTATTGGAAAAGAATGCCCTAATGTTTAATAACGCTGTTTTTAGATCCAACCAAGTTCTTTGGCTGTGAGTTGGGAGCCCAAACCCAGTTCGATGCAAAGAATGACCGATATATTGTGAACGGATCTCATGAGGCAAACAAACTGCAAGACATGCTGGATGGATTCATTCGCAAGTTTGTGTTGTGTCCGGAGTGTGACAATCCTGAGACTGATCTGGTATGCATGCTCAAAGTGCACTCCTACATTTGAATGACTGTAAAACTAGACACTGCCCTTTTTTTTTTTTTTTTTTTTCTTTTTTTTTTCTATGCAAACGTCCCTGTCCTTTTATTCTGTTTTTCGAACACATAACCGTTTCGGGTTCACACGGGTGAACCTGGTGTCCCCTGACTTTTGATACCGGTGTCCATATTTGCACTTTGCTGAGTATGCAGGTTGCTAAAGGCTTGCTTCCAACATGTGACTACAGTTTTGCCAGTTTTATTTTTCCATGTGCCTGGGTAAAGTTGCTCTTAACAAGAGCTTCTATGGTGCCTAAATTCGAAAAATAGGACAGGTTAATGAACGATGACTCTAGGAAGTGTAGGACAGTAGAAATCATTGGTACAGACCACGGATCGAGTTTTTGGGTTCTGTATTTGAAAAGCAGTGTGCTTTGTCTGTGTATTCGGGGTGGTGGAGCCTGGCCTTGTTTGTTTTGCAATGCAGCAGTCTGACTCCAGTATACACTCAGCTACAGGATTTTCTGCTTAGACCGCAGGTGTGTATTGCCTCCAGTGCTGGCACGTACTGTGCTGTATTTCGAATAAGGGTCTTGAATCTGCATTGCACCTGTGTAGGATGTGCTGCAAAATTGAGGGCACAGGATTTCTTTTCTCAGTTTCTAGCAGCTTGTCTACATCATGCAAAAGTAGAAGCTTTGAATCAAGCTGTAATGTCTAATGTCCTAATTAGACTTTATTGGTACATTGTTAATTGAATGTTATAATCCCAGAAATGCCAGATATATTGCTTGTGGACTACAAAGTCTGCAAGCCAGATAAGAGCATGTTTTGGCATTTTTGTTGATAACACCTGTGGTGCCCTTTGTATTTTTCTGCTCACCAATATGAGCACACTTCCTGGAAGCCCCACCTCTTTCCCCCCCAGTACATGCATTATGCAGCATAAATGGATTGTTTTTGTGAAATAAAACCTGTCAGTATATGTTCAACTTGACTAAATTTGGACAAGTTTGTCATGGATGTTAGAAATGTCTCTGAAACAGAGCATGGAAATGTTCGAAGTGACTTTAGTCTTTAGACTTTAACTAAATTAGTTCATTTCGTTTAAGTCCAACACTTTAGTTCTACAAGGAATGTGCCTTTTTAAACGGTTATTATTGCAGGGTTACTAAAAACATGTCGTTTAGGGCAAATCTTCATTATGCAAACCTTGTCATTATTTTTCCAATTTTTCTTCCTTGTTCTCCCTGCAAAACCCTTTCACATATCTTATCAGGGGAACGATAAACCATTGACGCAGGAATTTTATTTTATTTTTTTAATACCTACCTAAATCCCTCTTAAAATTTTTTTTGGGGCCTGTAATGAGTTGATATTTTGTTTGAAGAAATTGCAACCCCCTTGCTTTTTTATCACACAGCCCATTTTAAGAACCAAGAACATTGAGGCACATTATCGAAGTGTTTTGTGCTGCTCCTAACTTTCTGCTTGATGTTTTTAGTAGCATACGGGTCTGTAGATATTATCGTGGTTTAAATACTTAACTCTGCTCTGCTCTGTGTTCATGTAACTCTTCAGCACATCAACGCCAAAAAGCAGACCATAGGAAACTCCTGCAAGGCCTGTGGATACCGAGGCATGCTGGATACCAGACACAAGCTCTGTACTTTCATTCTCAAAAATCCACCTGGTAAGATAAGAGAAGTGTATTGTATTTCTTTTTATTTAAAAGCTGTGAATCAAGTAGGTGTTAACACCAGCTAACTATTGTTAATATTTGCCCCAATCTTTCACCATCTCTTACTTTATTTCAGATTTAGAAATTGGGCGTTTGAACTTTTCCATATGCTACTAACAAGTAATATCAATAACACTTAATGAGAATGCACTGACATAGTAAAGTTGAACTTGGATTTCTTGACACAGGTATAAGACATGATTTAGTGTGTGAGAAAGGGTACACCTCATTTCCACTGTAATATCCAGCTTCAGATAATACTTTGATTTTAACACGGGCAGAAACACTGATTCCAGCTTTACACAGATGGTGGTTTGGACGTCAGGGTGTTGTCACACATGGTCTGTTTTGGTTCCTTCTTTTTCTTTAACATGTTTTAGCATATGTTCCTGACTTCTTTTGTTCCACTGAGTCACTCACTGGTGTTGAGAAACTAGCAGAGAAACATGGATTTTTATTGCTAAACCTTGTGTTAGTGCAGCGTGACAGGAAAGTGGGGAAGACTAAAATAGCTCGATTTAAATGTGGCTTGTTTCACTGTGTCTCCCAGTAACGTTTCAGAATGGTAGAACGCCCACACGGTCCCTTAAAACAAATGCAGATACTGATGGCTGCATTGCGTCGCACGCCTAATGCTGTAGACGCCTGGAGCAGATAGTTAATATGTGGCTTTGTAAGATTTCACAAATGACTAACAGTTTAGTAGCTTAATAACTTGCTTTTTTTTTGTGGTGTTACTTGTCGGCAACAGAGAATGACACTGGATCTGTCAAGAAGGAAAAGGAGAAGAAGAACCGAAAAAAAGACAAAGAGAACGGCTCAAACAGCGGGGAAGCTGGAGACCGTAAAGACATCGATGCCCCTGATGCTGTGGTGTGTACATTTCTATAAAGTTCAGTTCAAAGTAAAAATCACTTATTAGGGTGGAACTTTAAATTTTAAAATTGTTTAAAAATACTTAATCAGTTCATTTGTTTTTGCAAACGGTCGCGTGACTGTTGTCGTTAGGATGGAGATGACGATGATGAAGATTGGGCTGAAGAGACCACCGAAGAGGCACAGCGTCGCCGGATGGAGGAGATCAGTGAACATGCAAAGGGCCTCACGCTGAGCGACGATCTGGAGAAAAGCCTGGAGGAAAGGGTCAACCTGTTCTATAATTTTGTGAAGGTGGGTGTACTGGTTGTTAAACCATTAAACATATACAATATTGTGTTTCTTAATTGTACTGCCTCACTGCTTTTTCTTGCTTTTTCTTGATCTTGTTTCTTTTCTTTGTTTTCAAGTTCTTGATGTGTCATTATTTGATTATTTTTACTGAATTGTTTTTGCTATTCCTAACCTCTCTTCCCACAGCAAAAGAAGGAGGAAGGTGTGATCGACTCCACTGATAAGGAAATCCTGGCTGAAGCAGAGCGGCTTGAGGTGAGGGCCATGGGCCCGCTGATTCTGAGTGAGCTGCTCTTTGACGAGAACATCCGCGAGCAGATTAAGAAATACAAGCGCCACTTCCTTCGGGTGAGTCTGTGTGTCTGTACCGAATCCATTTTATTCAAATTAGCCGATCCTGCTGCAAAAGTTTATGGCTAGATCTATAAATAGCTGTGGGTGATGTAGCTTATGAAATTTTCTTTTAACAGTTTTGCCACAATGATAAAAAGACTCAGAAGTACCTACTGGGTGGCATTGAGTGTCTGGTGAAGCTCCATCAGAGTCAGCTGCTGCCCCGTGTCCCCGTCATTCTCAAAGACCTGTATGACGCAGACCTGCTGGAAGAAGACGTCATACTTGCCTGGGCCGAGAAGGTAAGAGTCAAGACGCACGTCAGTGATGTATTTTAGAAATATAAATTGCATCAGATTTCACGGTAGGCGACACAGTAGCGTAGTGTTTCGCCCTGTGGCCTCGAACCTTTATAGTCGAGGACTTGATTCCTAACCTCAGGTCTGGGTGTGTACCTTTGCTTGGGGGGGGCGTTCTCGGAGTACTCTGGTGTACTGCTTTGTGCCCAAAGTCATCTGGGAGGGGCTCCAGGTCCCCACGACCCTGTACCCAGGATAAGTGGTATAGATGATAAATGAATGACACATTTAAAATGTGCACTTGTGCACTCGTTGAACATTTCTTATGGTAACAGAACTGATGATTCAGAGATTTCTAGGTATTATCCAAGACAAAACTTTTTTTTTTTTTTATTATTCTAATTAAGATGCATGCTCTGTTCCAGGTCTCCAAAAAGTATGTGTCTAAAGAGCTTGCTAAGGAGATCCATGCCAAGGCTGAGCCCTTTGTAAAATGGCTGAAGGAGGCTGAGGAGGAAAGTGAAGGCAGTGATGAGGAGGAGGAAGAAGATGAAGACAATGTGGAGGTAATGCCTGATTCAGTATTAAGAAACCCTAAAGTAATCAGTGAATGGTTTATCACAGCCATTCCCAAACTTAACGCTGTGGCCCATTTTGAAATGTGTGAATCTTTTACGGGCGACCTGAATTTAATCACAGCTCTTGAACAACACACAGGACTGTGATAAATAACTTGTGGTGTTTAAATCCCATGGCTTTTCTTTTTTTTTTTTAGTTTTTTATGCAAGTACTTGATCAGAAATGTTGTGGAGAATTTTAAACCAAATACCAAATTGAAAACATGTTTACTTTGTTACTAGATGTGCCCACAACTTGATTCATATGGAATTTAATTGCACACTCATAATGTGCATCTGAAAAGAACTAATTTTTTATTGAATTTTTTTATTCATTTGTTTCTTTCTAATGTGCTTTAAATTTAATTTTTTAATTAAAATTTAAAACGGATATCTCTTCCTGTGGGCCGATTGCGATGAAACATAACCTATAAATTGCCTCAAGCTCAGCCAAATACACCATTAAAATTTGTTCAGTAGGGTTTTTTTTGGGTGAAAACCCCGTTTGCCATTCAGCAATTTTGGGATTTACTTATGCTGTTTTCCCTCTTCACCAGGTGGTGTATTCCTCCGCTGCACGCGAGTTGAAGATGGAAACCACAAAGCCAGAAAAGGCTGATAAGAAGGAGGAGGAGGACATCGATATTGATGCCATTTAAAAAATGGAAATAAAAAATAAAGTTGCCTCTCGATGCTTTTGCGATGCTGCTCCTTGTTAAAGCGTTCCTACTCTTCAGCTCTAGGCCTGCATCAGTGCTGTGCTAGAAAGCCTTATTTTAGTCGCTATTTTAACTTGTTGCCATTGTATTTATATGCATGAAAATCTTTGGATTATAGGGTGCACAAGTCATCCTTCATTCCTTCTTGTATTTTTGAAACTATTAAAGAATGTTTGACAGTGAATGGTCTGTGTGCTTCCAAAAGCCTGTTGCTGTGAGAAAAGACTGTTCTCTGTGGTGGTACAGGCCTATCTATATCTAGTCATTGCGTTGTAGATCAGTACAATTTACCACTACAGTGACACAGAATGAGTGTGCGTCTTGCACCAGTCTTTAATTAAAATTCAGAACAGGTAAGACCATTAAATAACTTAAGTAATACTTTAAACACTACAATATAATTTTACATAAGGTCAAACAATCACCATCATAGTCATTAAGCTTTTTCTTCAGTTTTAGCATAAAAGCATAACATTTTACAAGCAACATATGAACAAACTAAATGCCTTAGCAATAACTATGTCAAAGTGTGTTATTTTTGTTTCTTTGTTTTTCCCTTTTTTTGTTGTCTGTACCTGTAAAAGGTAAATCACAGTGGTTCTCCCCAGTTGGGGTCTCATGTAAAAGTGTAAAATTAGAAAAATCAATACCACATTTTTATACATTAGTAGCTAAAGTATTTTGGCACAAATCCTTTAAAATTTTTAAAGTATTGGGGGGGGGGAGTAAAAGTGTGCAAAATGCAACTGATCTAAAACCATTCCATTCCCTTAGACTTTCTACAAAGCCTGATTAGCTTGCAGTAATCTTAGTGCAACACAGAGGCAGCTTCACTACCTACTTGTAAATAACATCAACACCACCGAAAAACAAAAAAACAATTCTGCCAGCGTTACAAATAAAATATCAAAAGCATGTAGCCATTGCACTTTACTAGATTAAAGAAATCCCAACAAATCAAACACAACATATAAAAAAGGAATTAGCAGATGCCAATGTCCTTCCTCTAAATAGAACTATCACATGTTAAACATTCCATAAATATAGAACAGAACACTTTTTTTTTTTTTTTTTAAGGAAAAAATTTCTGGTTGTAAATTAAAATTATAAAAACTTGCTCTTGGAGGATTTTAAAGGATTGGTTAGACTGGTGACCTGTTACTTCTCTTGCTGTATTGCTCTATGGTTGCTAAACCTTAGCATGCTGATTTGATTTGGTCGCCTTCCTCTGTTTCACTGGCACACAAATTAACGTGACCGTATCTCAGGTTTAAACAACTAGAAACTAACAAATGGTTAAAAACAGGCCCTGAAGCACCAGAGTGGAACAATGCTACATACTTCTGAGAGCCTACCGCTAGAGAGTAAGTTTCACTTGATCTAAAAGAAAAACCATGTAATAAGAAACGCGGCTTTTTCCATTAAAGACGTAATTCATACTGGAGTAAGGGCTGTGAAATCTCCCTGTTGCTTAGAGGCAAAGTGGGCAGTTGCCTCTGTGTCGCCTGTTTCACCACCATAATGAGGAATCCCAGGACGAGGCAGCTGCCCAGGACCGTGCCCACAGCCCAGGCATACGAGGGCTCCTTGGGAACGGATGGAGGTACCGGTCTGGGTGTGAACATCTCCACCAGCAGATCCCGCACACTCCTCAGGGAGCCGTTGTTAGGGAGTGCCTGGACGCCCAGGATGCTACACATGAGTGGGTAGAGGTCCACCGAACGCATCGAGGCCTTGGTGTAACCCGTGCGGAACGATGGGCCACGGGCAACGAAGACAGGATGCATGCTGGGAAGTTGGTTATCATAACCATGGTTGCCCACTGTGAATAAAAAAATGCAGGAACAAAAGCATATGCTGTTTTTTAAAGGTTCTCACTGCTTCAGTTAAAATTGCTATTGTTTTCCAAAGTGATTCAGCACCTAACAGTAGGGTCTTAATGACACTTATACTCACACATAAAGGGTCCGGTTTTGTTCTGTACAATTGTCCAGCCTTCTTTGACCTCAATAATAATGGGCATTATTCTTGCATTGTGTTTGTAGTGAAAAAGATAAGGAATATCTTCTCTCTTGTATACGACCATGTTAGGATTTGCATTCTCCAACAAATTATACACTTCATCGAATTTACCTGAGAAAAGGAAAAGAAGAACATCGTCAGTGTGTTAATATGTCCCTGATACAAACCTGAATATAAAATCTATAGATGTCTCAATCTTCGCAAAAACTTACCTTCTTTAGGTAGAATGCCCACCACTGGGCTCTTGTCTATCCATGTATAGAGATCTCGGCTCACGTAGGTGTCCAGCTCAATGACTTTGTCATGTGACAGCTGTGTCATGCCATGGTCACTTGTAACAATAAGATTGACTTTGTCGTAAAGTCCTGCCACCTTGAGCTCATTTCGGAGGAAGCCCAGCTTGACATCAATGTCCTCGATGACCACGTCCATAAGCGGGCTCTCGGGCCCCACGTTGTGTCCGCTCTCATCAGGCTCCTCCCAGTACAGCACCCCAAAATTAATCGCCTCTGGTCCCGAGAACCAACTGATCAGCTTCTTTACACGCTTCTCGAAAGACATTGAGGCATTGTATCGCATGTACCGAGTCGGGTATATTCCACCGATGGACACATCTGATCCAGGCCACATGGCAGCCCCGCTCCTCCGTCCAGCCTTCTGATTGGACACCCACAGCGGAACAGCCTCCTCCCACCAGCGAGACTCGTACATTTCCGGTCCATCCATGGAGAAGGAGTGATTCAGAACTGGGTCATACATTTCATTTGCTACAATGCCATGGCTCTCTGCATGCAAGCCTGTCACTAAAGTGTAGTGGTTAGGAAAGGTCTTGGTGATGTAGGTGTTCTCCACCCGCTCCACCTGCACCCCCTCCTCCATCAGGGCACGGAAGTTGGGTGTGGGAACCCTGTTCACGTAGTCCCAGCGGAAACCATCGAACGACACTAGGAGCAGCTTGTGATGCTCGTACTGGTGTGCGAGAGGCAGGAGCAGCAATACTAGAAGGCAGCTTTGCAAGTACATCTTCCTTTTTAACACAACGTTCTTGTTGCACTTTGATGCCAGATGGAACCTGTGGAAAGAAAATAATTCATGATGCACATCTAATGTAGTCTCTCTAGGCAGGAGCCGATCTACTTTCTTCCATTTTCAAAATGATATTAAGATCAGAGCTCTGAAATTAGCATCAACTGATGCTTCATGCTGAACCGATACCAACTTGGACAGCATGCGAAAACCAAGATTGGAAAGTATGTTAAATACAATAAGGTACTGTGTTCAGATTAAATCAGATTCAGTGTTCCGGGCCAGTGTCAGCCGCCGAGAGGATTGTATCTGTGCCACCTTTCTCTGAAGCAAATGCCTTCTGCACTCATAAACTGCACAAGCATGCATACTATAATACGAAATACACTGATCAGTCATTTGATTAAATCCCAAAACATTAAGCCCAATATTGTTTAGGTTCCCTTGTGGCACCAAAGCAGCTCTGAACCCTTTCGGCATGAATCCACAAGAACTCTAGGACATTAGCAGCAGATTTTTTAACTACTGTAAGTTGTGTGGATGCTCGGTCGGATTTAGATCTGGGGAATTTCTGATACCTTTCTATCATAGCCAGCTTTAACATTTTTCAGCAATTTGTGCTTCATTGTGCTTTAAAGTATCTAAATCTAAGAACTTATTCAACAGGTACAATTTGCCAGAAACATTTCTGAAGATGCTCAATCTGGGTTAAGTAAATGCAAACATACAAGAAATATTCTCTCGTAGACTTATAATAAAATGTGTGCACCAAAATGGTTCATTTGTGATGTATGTAAGGTTTAATTATTCATGTATTCTTAATACAAGGAGCTTCCAAGTCAAACCAGGACTTATGATTGTGCAGAATAACAGAACTGACAACCTTTATTTCTCTATATAATCCCTTGCTAAACAAATGCAGTTATACTAGCATTTCAGTGGTGCTTGACAGAAAGTTTTCTCAGTATGCCGGAGCCATGATCGGACTGCATGCTTCAAATCCGAAATTCTGGCTTTCCAGGAACTCCTTTAATTGTGTGTACAGTTCCCATAGACAGATGCACCTCTTCCACAAGCTGCTGACAAGTTATCTGTTGATTTTCAAGT
Organism: Clarias buthupogon; assembly: GCA_030014345.1. Lineage (NCBI taxonomy): Eukaryota > Metazoa > Chordata > Actinopteri > Siluriformes > Clariidae > Clarias > Clarias buthupogon. The sequence continues at coordinate 5,442,850 of JAQMYK010000020.1, forward strand.
ATCAGACGTTTCACTCGACGAATGAGTTGTAATGGCCGAAATAGTCATTAACGGATATACATTTTGCACCATTCAAATGTTTTACTGTGGATAAGAGTCTCCACCGTACTGTGGCTCGAAATCCTCTGTAAATGTCAATCAGTTTTATGTCTTCATTCATGAGAAATTTCATCACATCAAATCCTGATTTGACTGGAACGCCCCTCATGCTTTGTTGAATTTCTTTTAGTACCTCTAACTCGATAGACTAGAGGGTTGTTCTCAACAGGTCTTAAAATTTTCAAATCTTTCAGGAAGCCAGATTCTGGCTAATAGTTTTCCTTTTTCTTTAAATTGAACTACAAGAAAGAGGGATTTAAGATTCCTAACTATTTCTGTATAAAGCAGTCCACCTTCAGACTGACCAAAAGAAGAATTTTCACTTCTAGGCATAAATGCTTAAAGATGGTTATATTCTAGTCTGAAAAAAGGGAGGAAATGGGCTAGCAGTTTTAATAATGGCAACATTATTTGGTGGGTAAATATTATCATACAAATGTGTCTATTTATATTTATCAAATAAAAATTAGTCGCATACAGTCATACACAGTATAATATGAAGTCAAATGGTTGAACAACCTAAAATGACCTAAAAAAGAAAAAATATATAATAAAAATATATTATTCAAATGAAGAATATAAAATAAGAATATGATAGAAAAAACTAAATATAGAGTATACAAAAGAAAATATTCCAAAAAGAATATAAAATATGGAATAAGAATATAATTTAAAAATTATACAAATATAGAAAACTTTTAGCTGTAAAATATACACTATGTACAAGTAATAAAATAGAACTGAAATTGAAAAGCAAATCAGTCAAGAGCAGAACAATGTGCAAAGTTCCAGGTGGGCAAAATGTAGACCATGTGCAAACCAGGTGCAATGTCTTAACACTATGTCTGTGTATGTCTTACAGTATGTGTTAGGCATCTAATACGCCCATCCATCCATCCATCCATCCATCCATCCATCGATGAAGGAAGCTCTGTAGTCCAACTAGGCACTATGGAGGCCAATGGTGATTACCACTATATTATTCTCATTTTTCCAATCATGGTAGGACCTCCGGTCAACACGTGCACATGCATTCACACCCTACATACTATTTGGTAATATGCATGTCTTTGCACTATGGGAGGAAACCAGAGAACTCGGAGGAAACCCACCAGTGCTAACAACTATCCCACATTAAAAAAATAAAAAAATAAAAAAAACATTTGAAATAAACAACATATTCCAAAGATCTCTTTTTTTCCTGATAGGTCCAAATTAGTGCAATGACCAAATAACAAGGAATTACAGACTGCTTGGGCTAATGGAAGAAGTAACCTCAGGACAATTCATATTTTATTTTGTTTCATCTGTCAAGAATACTTAGACACACACACACCAGTGCTACCATGCATGAATGTCAAGTCTTAAGGATTTCTCTAACAGGTGCTTACGAGTCTCATGGCAAATCTAAACATGGCCGAGAGGACCGTGCATGTAATGAACACATATGTGCATGAACACACAGATGTGAAGGCACACAGCACAGCTGTTAAGCAGAGAGAGGCTTCAGTACCAACCGATGACATCATCCAGTGCAGCTCAGGTCCAGCAGATCCGCCTGCTACTGATAATGATAATGATGTTATTTATAGTATGGTATCTTCTGTAGACGCGTTTACATGCAAACACTATAAAAAATGAAGACACGTAACATGCATATCGGATGATCAGTATTTACTCAGCCTTCTGCAGTCTACAGTCATCTATCTGTCTGCGACACACAGGGCTGGAGCGACATCACACACACCTGTGTCCAAATATAACACTCATGCCGCTTTTCCTAATACAATCAAATGTGTGACTGCAATAAATGACAAAGTATCAACAGCACAGAGCGACCTTACCTCGCAACAGCAGCGCGCGCAGTCTGGCTATGAGGAGGGGTCAAACAGAACGGAGTCGAAAACAGGAAGTCCCGCCCACAGAAAGTCGTTAACATAATTAAAATTTAAAAATAGCCAGACGCATTAGAGATGTATTATGTTCTACCTCAGTAGTAATAATACTCACATTCGTTTGATGGCTGATTGTTTTACATTTATGAAATATTTACAATACTTACAGCATGATATAAACACATTAACATACAAAAATAAACACATTAACATACAAAAATAAACACATTAACATACACTGGAAAGGTTTAAAAAAAAAAAAAAAAAAAAAAAAAATTATGGAGGATGGTCCCATGTGGTCTGATTAATTCATGTGATAATTATCCATGAAGAAAGCTTGCATTGCATTTATACAGTTTCACCATGATGCACTTTACAAATAGACTCATTCTTTGTCTATCCCGCTTTCTCCTGTATACAGGGTCATGGTGGGCCTGAAGTCTTTCCCAGGAGACATAGGTCATGAGGCGGGGTACACCCTGTATGGGGTGCCAATCCATCCACACACACATACAGTACACACACTATAGGCAATTTTAGGAACGCCAATTAGTCTAATCTGCATGTCTTTGGACAGTGGGAGAAAACCAAAGTACCCAGAGGAAACCCACTAAGCACTGGGAGAACATGCAAACAGACCTTAAGGGGGACTCCCCTCCTAGAGGTGCAAGGCAACAGTGCTAACCACTAAGCCACCATGGCTTAGTACAAATGACTACACAAATACATTTGAATTTGATAGAATGTTTTTTAAATCCACATAGTATATAACCGTAGATTTGCCTGTGTGTGTGTGTATTTTTCTGTGTATAGCACAAATAATTCAATACTGCTTTTTTTGTATATTCAATGTATACACTTTGTATATAAACTCCATATATATGTGTATCAATGTATAATTTCTGTATATACAAACACACACACA
>JAQMYK010000020.1:5445868-5471830 GCA_030014345.1 Clarias buthupogon
ATATGGAGTTTTGCATAATGTTCTCCTCATGCTTGGTACATGGTGTTTTATTAACTGTAATCCAGAGCTGCAGGAGCAGCATATACGAGTTGCTCTTTATTCTTCTGACCACAAGATGTCAATATTGGAGTGCACAGATGTTTTTTTGCCGTTATTATTATTATTACTATTATTATTACTTCATTAATCGATTATGCATTTATTTCTTAATAGAATTAACAAGATTTTTGGAGACCACTAGGTCATTACTAATAAATAATGATAAAAGGTGGTACGATGGTGTCGGGTCTGTGCGCATGGAGTTTGCATGTTCTCCCTGGTGGGTTTCCTCAAGGTTTTCCGGTTTCCTCCTCCCATTCCAAAGACATGCAGATTAGGCTAACTGCTATTCCCAACTTGCCCAAAGTGTGGGAATGTGAGTGTTGACAGGAGGTCTTACCACGGTTGTACAAAATGGGAATAAACACAGTGGTCACTATTGGCCTCCAGAGTCTGATTGATGGAAAAAAATGATAAAGCGCTTTGATTTTGGTGCACATCCTAATTGTATTTTGTGTAAAGAAAGCACGATCGATATAATGAAAGAAAGAAAGAAGCCTGCATTATAAGTACACTATTGTTATTTATATAGACCATTGTTCAGTTGCACTACTAGGAAGGCAGTAATAGTTGCACTAGTAGGTCCCCTGCAGAGGGAGCAGTTGTGTGTAGTGCTCTGTGCTCACGGTCTCCACTGAACCGTGTCATGGGGAAATGTGAAGTTAGACCACAGCCTGGCTGCTGTGCAAACTATAAGGATGTGATCAGATACTTTGCTGTCTCCTTGGTAACCAGAAACTGACGCAACACCCCCCCCCCCCTCTCTCTCTCCCCGCCTTCCCCTTTTCTCATTCAAAAACGAGTGGAGAGTAGGAACAGCGCGAGCGAGCACTCAACTCTCTCTTCTTTCTTCACGTGCGTCTTCTTCTCCTTCGTCTTCAGAGACATACAACTGGTAAGTCTCCTTCAACAGCGCTATATGCACCCGATGGCACAAGTTTCTACAATTTCGAGCTATTTTCCATAAAATAAATTGTAAAACATATTTTATTTCTTATCTAATCACTCCCAGATTAGATCATGCTGCACGCGCTCTGTAGTGGAATATGACTACTGTATGTCTGCAGATGTTTCTGATGTTTCCCTGTGCAGTTTGCACCATTTGAAGGATGTGCAGGATTCAAAGGGAAAGATATTATTGCATGAATGTATTGCACGCAGACAGACCTGATGCACTGTTTTGGAGTATTCTTCTGAAAGGCTCTGAGATCCTTCAGGCAATCTGGGTTGTAGAGTTTACTAAGATGGTATATTTTAGGTCACATTATTAGATTACAGAGCACAAGAGTTTCTTACAATCTCCTAATAAACAAACCAAAACAATCAATAACATATCTAATAAGAATCTACTAAGAATAACTAAAACTCAGAATGGTTCCATGAAAGGCAAGCCAGAGAACCTTTCAGAGTTCTACACTCAACTTTTCTAAGATTATCCCAGGAGTAAGGCATCAACATTTAGCCTTTATTTAGCCTTTATCGTGTGCATCTGTAGGATATGCTTAAGACAGATCTTTGTGAACATTGTGTGTTTTGCTCTAACACTGGTTACACGTGTTTGGACATTGGTGGTTCAGTGGTAGGTTTCTTGCCTGGCATGCACAAGGCTCAGGTTCAATTCCAAGCTGGAAGATTAACATATTATATGGCATTATTTTGGATGGGACTTCCTTTTATTGATTGATTAATTCATTCATTAATTTGGCTTTAGTACTGCCACTGCTCAGGGTTGTGGTGGATTCAGAGCATATCCCAGGAACCTTGGGCCAATGGTGGGAATACATCCAGAATGGGAAACCTTACCATTACATAGCAGCACATTAGCACAAATTAGCACTCAATCCCCCTACATGAGTGTTTTGCGAGTTTGGAGGAAACTGGGGAACCAAAAGAATACCCATGCAGACATCTAAGACCAGGATTTAACCATTGACTCTGAGAGTTGGTAGGCAGAAAATTTTTTTCCTGAGCCATCATAGGAAGTTAAGGAATCTAAAGATCGTTTACATTTATCAGACTACTGAATGAAATGGCAATCTGTTCTTATATGGCAGCATTTCTAAACAAATGTATAATCTTATTAAACTACGTCAGATGGACATTTTATTATTGGCTCAACCAATAGCCAATGCCATTAAGCCATTATTCTTTGCTCAGGTCACATATTGAATGAATGTTCATACAAATTTAGTGTTATTCATCTTATTCATTCCTTCATGAATGGGAACTTTAAGTAGTTGCTGGAATATTGACATATCTAGAGATACTGACCCAAACTTAAGTCAACTATCAAGTTGAATGTAAATTTTGTATTATAATTCTTCACCTTCTTCATCACACAAATACATACCAAGTGCCATGTAGAAAAAATGGCAACAAAAAATAAGTTTATTAGCAATCAGCAAGTGTGGTTTAACAAAACACTGTAGAATTTGACACTCAGTCCATGGAACATCACCACCTTAACCGTAAGGTTAGTGATTCCCATTAAGCATTATGAGACAAGTAATATACAAGACAAGTAATTTTAACTGATTTATTTATGACATTGACTTGTACTTGTCAGTTGGGTTAATATTAACATGTTTTATATGGAAGTTTGAACCCTAACCATTATAAAAATACATACTGCTGCCATTTATATGTCACTTTCACAGGTCTTATAGATGTGTTTCATGTGACAGCAAAATGCTGACTCATAGACTGGTTTAAGTTACCATGGCAACAGCTAGCTTGGGAGGATCCAGAGCATGACATGAGATGTAGAAAAGAAACACTCAGTATGAGCCTTTAGAAAAGTTACTGGTCAAAAACGATGGTATTGTAGAATTATGTCGATATAGTGCTTTCTGTCATTTTATTATTCCAAACTTAAAAAAAAATTCTAATAGCAATCCAGCTACATGGATAACAGATAATTTGTGAAAAAATACTCTAATATGCTTTTTCTTTTCTTTTCAGGATTTCCTAAATCATGTTTCTTACCTGAGGACTGGAAAAATCACTAAATTAACTATAAAGAAGAATCAAGTTTATGTCATTTTTGCTTAATCAGAGATTTGGATATTTTCTATTTGGATGTTAATCATAAATTACATGAATCTCTTATTCCCTTTTGCCTGCATATTCACTTGCACTTCCAAAGGTCCAGATCATCTTTAATGATCAGCTAAAGCAAAAAAAAACATTAGGTTGCATTTTAGTTTATCTCCAGGATCTTTTTCAACTACTCCTGTTTTTATGCATTAGAAAAGCCATGGAAACACTGCCGCAGATTCGTGTAAACGATGCCAGTAGCCTGGATTGTGATAACCTAGAGGCTGCAACAGATGACCATTTAAGAAATTTAAAGGCTTTGACTGAGAGACTTAGACTACAGACCAGGAGACCTTCCTACCAAGAGTGGAAGGAACATGTAGAAGAAGCTACCAATGCCAAAGGACCATCAGATCTACCAATGTCCACTGTGTTTGGTCAAAGTGCAGAACAGGAGCATGCACACAGGCCTGAAAAAACTGCTCAAAAGTTGGATTTAACACAAGAATGCAGCCCGACTTCCGGAAATCTGAAAGGGTTTGGGAATATTGATGAAGCTCTCATCTGGCTAAGGAAAGAACTGGTAAGAGATACTTGAACGTGGTTCAGTGAGGAGGGATTACAAGGTAAACGTCATTAAATTAGGAGTTTACATTTTATGTTGATTAAAGTTTTTGGACATGTTCTTGCTTAAACCTCTCATTCAGAGTATTGAAATTAGTATTCATTACTTTGAGTAAAACAGTATACTGAAAGCCCAGAGAGCCTTAAGCCCCATTACAAGAGATTACAAGTAAATTGTTTATTATAAAGAATAGATCAATGTAAATACTATTGTTTTGTGGTTTGCAATTCTTTGATACTTTCCCAATAGAAAACAAAACCTCTTATCTAACAAGTATGACATAATGAAGAAATGTAGTGAAGCCCTGCTGTTGGAGATTACAATAATACTCTCTATACATACTGTACATACTTACAGTGCAGTACAGTCAAAAGTTTGTTTGTTTATTTTTTTCCCCCATTTATTACATTCTAGAACAATACTGGAATAACTATGAAATCAAACCTATGAAATAACACATATGGAAAGATGTTATTAAGTCATAACAATAACAGACAATGAGTTGTTGTTTTTAGACATGAAGGTCAGTTGTTCTGGAACCGTTCTTGCAAGAACATGTATTGTCAAGTGCATTTGCAAAACCCTTCAAGCACCATGACGAAACTGAACCATCCCAGGAAAGCAAGACCAAAACCTACCTCTGCTGCAGAGGAGAAATTAATTTAGAGTTACCAGCCTCAAAAATCACCAATTAACAAACAGCACATCAGATTAGAGGAGTTATGAAGGCTTTACAGAGCATAAGTAGCAGAAACATCTCAATAACTGTTTAAAGGTGATTATTGCATGTTTCGGATGCCATCAGCATTGTTTTACAATGTAGAAAGGAAAAAAATAAAAATAAGGAAAGACCATGGAATTAAAAGGTGTGTCCAAACTTTTGACTGGTTGTGTGTGTATATATACTATATAAACAATGTTGGTTAATTAGCAAAATTACAACTTTGTAGTAAATAAGGAACCTCTTCATATTTTCCACAATAGATTGTGATGAACATGTTGGTTAATGTTGTCATTTCAATGAATTGTTTAAAATAAAAAATAAAAAAGCAGAAGTGAAAAGCAGCAGAGAGGGAATTTCACTTCCACTAGTTGAATACATGATTGTTCAACAACAATCACAAACAAGTGTTTGCACTGGAGATGATCTAAATTTGAATAATGTAAATTCACACTTTAATAGATGTGGAAGCAGGAATGAGAGCAAATACATCTATTACTCTAATCTATCTCTGGATCTACACTTTGATGATGATGATTATTATTATTATGAACAACCACAAAAACAACACCAACAACAACAACAATAATAATAATAATAAACTACCCACATTATTTAATTGCTAATACAAGGCTTCCCACTGGCTAAATGGGGAAAAGAGAACTACTTTACCATCAATAAAAGGTAAAGCAGACTTTTTATTTATTTATTTATTTATTTATTTAACCTTTGTAGGAGTTTATGCTGCTTTAACTCGAGGAATTCAAAGCTGTACTTTAACCTTTACCAAAGATGATTTTTATTTAAATACCCAATTGTATTGTATTTTCACACCATCCAATGCACAACTACTGTATGTAACCGATTCCAGTGTAGCTAATGTTAGCTATTATAGTCCTCCACATGCATGTCTTACCTCGCATGTTAAAAAAAATATCCAAGCCAGGGGTCTGTGAACAAATCGGGCATTGCAAATGATCTTCCATCAATTATGGTAAATATTTGAGGAATATTTGTGATTTAAAATGTAATAATTACTTACATTTTGCGCTGAAATATAATCTTGCTATATAATCTAAATCTAAATATAATCTAAATACCAGTTGAGTTTGGTTACCAATCCACAAAGGGCTATATTTTAAGCTAAGGACAGGGCATGTGATATAGGAAGAGGTTTGGGAGAAATCATACACATAATAAATAAATAAATAAAATCTAGTGAATTCAGTGTGCTTTTGTGATTACCTAAAATGGTGGTTTACACCCTTGTGTAAGGGTGGTGTTGCCCTTTCTAAGGATTTGCATCCTGTCAGATTCCTCATGTCTGTCACTATTTGTTTGCAGAAGGAGATGCGTTTGCAGGACCAGCAGCTTGCCCGCCAGCTCATGCGCCTACGAGGAGATATCAACAAATTAAAGATCGAGCAGACGTGCCACCTGCACCGACGAATGCTCAATGATGCCACGTATGGCCTGGAGGAGCAAGACGAGCTCTCTGATCTTCTGTGTGATGGTCCTGTTACACCTGGCTTTGGTCTGTCAGCACCTCTTCGCTTGATTGGTGTCACCAAGATGAACATAAACACAAGACGCTTCTCCCTCTGCTAGCCTAAAAGTAAACAGGGCTTATACTGCAAGTCATGTGTACTATGTCTCCAATGTAAAAACAAGAAACTTGTATAAAATCGATAAAATATAAAACAAATATTTTGCCACATATTTTGTAATGAAACAAGAAACTGTTACATCATGTTATTTGCTTTTACTGCTTTCTGCATTGTATATAAAATGCTGTATATGGAATTTTAATAACACATCAAGCATCATTTATAAGCTTCATTAGAGAAAGTGGAGAAAGTATGCTTTAAAGATTCGACTTTGTTTTGTTCTATATATTTGTTTATACTTAAACAAAATTTTCTACAGACATAATTATAGCAGATACACGAGAGAATAATCTTATACAGTAATTGTGACAAACTGAAGAATGAACAATGCAATGTGCAAGCTTTACTCCATGTTTATGAAATTTTCATATTACTAAAATGTAAAAGTTTGTGTTATAATTCTCAATATAAATATAAGTGTATCTCGAATCAGGACCTCAGTCATTTTTCACTGCGGCATTTTAGTATGAATGACTTGGTAGGGATTTTTACAGGGTTTTTAACATTTTTTGTAGAGAAATAGTTTTTTTTAAAGAACATTTTCTATCAGTTCTGAATCTGAATATGATGACACACTGAACGGTTGAGTATAAAACAAAGCGTATTGCTTTGTCGGCAGTTTCCGGCGATTTTTGTCTACTATTACTGTACTTTAGTTTCAGTGAGGAGGACACGAAAGAGTCTGGAATCATTTGAACATTCACAATGCTAGGTAAAACATTTCCTCTACAAATGTACCTCACTCTTTCTATGGCGTGTACAGAGAAGGTAGGGATCACACTGATAAAATACCCAAAAAGGGATTTTAAAAAATAGGAAAATCATCATTGGGATGTAAGAGCTATGACCAGAAGTCTTTCATTCGCTAACAGATATAATTGTTAATGTATTAATGAAAGACATGCTGAGTTGTTCGACCTTTTAATAGTTGTGTTAAATGTTGTGGAACATCCGTGAGACAGGTTACCGCTTGTAGTTAATTTTAGTACAGTTATAAACAGTCTATTCCCCACTAGCTTGAACTTGTCATGTTACTGACAAACCAGAAAGCACTGATACTGCAGACTTCCATATACAGAGTGCAGAGGTCTGGATCAATATGAAGTACCCTTATATGTAATGTATAAGAAATAAGAATCGGCCCAGAACAGTCTCTGCACATAACTTCAATTCTGATACATTAAGTGTTTAAATGTCATTGATCAGACATTGAGACTCTCAATTTAAACTTCAAAATACATTTTGCTTATGTAATGGATCCAGAGCTTTGGGTGGCCTTGTATATGTACAAGGGGTGGCCCAAAGGGGCTTTGAATGGTGCAATCACATCAATCCCATGATGATCTCATTTGAAGCTAGTAGAAGAGAAGCATCTGTCTGTGTGAACTGTACGCACAATCATCCACGAACACTACTTGCACATTACAGGAACTCAACTGGAAGTTATTGCCACATCCCTGTACAGTCCTGCACTTACTCCAAGCCATTTCCAGATGTTTGGGCCATTTATGGAGTTCCTGGAAGGCCAGTGTTTCAGATCTGAAGCATGCAGTCTGATTATGGCTCTGGCTTACAGAGAAAAATCTTTCTACCTTGGTGGTATCCGAGCACTAGTGACACGCTGGGATAAGTGCATTAGTGTTGCAGGGGCTACTTGTAGAAAAATAAAGGTAGTTTTTACTCTCATAACTATGTTCTGTTATTCTGCGCAATCAAAAGTCCAGGTTTGATCCGAACACCCGTCATATAATAATTATGTGTTAAAGAAATATTTCCTAAGATAATAAAATTATACATCTGCCATACAAGTCTCTATGAATAAGCTATTAGGAATATAAATGATAAGCGCATGCTTATTAACCCATGGTTTGCCTGACAGCTGGGACAAATCAGAATTGAATATTCAACAGTGCTGTGCATAATTCATTTGAATAGTTTTTTTCTTTATTCTAAATGGACCAAAGACCTACAGTAACCTCAGTCTGTCAAAGATGATCAGTCACACAGTGTGGATAGAAATGTTATGCTGATTAAGTGCAGTTTAATTCAATGCTGCTGACTGCTTTGTCAAAGTGAAAAGGAATTTTCTCAGTCACTGTGAATAGAAAGAAAGAAACAAAGAAAAACTTCGTAAAGGGATTTTTTTTTTTTCAGTTTGGATAAACTATCATGACAGCCTCCTGTAGGTGCTCACTGGAATGAATCAGTCATGCCATTGAACAGAAAGAGAAAATTCCTTGATACTTATCCATGTCTTTTTTAAAAAGAAGCCGCGGATAAGATAACGTGGGAAATAAAAGTAGGTCGGGAAGGCTGTGGCCTGGATGGCATTCAAGAGGTTACTGTTTCATGGCTGCTCACAATGACTGGCTTCAATCAATAGAAAACGCACAGAAAGGAGTAATGGAGGGAAACTCCAAGAGAGGTATTAGGTGACTAAGGATACTTACTCTTAATGCCACACATTTTGAAACAATAGCACCGTGACTTGGTCTGAGTGTACACCCACAATAACACAATTAATTGCATATTTATGACGACACGTGTAGTTACCGTTGTGTAATGACAGTACACTTCCTGTTTATCACTTTCGCCTGCTGTTATGTTGTAGCTCAGTGACCTACCTTTGTTCTCAAGGCCTGAGGTTTCCCCCTTATTGTGCGTCTGCACCTTAATGCTATTAGGAGTCGCTCTTTCGACTCGGCACAAAAGCCTTTTTGGTTAGGATGTTTTCACACACAGACATCCTCTGGAATGTGAGAGCGTCACCATGAAACGAGCCAAAGTTATGCGAGTGAATAGACTGTGGTGCTTAAGATCTTCCTCTCTCCTTTCTGTGTAAATGGCTGTTCTACTGTTTCACAAACAAACCTTCAAGGAAGCTGGCACCAAGCCGTCCTGCCCGGGAGAGATTGGGTAACACAGCGGTGTTCATTTACATCAGGGTGGCCAAAGTCAGCACCTGTTCCTGTAGAGACTGTATAACTTTGTATACCGAAGTTATACCTACATAGAGAAGTGCTTACTATTACATTTTCTATCCAAGACTCATCCAGGATGAAAGATTTTGCCTCTTTAGGACAACACAGACTGATCTTACTCCACTTTTAGCATCACTGCAGGTAACCCAGGCTGAGTTCACACCAGGCTGGAGAAAGCACAGCTCCTCTATTATCTGTTCCAGAATCATTTAATCCTCTTTATCTAGCAGAGAAAGCTGCGTGCTCAGACTATTACTAAAGGCTTAGGCCTATTTAAAGAGAGCTCTTTAATCTGTCTGTTGTTATGCATAGGTGTATTTCCAAATAAAAACTTTTTTCCCCTCTTCTCCTATTAAGTAAATTTTAGTTATTTTCCCAATTGTACATTAAACATTAAAGCGAGAAGGTAAAAAAAAGTAATCTAACCGAATAATCATTAAGTATTGATTAAATGATTTAATTTCTGACATTATAAATGCAATAAATCAATCAGCATTTCCTTACATCCAGTATGATTGGCATGATATCCAAATGATCTGTGACCAAACCTAAATACACAATGCTACTTAGTGCATATACAATATTGCCCAAAAATCTTGAGTTATTCCTCATTCCTTCATATTAAATCAAGTTAAATAATGGTGATTAAATGAAAAAAAATTTTTCTACTGTAACACGCTACAAAAATGTATAAACTGTTTATGTAACAACCTCATCAGCAACCTCATTTCCCCTCTCGTCTGTTCCAACCACTCAGGATTCACCAGTATACTAACCACAGGCCTGATCATCTATCATCCGCACCTGTGTCTCACTGGTTCACGCCATGTTATTTTCTGCTTGAATTATTCATAGGTCACTGTGAGGCTTAACAAACAAAAACATTCCTCTGAAATTGCTCAGGTACAGGGACTGGACTGAAAATGAGGGACAAAAATGTCCTTCATGAAACCTGGAGAACTATTCCTTCAGACTACATTAAATATACAAGGAAGTCAGGCTCTTTGAAAGCAATGTATGAAGAAATAATTGTTGAACACTGGATCTGTTAGAACTTGTGATTTGGGGACACCTACTATGCAAGATCTAAATGACACTAGTCTACCAAATCCATCTTTTTTTCTTATTGGAAAAACAGATTATAAGCTTCAAGTTCCAAAGACTTCTCACCAGAAAATTGTTTACACTGCCGTGGCATAAGTCTTCTTTGTCTTTGTTATTATGCACATGACATTCAGATACAAATGGATCAAAGAGTTGATGGTACCAGACAGGCGTACTGTACTGTACATTTTATAAGTTAACATCTTACCACGCTTTGTGATGTGTATAAAAATCAGCGTTGGGGAAATAGCTTTCTAGGAATTTTAGCATTAGTATTTTTTTTAAATCCATTTTCGATTGATTAAACATTAAATGAAACTGAGTTCCAGTTATTTTCTAAATAAATAGTGTGCGCGTGCATGGAGGATAACAGCATAGCATTACGGACAACTACAAAGGATAGATTGAAAAGATGACTGTTGAACATACATGGCCATATTTATCACCATGTGAAAATAAGAATATTGGGCTGCTGTTTATTTACGAATCACTGCAGTTACAAATTCTGTTGGCCACACTGTCTTATCAGTGCTTTCCATTTAAGTCTCCAAAGTCACTGCTGTGCAGGTATGGATACGTTACATCAGTTCATTTCAACTGCGGGGCAAGCAAAAAAATGGATGCCACACTTATGATTTACACAAAACAGTAGCAATGTGCAGTGATTTTTGTTCTTTTTTGTGGTCCGAGAGTATCCCTGGTGTCATTATTTATTGACGACTTTGTGCGCAGTATACAGAAAGCATTTTTCAATAAAGAAGTGTGTATGAATGAATAGACGAGTTCAAGGAACGTTGCACAAGTATCAGCCATCCAGAAGGACACTTCAGCCAACACTGTCGACATTCTGCCCAAACCTCCAAAGTATTGATTTGTAATTCCATGTTACATCGAATGATTATGATCAAAGCCAACTAAATTTTACAAAAGTGAACCATTACACAATTGCAAATTAGCCATACAAAATAAATGCACAAAAATGGACACTTGATTGCTCAGATGTGCAAAAAGAAAAAGAAAAAGAAAAAAATTGCAAAAAGCTTTCCCAGGTCAGATAAAAAACCTTTCCCAGGTCAGATAAAAAACCTTTCATGTGCAGCAGAAAGAAAGAGAACAATAGATGTCTTAATGTGTGACCCTGACAGTGAAGATTTCAAGCATGCTGTAGTATTCATCTAACCTAGAACTCGACCAAAAGATTACATAACATAAATAAGGAGACAGTTAAACTGCTCCATAACTCATTTACGGATATACATTTTCTTTGTATATATATATTGCACTTTAGAAAAACAGTTTTCAGATGATTATGAACATCAATTACAATGTAGAAAATGTCCACTTTGACCATGTGATGGGTATCTTAAAATATCTAGCCCCGTTGAGGTTTCCTCAAATTGAAGTAATGTAAGCCAAAGTAGAATTTCCATATCCTGGCCTTATTATGAAACAACCTATAACATATTCACAACACTGAATACTAAACATAATATTTAATAAAACTCATTGGTCACAGTCTGTACAGATTACAGAATGATTCTTACATCCCTGTTGGATGATATAATAAGCAGTTATTCTGCAAGGCACAATGTCAGGCTATCAAAAAAACTGATGGAAGGCTACAACATATAACAAAACATATTTGCTCTGCAATGTAACAAAACACTGAACACCATCAGCCAGCTAGGTGGCCTTGTCAAATATCTAAATACTCCAAGTCATCAGCCCAATATATTGAACCATGTTCTCTACCTGGTGCAATGCAAATTAACAATCATGGGGTAACTACAACCAGCACTAGTTGTGTAAAAAAAAAAAAAAAAAAAAAAAAATGTAATAGCAAACGGTGTTTAAATGTTATGCAATTAAAACAAATTAGAATAACACATCAAACAGTTAATATAATGAGAGAAAAAAAAAAAAAAACTTGATGGATTCAACTTTGTTGCATGTCATAGATGACATACAGCTGAATGCGAGAATACCCCTTGGCTGGACTCATCAATTCAGGCAGATAATACTAATCTTAAAATAAACCCAAGAGATGAGATTCAGGGATCAAATGCTGTTAATATGGGGGAGAAAAAACCTCCCTGGAAACCTTGATCTTTCACAATGCCTTTTAAAGTGTCCAGTTGGTGTCAGCGTGAGCCCACCCCCCAAAAATCACTTGCTCATGCTGTAAAGACTTTGCAGTTGATACTGATGGTGCCTGAATGACTGCCTTGATTTTCCATCTAATCCATGCATATGACTTACTTCAGAATCCACAGACTAATATGAAGATTTCTAATGTGTTTAAGAAAAAGCTACTTTACTTCACTTTGCATCGCTTCAGTCACAGTATCGCCACTTGACTACAATGAATTTGAAAAACTTTGCATTAATCCTAAAGGTGAACACTTGAGAATAAAGGAGTTTCAAATCCTGCTATTGTCCTGACACCTTCATAAAGAAACCTAAACGCTGGTCCCAGATCAGCCTAAAAAGCTACTGTCTCATTACCGATAGCAGATACTGCCAATAAACACTCATGAAAGCATCACCTGTGCCACGCACAGTTACAGAAAGTCCATGTACACTTCAAGTGTCTCATATAAAGCAACATCATCCAGTTGAATGACTGCAATGTGGCTACAACAATACATAAAAGCCAGGAATAAACTGAGGTGACTGAGTATTGACATTCCAGCATCATTTGACAAAGTGACATGGACCAGTGAACTATGTAACAGTCAGTATATTAAGTGGTGATTGACTAAAGCACATGGAGAAAGTTTTTTTCTGTCAGGGTGATACACCATCCTGGTCCATACTGCACCCTAACGCTTCAATGTCATTGCTGATGTCTGAGATCATACGGTCCCACTCATCACCCTCAGAAGACGCTGTTCCTTCATCTGACCCTCCTGCTGCCCCGTTGCCGTTGGTAGTGGAGTCAGAAGCTGAACTGGCTGTACGTCTGTAGCGGCCGAAGCTGTCAGTGATGATGCCGCGGCCGTCCTTCACGCCGATCGTTTCCAGGAAGTTCTCGAAATGCTGACTATCTTTCTCTGGGATGAAGGGCCTAAGGCCTGCCAAAGAATCAGGATTAAATTAAACATCTAATTAAAACATGGTGAAGTACTGCTGAACATGTAATCATTTAGAAAACCTGTAAACCTGTAGAAACAAGTATTTCATATATTTCACACACTCAACAAGCTAGTAAACTGTTCCAGGTACATTTCAGCAAACACTTTATGGCCAAATATTGGTGAACTTTCTGTTGCCACAAAGTACACAACTGAATGAAATGTATTTGTAATTTGTATGCTGTAGCATTACGATCTCTCTTCACTGGAACGAAGAAGAGCAAAAACATTTCCCAGCATTAACAGTGCCTCAGTGCACAAAGCATGCTCCATTACATGTTGTGCCAAGTTTGGAATAGAAGAACTCAAACAGTCTGCACAGAGACCTGACCTCAACCCCAACTGGACTGGAACACCAATTGCGTCCCAGGCCTCCTCAGCCAACATGGACAAATTCCCACAGTGACGCTCCAAAATCTAGTGCCTTTGCAGATCTGTGGTGGTTATGACAAGAGCAAAATGAGAACTTCTGGAATGAAATGTTCAACGAGCACATGTTGTTTTGACATCCCCAATTCTTTTTTGGTTGGCAACTAC
The DNA here is from genome assembly GCA_030014345.1 of Clarias buthupogon. NCBI lineage: Eukaryota > Metazoa > Chordata > Actinopteri > Siluriformes > Clariidae > Clarias > Clarias buthupogon. The sequence continues at coordinate 5,459,773 of JAQMYK010000020.1, forward strand.
GCTCCCTTGTATTGTGACGGGCACCGGCATCCAAAATCCTCTACGCACTGTGTCCTTTTATTATTTCTTAATGATTTGTCAGTTTTTTTTGTTTTTTGTCTCTGGTCGTCAATGCATATTTCTAGCTTTTTCACATTTAACTTTGTGGTAGCACGTAAATAAGTAGCCTAGAAATAAACAAAATAAAGCAACGGGGACATTTGTCATGCTTTTGAAAGTAGATAGCAACTTGTTTCACGCAGTATATATTCTGCCGAGAGCAACAGCTAAACCCATTCTGCTCTTGAAATATTTCCGGGTAGGTTAATCAGTTTTTTGGTGGTGTTGTATCTGTAATGGGCCACAATGTGAAAAACAACAAAAACAAGCCTGAAACAATCCCTATCGTTCGCTCAGTAACCATATGTGCAAGGTGTAAAGGTCTGTATATAATAAACGTGGGTCTGTATATAATAAACGTGGGTCTTTTGTGTACTATGAAATGTAATCATACAGGTGTCCCTGCACTTTGACTACAAACACCTAAGAATCTTATATGTGTGAAATGAAAAATTACACTATACTGTACCTATATATGTAAAAGGTGGTGTTTTTTTTTTTTTACTATTCTTTTCCCCCAAAAAGCCTATATCGTTTGCCAACCCGAAAGTGAGCATAATAGAGGCGGGGTGTTTTTGTCCTGTTAAACTGTACTGAGCATTGAAGCTGCTCACAGGTAACCCGTCAACTTGATTAGATTTTTGGTCATTACAGTTTTCAATTTGATTCAATAGCACTAATATTTACTTGATTTGTCTCAAGCAGCTATATTTGTTGAAGGTTTTGAAGTATTAAAATATCAAAAGTATCTAATAAACACTGAAATATCATCTAACGTCTGTTACTGATTGTGTAAAGGTCATGTCTGACATATAAATATAATGTTAAAGATAATGTTTTTTCCTCCCAATTGGCTGCATCATACTCCAGTCCAGTAGGTGATGGTGTTGCAACAACAATCCATAAATTGAAAAGAAACAGAAGCAATGCTCTTTCGAAAATTGAAGTGTTTGTTAAAGATGCAAGTGGTTTTTACTTTCTGAAAAAGCTGTGGTACATTATTGTGATAATTTTGTGAAATTGTGTGAATCGATTCTCATCGATGGCTCTACGGAGCATCAAAAGAAAAAAAAAAATTTTTTTTTTCAACCTTAACCGTAAAGCCTTTTTTTCAGGCTTGCTTACTTCATTATAATTAAAATGGCAATGACCTAATAATAACCTAAACCCTAAAAGTGTACTAATTAAAATTTCTCTAAAAAAAAAAAAAAGGGGCCCCAGTTAACGTTGTGATTCCCCACCTTACATCTTCACAGTGTTAACAGGAGGCGAGTACAAACCAGCAGGAGGCTACTTGCCATGTTCTTGCTCACAGCCAGCAGTTTTAAACCTTGCTAGACGGTATGACGCAACAAGAACTGTAAATGATCATCCCAGGTCCGGAACACTACGTGACTGTTCTGTCCAAGACATGCAGCACCTTAGTGACTGTTTGAGAATTCGCACAGAAGGTGCACAGCTTGTGTCAGGGTACAGGAAGGACACAACGATACTGAGCACTGTGACTTTTAACAGTACGTTCATGTCTCCATGGCGCACACTGTGATTGTTTGTCCACCCTTTACCATGTTTTGCATTACACCTTCAGTTTGGTTCATCTTAACTGCTGCTTGTGGTTTTAGTTTGTTTAGCAAAGATTCTTTGACACAGTCATTGTGGTATTTTGCGCACCATTTTAAAAGACTAGACACAGCAGCCCTAAAATGTATACGTGACAAAAGTCTGTCTGTAATAAACTATCAGTATAGATTGCAATGAGGGGGGGAAAACCCCCCAACTTTGCAATCGTTAATGGCAAAACTGCCTCTAAAGTATTTAAATGTTTTAAATGTGTGCTAGCAAAGAACGAGACGAAAAAGACAATTCAATAGCTTATTGGGCAACAGTCTGTGCTAATGCGTCAGCAAGAATGACAGACATGCGTAAGCCACACAGGAAAAGATTATGAAAGCAAGCATCGGTCGTCTCCAACACCGCAGACTGGAACGGCTGTGTACATTTCGTCTTGCTCTCTTTAGCCACAGGAAATTGTGCTCACCAAGTAGGAGGAACTTCCTGCTGTCGCCATAGAGCTGTCTCAGGTTGATACAGAACTCGTGAATGGAGGCGCCATTTCTGTACTCATGCAAGTGTGTGGCAAACTGCTGAATCTCCTGAGAGGACAATTTTGTTCTTAACTGGATGGCAAGAAGAACAAATGGTCTAAGTTCAAGGACTTGCATTCAAATATTAATTAATTAATGTATTCATTTATTAAATAAATACATAACTGTGGCCCAGACTATGAACCAACTTTATAACTAAATTAATAATATATATATATTTTTATGTGTATCATAATAAATAATAAATAAATAAATTCTCTTTTAGTGTGAATCTCTCTCACGGTGGTCATGTAGTCCTGGAGCAGTTCTGCTGCTGTTGTGCTTAATTCACTCTCGCTGGCTGTTTTGTCCTGTGGTGATGCTGGTGTGGATGATGGTGATGAACATGGAGAGTGTCCTGCAGCCTCTAATGAACCCTGAAACAAGCTGTAAATGGCCAAAAGATTACCATCACAGCATCCTAAGCAGCCAACGGTGACTGAATTGTTGAGTTATTTCACGAGAATTCACTGAATATCATTAAAATAAAAATCTGATTAACACATGGAATTAAGTAAATACTTACAATGTCCCTGGGCCTCCTTCAAATGGCTCTTTAACATCCTTGCTTGAAGAGTCATCTTAAGATTAAAACAAATCCAAGACTTGTGATTAATGACATATAGCACATGTGATTTAGTATCCAGCTTCCTTTCTGCTACACTAAGTTCTTCAATTTAATACAGGACAGAAACTAGTTTCATCAATCTGTTAAACAATTGGTCTTCTCTTTCACAATCACGTTCCATGACTTCATTCAGACATACTCATACCCAGGACAGAGTGCCACGATAAAAAACGTGTTTTTTTTTTTGCCATACTTCCCAAATTCCACAGTACATCAAGTGATGTATAATCTGTAAGGCTAGAACAATTTTCTCAGATATTTGTATTTGATTTTGCTCACAATTTCTTTCCTTTGCAGTCATGCCGGCAGCTTTTAAATAATTGTTGGGACTAGGTAGCAGGCAGAGTTACAAAAATCCCTCAGAGCTAGTCCTTGAGTTGACCATAAAACTTGAGACAAGTTTCTGTTTACTTATTATCTGTAAAACCTGCTGCAAAGAATATTACCCCCAAGACACATATTTCCCGCCAATGATTATTAAAAAGAACCCTAATTGTCTCCTTGCAACTATTAAAATATCATGCCCTCAGACTGTAGTGATTCGTATGCCTACAGTATGAATGAACAATTCCATTATCAGTTCAACGTCATACTGTGCGTGCAGTTCAGATTTGCTGTCGAATTTGTTGTTCAACAGTGGCGTGTGGAAAGTGATCTGTACATGTCACTAGGTTTAACCCAAGATTCCTGTGAAAAAGGGTGCAGACATGACATGCTGTCAGATTAATGAACACGAATGCATGTCTGAAAGAGGCTATACTCGCTACATATGTGGCTAAAACAATTCAGATCTGTTCACCTGAATTTTGCAATACAGACAACATCCTAAAACTAGATTTTTAAAAATCTAATTTTCCCCTCTGTGTGAACAGTTTCAGAACTCAACAACTAATTACACAGTACAGAAAAAGTTAAATATCTCAGATAAAAGTATGTTAACATTATTTCCTAAGTGACTAAACTGACAATTGTATTTGGATTATATAAGTTCAAACAAATTGAAGAACATTAAATGATCTTCAGTCTGCTTGTTCAGTTTGTCTGTTGCACTGACAACCGTCATGCAGTTATCTCTCGCTTTTACTCACCGCTGTAGAGGGAGAGGTGACGAGTGGGCGTTGTGGCTCCATCAAGAAAGTCAATGGTCCTGTCCAGGAAGTCGATAGTAGACTCTGTGTAGACTATCTGGAAAACCTGACTAAGGAGTAGACAGAGCTCCTCTGCTGCTGCCTGAAACAATACAACCAGAAGAGACAATCAATAATCAGGCAAGTCTTGACTTCTCTCACTTATATAAGAAGACATTTTGCAAACAAGGGAATAACTGTACAAGGGGTGTTCAAGTCAAACCAGTATCTGTGTTCATCACAGATTCCCATGAACATGCAGTGAGTGGGACGCCTGGTCCCTTGAAAATAACCTATCAGCAACTTGTGGAAGAGATATGGTCTGTGGGAAAAGTACAGAAACTAAGCTGGGAGTTATTGCCACATCCCACATACAATCCTGACCTCGTTGCCAAGCCATTTCCGTTTGGGTCATTAAAAGAGTTCCTGAGAGGCCAGCGTTTCAGACATGAAGTAGGAAGTGCTCTGGCATACTGAGGAAGCTTTCTAACTTGATAATATCTAAGCACTACTGAAACACTGGGATAAGTTCATTAAAGTACAAGCAGATTATAAATAGAAATGAAGGGAGTGTTTCCTCTCATAACTATGTAGACCGCCCCATGTATTAAACCGCAGGACATCCTAAAAGGACAGCACTGCTGCATAGTTTAATTTAACATGTACACGATTAACAATATATGATTTAACAAAGAAAGGGAAAAAAGAACAGGAAAAGAAAGTAATTAAAAAGTAAATATTGGGGTATAAATACACAGCGTATTGCATCGTATCATTTAATACAGGCCTCTCAAATTCATATGTCTGAGGATTATATGATACATTCACTACCGTACATTAAAGTAGGCGATGCATTATAAAATACTGCTTACACATCATGTGAGGCACAGTAACTATCTATCCATTTACCCATCATCCATGCCTCATCAGTACCACTTCTCCTGTGTAGGATTGCTGGGGGCCTGGAGTTCATCCCAAACCATTGTGGACACAAGAAAACATACTTAAATGCCCAATCATACACTACGAGCACTTAACAGCAAATTAACTGCAATTAGCATATAATGCATGTCTTTGATCAGTGGAAGAAAACCCACAGGAAATCCACCAATCACGGCAAGAACATGCAAACTCCACAAACAGACCAGAGATGAGATTCAACCCCTTCAGTTCTGGAGCTGTACAGTAAAAACTAAACTCATCAATCAAAACTCAACACTAAGCCTCAGTACCACCTGGTATCATCATACTATCCTGTCCCTCCCCTGAGCTTCCTCTCTAAATTCAAGAAAGACTATAGGGTATCTAAGTACACAGATTTTCAAACTATTTTCAAACTAGTGCACTAGCAGCGGTCTCTCACGTTTTCAGTATCTGTTTTTTTGTCTAGGTTTCAGGTATTTTTGTGTTTAGCTGTGGTGGAAAGTCTTGGCCAAAGAGATGATTCTTTTCACCACATTTATTATTATTACATTCTAATGTGCAGCTTTGTTTTTGTTATTTGCTTCTAACAGTCTGAATAAATCACAATCACTACTAAGTTACTGTACTTTTTATACTTCTGAATGTTTTCATGTAGGCAATGCTTATATTTGCTGCATTGAAAATGCTTACGAACACTACTTTTACACTCGCAAAAATATCCTGAAGTCAGAGTCTGAGTCAGCTATTTGTCTGTGAGTAAGAGTCACTCGGTCAGGGCTGTAAAAGCTCAGAGTACCCATGGTACCTCAAGAAAGCTTTTTCATGATATTACTGAGATATTACTATTTCATACAACCCGACCTGACTAAAGGCTCAAAATACTGCTCTTCCATAGTCAACAACCTAAGGATTTTGTCTTATTACTTAGTAAAAGGTGGTGTTTGAGCTGAACAGATTAGAGACCTTGTTCTCGACGGCCAGCACGAGCAGGCAGCAGACATCCACAGCTCCGCTTTCAGACAAAGAGCTCAGAGTAGGTGACTTCGACAGCTCCGGACATGTGCTGGGACAGGGTGAGCCTCCGGGCTCTTGAGCTACACATACACAGAAAAAATTACTAATGATGAAAAAGGTGCCTAAATGTAATTTTGGTTAATTATTTTACCTTGTCTTTTTTGAAGATGAAACACGTTAATAATATAATACACTGCTTGTAAAAAGGAAGTATTGAGGATCAGGACACTAAGAGACTCATGAGCATACCCGTCTTCAAAACGACCAGGTGGAGCGAGTCATCTCTGATGTAGGAAACAGCAGCAATGTCATGGATAGGTACTCTCAGGATGATGTCCTCTCCGTCACGCCACACCAACTTGATGTTGTACGCAGACAGGCTGACCACGGCATCTTGCTCTGATGTCAGCTGTCCAACCAGCTGGTGGGACTTCTGGAAGCAGAAATAAATAAACAAATGACGACAATAAAAATCATAATAGTTTCCTCTGTGACTGATTATCATAAAGCAGAAATGACTTGCACTTGTTATCTTACTCTGGCATTGTCAATCAGCTGCAAAACCTCAGTGCGGCTGGAAGGATTCAGGTACCCTGGGACTGAGGTCAGTTGCCCCAGATACTACAATATGACAAAATACAAACACACAAGACACAAGAGTAGATCATCTACTGACCCATCAACAGACCATCAGTGGAAATCGGGTAATAAATGTCAACGTTACGTAACGACTGTTACGGCTCCAAAAATGGCTAGCATATTATTGTACTGTACCGATCAAAAGTCTGGACACAAGTTTGGACATTTATTTTCTACTTTCTAGAACAATACTGGAATTTTTCAAAATTATGATAGAATGCATATGACATTAGGTAAGTATGCAACAACGACACCACCACCAGTCAGTTGTTATTTTAAGACATGAAGGTCAGCTGTTTAAGCCCTACACACTGTGTATCTTTCATGTTGTACGTCTGCTGAGATTATTCTCACCTTGACCTCTTTCTCGATGTAGTCGTTGAGCAGAATGTCTGGGTCAATGCAGTGGTCGGGGACAGAGAGTGAGAAGGTGTGAAGAGGCCGTCTTTCTGCACACTTCTCCTGAGCTTTCTTATCTCTTCCTTTCTCCCCCTTCAGAAATACGCGCTTAAATGGAGACACGATACCCGGCTGTGACAAGGTAGGAGAAGGAAGGGGAGAATGAGCAAAGCAGAAATTTTACACATGGTGCTGTGGTGCAAACAATGCACAATGACTCCACTGGTATAGTCATTTAATAACACTTCTACTAAACACGACTGATCTGTGTCTCCCGTGCTCCTGTGGAAACTGTAACCATAGTAACCAGAAGCATATGCTTTTCTAATGTAGGTTGAAGCTAATTTACACTCTCAGACAGACAGACACAGACATCTAAGTTACATGCTGACTATTGTCCTGTGTCAGCAAAAACAAGATGGCTGGACTATTCATGCACGGCACAAATGTACAGCATTCCTTGAGTATCTGACACCTTTTGTTTGAGAAATACACCATGCACAGAACCACGACAATAACTGCTAATACAATGCTTTTCTAAACATTAGCAGATGATTATGACCTTGAAACTGGTACTGTACTAGAGTTGGGTATTTTCTCAGTGGTTAACTAACAGCTAAAGTCGGCCTAGTAACAAACAACAACTGTGCACATTTTCCCTTCCTCATTTTCCAAAATTAAGAAATGTGTTTTAAACAAAAAAAACTTGTCAAATTTGAATAAAACCACACAATAGCAGGGGGAAGAATTCAATAAGAGTACTAAAATGTTTACCAAACACCTACCTCTGTCTCCATGATTACTCACTAGAAACTCTATAGCGCACACATGCACGAGTAGAAGAGTAACCGTCGCCTTCGGTGCTCTTCAACACAACGCTCCTTTACAAACCCAGTTGCGCTCGCAACAGGTGGCACGTGGCACGCGACGAATCAGACGCGAGCCATCAGAGCAGCAAACAGCCCTCAAAGCAGCAAACTCCAGCACACTCCACCGCACAAAAACACACTGACGCAACCGCTCATACCCTTAACCGTGCTGCAAAAAGGAAGACAAGTGATCACAGCTTCCTGTGACGAGACTTAAAAAGGTATATGAAACTGCCCTTAATTCGTCTTGCTGTTTATGTGAAAAACAAATACTGTAGCTACTCTATTAATGACTAGACACCAAAATAAGTTTTAAAAAATAATAATCTCAAAGCCAGTATAACCACTTAAACATTCCCCAATACACAGCAATATACACTATAAGATAATTTCCTGGTTCAAAGAACAAACTTTCACCTTTTCTGTAACTTACTTTCTGTGCCTCCTTCCCAGTTACTGGTCTTGAAACTACTTGAATTATTTAGAAGGCACAGGGCTGGTATGCTACAAGAGCATCAACATTTCACAAATCTGCCCCTATATGTAATTTGAGAACATTAGATGCTACAGGTGAACTAAACCCACTCAGAACTGATGCCCCCTTTGTAACTGTCTTTACTCCATCTATATGATCAACTGGTCTGAAAGAGAGCGCTCGAGCACTTATCAAAATGTTATGTCTTAAATGAGCTAGCTATAATGAGAAGTTTAAATTCTGGTTATATCATTTACCTCTGGATAGTGCTTGGATAGTGCTTGATGCTCAGACTACCAGATACTCAGATACTGAGATCACAAAGGCATTGGGAACAGACTTGAAAACATAACTGAGTAAAATGCTTACTTTGTAGACTTCAAGCATTCAATAGCTCACTGCTGCTACAACCGGAACTTACACACCCAAAACGTTCTAACATAACGGCTCCATGATTTACAGTATTAAAAAAACTTGTGAAAATTATTTATAGTGCTGTTTATGTGCAGGCTTAAATAGTGCCACCGTGTGGTGATTACCTAACACCAGCCTATGTTTCATTTTATATACAGTAAATGAATTTAGTGTGCATGAGAAACAATAAAGTATTTTTTCCCTTAGCATCCAGTAAAATACACTGCCTGTCACCATGGAACAGATGTTACTGGGTTGGGCCATGTCCATACATAGCTGGGTCATTTTAAAAACAGAGATTTTTATCTGCGGTTCTGGACACGTCCACATGTCTTTCATCCACATGCAAACGTAGTTTTGGTCCTTGAAAACAGAGGTTTTGGAAAACTGTCCAAAGTGAAGATTTTCCAAAACTCCATTTTCAGTGGTGTTGTGTGGACAGGGGGAAACAGATTTTGGCTTGTTGTAATGTCACCTTATGTGCCGACGATGTCAATGTCTGTGTGCTTGTCTCCTTGATTTGACGTCAGCTTTGATTATGAGGATATTCTATGAATTAGCGGACTTGCATACAATAAATTAGTGACTGTGTTAACGTTGCTTACTGGACATTTTAAATGCGTGTACATACATGTGCAGTTACTTGAACATTACGTTAACAAACAGAGGTGCTTGAATGTACTACTATGCTCACTGCTGCTACACAGAAAACTCGACGACACAGACCCCGCAGACAGCGACGGCGGTCTTGGACAATATTTAAAAAAAATATTTTTAAAATGTAGGTCATGTGGACAGAATTTTTTTTTTTTTATTCAAAAGAAAAATCTCAGTTTATAAAAATACCCCGCTATCCCCCCGTGTGGATATAGCCTTAAAAAGGAACAAATGATTCTCCTGCAAAAAGAAAGAAAATATACAAACAAAAAATAACACATACAACTAAGGATATTGTTGAGATTGCTGGAACTGGGTCTAACATTATTAAAACCTGGAAGTATAGTGATAAACTGTGAGCTACGAGGAAGAAATCAATGCTTGATGACGTGGCATCAAACGAAAATTGACAACAGAAATCACAGCTATGATTAACAGTATAGTAAAGTAAAGTAAGATCATTTCCACAAACACATTGCGATGAGAACTCAAAGGATTGGGACAAAACAGCCATGTCACCATAAGAAAGCCACTTGTTAGTGAGACTAATCAGAAGGCTTCAATTTCTTAGGGAACAGAGATTGGACTTTGGAGCAATGGATGCATCCAAATTGAACCCATTCCAGAGTGATGGATTAAGGATAATACCCCAATCTCACCTACGCGGTTTCGCGCGATGGCCGTAAGTACGGTTCAGCATGATTCACCGCGAGTTTAGCCGCTGTGAGTACCGCGCGAAAAAGTAAACATGTTTAATTTTTGGCGGTCCTAGCGGAAGCTTGTAGACCTTTCAGAACTTCACGGAATATCGGCGGGCAATTGCGGCAGCTCACGGTGCCCAACACCGCATGTCATCGTGAGTCAAACCGCATAGGTGAGATAGGGGTATAAGAAGGAAACATACACACATCATGCAAATTGCCCACAGCAGAAGCCTCTGGAGGCTGTGTTATGATCTGGGGTTGTTTCAGTCAGTTAGGTCTAGGCTCAGCAATGTTATGTGGAAAAAACAATAAAGTCAATCGACGACCTAAATGTACTGAATGACCAGGTTATCACATCCTTTTAGTTTTTTCCCCCCTGAAGACACAGAAATAAGCCACAACTTATTATGAGTATGATTCAGAATGGGAGCTTGAGAAATAATTTTCAGACGAACTGGACATCATGATGTATCCCATAATCAAGCCTAATGATGGTCTAACGGAATATTACAGTGTGCAACCTTTTGTTGTGCAGTTTCTGCAGTGTAGAAACTGTATGGACATAAGTCTAAACAATTCAGTTTATAATCAGATATCAGACATCGAATGGACTTTCGATCCAAACGAGAAACATTTTTGAGTTAATTTTTTTATCAGATTTGTATACAGTAGAAAGTTTCACTGTGTCAAAATTTCCCCAGGTTTTCTCTTAGCAGTCCCACAAAGAATTTCATTAATATGATTGGCTAATGAACCCTACCTGTTCCAGTCATAAACAAACAAACAACGAGTACAAGTTAAATTAACGGATCTGTCTCCTAGACCCACACTAAATGATAATATTCAAAATAAAACACAATAAGGCAGGCAGTTACTGGGACATTCTCAATGGCAGACTGGTTTAATGCGGTCCTATGAAACTTAGAGTTGCTCTTACGACCCTGATTCGTCTTTACATTACAGACCAACCTGGATAATTTTTTACATTTTATTAAAGAATGAGACTTCACACATTTAAATTGGACTTCACAAGTCCATTTACTATTGTGGAAAGTCCATGAAACAAATTCATTCATTAATTTATTTTCTCTGATGGGGGTCATGGTGGTAACAAGATTCTAATAGCACTTACATTATAAATGGTCATAACTTCCGATAATTACCTGACCAGGTTCACAGTGTCGTTCTTGGAAGAAAAACTTGCACAGAACCGGAAAATGCAGAAGGCGCAAAAAAGTTCTTCATTCTCAAGCTTCAGAAAACATTTATATTACAAAGTGCTGACAACAGAGACTTCTTCCAGAAGTATTCTTTAAGGATCTCTTTGCAGAAATTTTCACCATCTGCAATTTTAACATTTTTGTTAAAACAGAATAATTTTTTTTGGGTCTAAGATTATGTGGAACACCCAGCATTAAGTCTATTAATTGCTAGTATACAACAGTGAGCTCTGACCGAGTAATCTGATTAGACGAGAAACATTCCACAAGTAGTGATAACAGACAATAACAACATTGGGACACTGTCAGTCTACATCAGGGGTGAAAATAGATAGGAAAATAGGAGACAGTCTCAAACCCAGCCAAAACCCACATTCAAAACCGGTCACAGAAGAACTTTCAACAAAAAAAATAAACACACCTGATTAGGGGTGGGCGATATACCGGTAGACACGGTTAACGGGTAGAAATTTGTCAACCGATAGAGATTTTGGTCTATCGTCTTAATCACGGTTGAGATCACGTGACATTGCACGTTACATAACCACGCAATACACATTCACTTCTATGGGAAGACAAACACATCTAAAGTGGGACGAAACCGTGGCACCCGATTGAGCCGGCGTGGGCAGACCAAATATCCAGACATGGTGGATCGCGCAGCGCGGACCAACTTGAGCAGCGCTGCTCGAATCACAAACCTGCGCAACGCTGATAGAAATAGACCGCGCCGACCATCAAAATA
>JAQMYK010000020.1:5499355-5521602 GCA_030014345.1 Clarias buthupogon
CGGAGGAAACACGTGATAGTCTTCGGCCCTCCCGGCTGAGTGGTAGTGGTAGCCTTAATGTGGAGCCCCCTAGTGACAGGGAGGAATTGGACACGACTAAATTAGAGGAGAAAATTGGAACCCCCCCCCCAAAAAAAAGTCCAGTACAACAAACAATTTCATAAAATAGGAGAAATGATGCACATAGTTTTGCGTATCCTTACTGATTGTTATCAAACAGACGTACTATTGTTTTATTAGTTTTTTTTTTAATATAAATATTGTAAATAGGTTTGACCATAATGTGTGCTCTTAATATTATTAGTTATTACACACAATCAGTGACCAGTCTGATGAAGTTTCTAATTTGACCCATCAAGTGAATTTATAATTTGTGTTCTAAATTAAATTCATTTGGCGGATTATAATTACAAGGGCAAAGCAGTAAATGCAGGGCCATGAAGTCAGATGCTCATTAGATATTAAACTCTTCAAAGTTATTTATATACTGTATAGATAGTCCTGTGAAAAAGTTTTGAGCCACCTCTCATTTCTTCATATTTTGCTTCTAAAGAAACTATTTAAGAACGAGACTATTTTAATTGTATTTGTAATGTAGTCTTAAGCAGTACTTCTCCAGGCAGCTTGGAAATTGGCTCTTATTTTCAGGCCACTTTTAAACCTGACCAGTTTCAGAGGAATTTATTTATTTATTTATTTATTGTTAAGCCACACAATGCCCTATAAATCATTCAAGCATAAAAAACCCTCTAAGTTAAGGCATGAACCAGTGAGAAACAGGTACAGATGATGACAGATGATCAGGTCTGTGATTAGTGTACTGATGATGCTGAATATGGAGTCGTTGGAACAGACGAGAGGGGAAATGAGGTCGCTGCTGCGGTTATTACATAAACAATCTTTAAACACTTTAAAGCATTCTGTTACAGTAAACGTTTTGTTCCAATTTCTGTAATTTAATCTACATCATTTAATTTTATATAAAGAAATGAGAATGGCACAGTAGTGTAGTGGTTAGCACTGTTGCCTTGCACCTCCAGGGTCCGGGTTCGATTCCCGTCCAGATTCGATTCCCGTCTCTGTGTGCATGGAGTACGTTCTCCCCGTATCTGGTGGGTTCCCTCCCACAATCCAAAGACATGTAGATTAGGCTAATTGTCATTCCCCAAATTGTCCATAGTGTGTGAATGAGTGTGTATATGTGTGTGTGCCCTGCGATGGATTGGCACCATGTCCAGGGTGTACCCCGCCTCGTGCCCCTAAGCCTCCTGGGATAGACTCCAGACCACCCTGAATATAGGATAAAGCGGTATAGAAGATGAGTGAGTGAAGAAATGAGGGATGACTCAGGACTGTATTTCAGACGATTTTATTCTGAATGTCAATTCACACTATTAAACCCTCATATGGCCTGTCACTACATGTTGACCTGCGACAACTTCCCTGGCTTCTTCTCTATAATGAAGAGACTGCCTATATTTGTGCATGCATGATGTGGATGTGTGTGTATAAGCACATCCCTGGATTTCCTACCTACACAATGCCTTTCACATAGGCACTTTTACAGTATGTAATCAAGATCAATTAGTCACAAAGCCCCCAGTCTCACCGTCACAGAGAGAGAGAGAGAGAGAGAGAGAGAGAGGCACAAAGTACTCTTCAGGAAAATGAAAATGAGAGTAGAAGGAGAGAGACATGCAGATTAAGTACATTAGACCTTCACTGACAGTGTTGTGACAGCACCACAGCTCCTCAAAGGTCTCACTGGCAGTAAACAACTTCCTTTGTCATATAGTGACTAATGCGCCAATGGAACTGTGGACTCAGCACGGGTGTCTCTTGGTGACAGCGCAAATAATTAACAATGCTAAAATCTCTCCAGGATGTGCTGGGTATTTTTGGACACATACTGTACGTTAGTGTCAGGTTTGTTTAAATTAATCTTCACGCTAAATCCGATACTGATGCAATAAATGGACCTGGATTTTCTAGCAGTGAATCCTGTAAAGCTGTGTTTTCTTATTTGCAAACAAAAGGCTTGACTCCCTTGGATGTGTGTGTGTGTGTGTGTGTGTGTGTTTCCCACAGTCTCACAGCTCCCAGTCATCAGTGGAGCTGTGTCTCTCACGCTCTGCCTGGCTCCACACGGCCACATTTTGTCACTATTAGCAACCGCCTGCTCATGAGGGCGGCAAGGCTGCTGATCACATGACCATGGGCTCGTCGTGAGAGGGAGGAGGCGGAGGAGGAGGGAGGTGGCGGTGACGAAAGCACAACTGCTTCCATCTGACAGTAGAGCGAGCTACGGCCATGCAGTCATCCGTGACCTCCCATTCACTGTCACCTGGACTGCCATATTAGTCTCTGATTAACGAGTTCGCATCAAGGTTCGGGAGGAGAGACTCGAACCATGTCATCATGGTCACCACACAGTTGTGCTCGCTTTCCTAATGAGGAAATATTACCCTGCCATCACATATGGAACTGTTTCGCATCTTCTGTATGCCAAACCTCGGACCTACCGTGCTTGTCTGCCTTTGTCCTTGTGTCCTAGTTCTTGAGAAGCAATCCTTAGCTACAAAAGATTTTTACATGCTACTCCTTCATCACAGTCAGAATATGCGCATGCACAGCATTGTTGCCCTGGGGTTGCAAATAGCAGCAAATTGGGTAGAAGCTTTGCCCTTTTAAATTTGTTCTCCAGCCAAAAAAAAACAGTGGCCATGGCTCGACCAGGCCTCTCCTATGGCTGGATACATACAGTATGAGTGGTAGATTAGCACTGTGCTCAGAGTCCTGTTATCTGCTCCATTTATCTACACCACACAGAGCACACATGGCCTTACTGTACATGGCCAAGTTTCCCATGTGACCTGCTAGTGTAGGTATTCCTTGCCCTGTTGAAAAAATATAACGGCAACCATTATAGATTTGTTTTAGCCCCCAGATGTTTTAGCCCCCAGATGTTCTGTAATGGTTCGTGACTTTCCATTTGTGGTTTGTGGTATGTTGACACCGCAATGGAGAAGTTATAGTGATTAGGGCTGTAAGACTCATATTGGACTCATTGGGTCTGGTCTTGAGATATTTTCTGTTTTGACCAGCACTTGTCTCACACCCTTCTCATCCAAGAATTTGTGTTGTCTCTTCTTTTTGCGAGGAAAATGTTTAATAGTACCTTTGTTCTTTTTTTCTTGAACAAAAGGAAACATATGAAATTGAAGTAAATGTTGTCATTTTGTAATGTAATGTAATAATGGAATTACAATATTGGACTTAAGAATGCTTTCTGGGGCAGAATGATTGTATAACACAAATTTAATGAAGAATGTGTAGCACATGCTTTAGCTCATTTTGTTTTCTCCCAAATCAACACAGGGTCAAAATTATACATCTATCTGACTGAATGACTGAAACAGCAAGTGTAGTGATGATGATGATGATGATGATGGCAGTGATGAAATGGTGGCCCATTTGAGTTGTTTTTCACTCCATGTGAATATTCGATTGTATAATTATTAAAAAGTAAACCCTACCTTAACAGTAGAGCTGTGCAGTTCAACGAATTAGGCATTTAAAGCGATCTTTTTGTTGGTCAATTCGAGTCGTTGAATCAATGGGTTAGTTTGTCGATTTCGCAAAATTTAAATAATCAACAAGTTAAAAATGATTTTTTTGTTAAATGAATTCTTTTAGTAGTTTTAATACTCCAAAACATGTAATAAATATAACTGCTTGACACAAATCAGATGATAAACATTAGTGGTATTGAATTAAATCAAAAACTGAATGCAAAAAAATCGTATCCTTTGATTTACATATTTGTTTCTCTTTTAAACAAGATAAACAAGATTTTTATCAAAAAGGGGGTTTTGCTAGTTTTAAACCCTTCTTAGCAAGTGAAATATTCTTTCACTCATCTCTTGACTCACTCATCCTCTATACTACTTATCTATACTACTATCCTCTATACTACTTAATCCTGTATACAGGGTCACGGAGGGTCTACTCTATAGCCTATACCCTTGACGGGGTGCCAATCAATCACAGGTTAAACATACATACGCTCACTAACAAACATACCATGGGCAATTTGTCATTTTAACCTATTCTGCATGTTATTGGACTATTGGAGTAAACCAGAGTCCCCGGGGGAACCCCAATAAGCACAGGGAGAACATGCAAACTCCATGCACACAGAGGCGGGAATCAAACCCAGACCCTGGAGGTGCAAGGATACAGTGCTAAGCACTACACCACCGGGCCGCCATTCCTAAAACTCTCTCAGAGCAGGTAGAGAGAAACGGCAGGTCCTTTTGATTTTTAACACAAAGTAGGAGAGTGGGGATTTCTACTGTATGGAAGAATGTGAGATGCTTTATTGTTCCTTTGAAGAATGACAGCTCACGTCAAGCAAACAAGATGCTTGACTAAGCCAGGATGAAAAGACAGAGCTTGACCTAGTTGCCTTTCAGACGATTGCCAGCTATAGAAACTGACCCAACTGGAGTGCAGGATACCGACACTGGAGAGAGTAAATAGAAATGATGGCTTATTGTTAAAGGTCTTCCACAAAGAACTGATTCCTGGTGTTTTGTACTTCGGAGATGGCCTGCAGTCAGTGACAGCCCACGAGCAAAACCCTTTTCTGAGTTGCAAGGCACACAAACTTTGCAGCGTTTTAGTGTTTGCTGGTGTCTGCATTTATAAGTGGGTAATTTGTCATTGTAAATAGCCTGGTTTCATTGCTGTGTTCTGCACAAAGACCTACAGTATGCTGATTTTTTCCCCCTCCCTCTACATATCAGTTGACTAGGAAGCAGCTGTGCAACCTTTTCTGTCTTAAAAGGGATATAAGTCCCAGACTTATGAGATACCACGTTGAGTCAAAGTACAGGACAATGTTCCAGCCTTGAGACAATTTGAGGAAGCTCAAGAGCTCGAGAGTATGGCAATCACAGAAAGACAGACTGAATGATTGGTGGATGATCTGGGCAGGAGAGCAAGCATGAGGAGCAAGAAGAAGAAAAGACGGGTAAGACCACGAAAAAGAAAAGAAGAACCCAGGAGGTAAACTAATCACCAAACAAGCAAGGCAATTTTCTGGCTCTGTGCCTCCCCCCCTCACCCCCCCTCCTTCTTTTCCCCTCGTCTCCGGGGCTCTTTTGCTATTCCACTCACACACTCTGTCTTCTCAGTCTCTCCCCCGCTCCATCTATCAGGCCGTACCATTTCACGTCCACCCCCACCCCTCACTTCTCTCAAGCCCTGCCGGACATATCTACTCCGCTTCTTCAGGGTAGGCGGAGGAAATGAGTGACAGAGGTAAATTAGGATGAGAGAGAAGAGATGAATACAAAGATAGACCGTGTTTAACCCTCACTATGGCACTGCACGGAAGGGGAAAATGTGTGTGTATGCTAAGCAAAAGCAGCTGGCGCCTCGTCGCGCATAGCTCTCGCAGAAGGGGTGCGTAGAGGACGTTTAATAGCGCATCTGTAACGTTTGAAGCCGTGCTGATAGTGTTTCCTTCTCCCCAGGTGCCTGTGGGCGCCCTTCTCGCAGCTTAGTGGCGCCTTTCTGATAATGATAGATGCGAGTGCACCTCTGAACGTTTTCAGAGGGGATTTCTCAGTTTATTATATCCAGTGTGATCTACTCTAAAATAATAATAATAATAATAATAATAATAATAATAATAATCCAGAATAATGAACAAGGAAAATTGATTTCATGTTTCACACATCTTTTGCAATTTACAGAATATTGTAATGACTTGCAGTTATTTACAGCTCCAGCAACAGAAGGGTTGGTGCTGAGGGGCTTTTTTTTTTTTGTGCCTCTGGGACAGGGTTTCCAGAGTCAGCATCCATCATAATTCACTCCACGGGCCACGTTGCCAGTTCTAGGCATGTACTGTCACATGGAAGATTCACAGTGGCAGATGAACAGCATTCTGGCCTGAGGCCGTCTTTCAACACTAAGCATATGTCCGTCACTGCATGCGATGCCTCTGGGCCAGTGGGTCTGGAGTCACTTTGATCTAGTGGCACAGATCTAGTGGAGTCAGGAATAGTAGATTATCTGGTCAAGCAGTCATCTTGAAACAAAATCTACAGAACTGTCTTCTAAGTGTCAACAAATTGAAAGCGGGCATTTCTTTTCATTGCAATGTATTGACATTTTTACTGTACTGCGATAGACTTCCTTAATAAAGATAAAAACATTTGATAGGAATGCTAGTTAAAAGCAAGACCACTGCCGTGTCTCACTTCGGCAGTCACATCCTTTGAAGGATGCATGCATTTGAAGGTTGTTTACGTCATAGTGTCTCGACTACAGCTGTCACATTTCGAAGGCTCTTTCAAATGCAGCCTTCTTTCTCCTGAAACTTAAGGGTGCAAAGGTGTCATGCCCCAACCTATCCCCCCAACCTGTTCCTGCAGGACCCAAGGAAAATAAAAAATAAATACATTATAAAAATAAAATATCTTATGTATACGTAAAAAAAAGAACATTTGCAACGATTTATTTTGGTTTTTTCGCTCTTTGTGGTCTATGACCCACATACTCTTCGGTCCTGAAATGAGACACACCCAACAACAGAAGCAGAACATGAGGGAGAAGATGAGAAATTTTTTTTTTCGGTTCACTTATAACATTGTATTTAGGGAGCTAAAGAGTTTCAATCTCCTAGATTTATTACATCTTATTAATGTTAGGTCAATATATACAATTTGCAAATTTTACTTGCTTACTTTATTTAATGTGACTCCAGGTAAGATTTATTTAAGGTGAGTACCTCTACATCCTTGTGTACCTTGACAAAAAGAAAAGTGGTTTAATTAAATCTTTTTCTCCTGCTGTTTATTAAAAAAGAACCTAGCACTGCAATAGCCAATTAAAAATAATTACAGTAATAATATCAACTGATATGGAAAAAAAATTGTGATACAATTTTTTGCCACATCGTCCAGCCCTATGATGATCCATTAATTATTAGTTTAACCACACAGTACAATGCTTCTTGCACACCATTCACTATTACTACATTACACATACTGTACATATGTACATCAACAAGGATTACTCACATAAGCATCTATTACCAAATATATAAACATTATAAACATGCATTTTGCAAATCAGACTCATGCCCAGTTATTGGCATTATGTGCATGCATGTTTTTCACACTTTATGCATGTTTCTGCTACACAGCATTTGCCCAAGTACAAGGAAAGAAAACATGCAACATGGCGTGTTTTAGGGTTTCTTTAAATGATTAAAATCAATTGCCATTTTTCATAATGATTTGTTTGAAATGCATAGTAAATCAACTGATCATTGACTATAATTAATGATAATCCCATCAATACATATACAGTACTACACTCTTTAATGATCTATAATATGACAAAACGGTAACTAAGGTTATGCCATCTGTGTTATTGCTTCTAACAAGTGGTATTAATACTCAACACTTGTAATGCCATTGTTTCAAATGGTGCATTTGCCGCATGACTGAGGGATATTCAGAGTTTATAAGTTAAGTTTAAAAGGTCCATATCCATATTCAGACTTGTATTATGGAGATATTTAATTAGATTTTCTGTTAGAATTATTCATGCCTGTGAGGTTGCCAAACATTTTTGTGTACTGCTTTTTTATTTATTTACAGTAGATTTAAGACTTTAAAAACATGCATGTTGTTTTAATTCCATTAAGATATATCTAATATTATGCAGCACAAAAGCATGGAAAACTGAAGATAAAATACAGTTTAGACTCAATGAGGAAGCAAGCATGCAAATGAACATCTAGTAGTAGCTGTCTAATATATTTTAAATATATTCACTGCAATTAAATGATTAAAATTCTCATGAATCCACCCTACCAGCCTATAAAACAGCACTTAATTTAAAAAGGTTCTAGTTATAACAAGATGAATTAGAAGTAGCCTAATATTTTGTACTGTCAGCAATAAACAGCAGGAAGCTTAGGCAGAAACGAAACTGCAGAAATGAGAGAAGCAGTCATAAAGTCACAATTATTCTTTTCTTTAGTTCATTTTTTATTTATTCATTTTTAATTTTTTTATTTGCTGTGCTGATGTAGCAAATCGGATGCATGTAACAATGAGATACAACATTGAGGTCATGTGCACAGTACTTTGCCCCGCTTTCATTATGCTATTTTAAGTGACAGAGTTAACGAATATTTTGGTTAATTTGTCCACATATAATAGATAAGCTGAACAAGCAGTCATTTGCTATGGTTTCAAAAGGTAAAGGGTCTAAATTTGTTGAAATAATCAACATGCCATGCAAAATCAAGATAAGTATTGTCTCTGACTAAGATAGCAACTCCTCTTCTCTCTGTTGTGCCCGCTAGAATAAAAACGTGGCTTCTACAGGGATGAATAATACAATTAATTAAATGTTAGTCATATCTTTTTTTTTTTAATATTGCACTGAAATTGCATGATAAAATTTTTGACTGTGTTTACATTATCGAAAAATGGAGGCATGCAAATTGAGGAATTGCTTTATCAGATCTGGGCTCATGTATTTTTGCTAATTTTTCCATTTTTAAATTAGAGTGCACAGGAACAAGTCACCATTCAATTATACACCAAAAGAATAGAATTCTATTTTTCATAATATAAACATCAAATGAACCAATCAGTCAAATCTAATATTTAATTCTTGACCATTCATTCCTCTTCTATACCGCTTTTCCTGTGTACGTGGTCACAGGGGCCTGAAGTCTATACCCAGGAAACTTAATGCAGGGTAAACACTGGACACTTAATTTAAAGTTTACTTTACTGATCGGACAAGAAAATGTCAGGTGATGGAAAAGTAAAACAGTAGAATTGGGAAAATAAGGTGAGAATAAAAATGGTAAATTCTTGAACACTGTTGTTTTTTCTCCAACTTTAAGTGAACAATTGCAAGAATTCAGTAGGATAAACAGAAAGCAAATTAAAGGGTGGCAATCCATTAGAGGGCGCACACACGCGCGCACTACAATTTGGGTATGCCAAGTAACCTTGTCTGCAGGTTTTTGGGCTGTGTGATGAAACCGGAGGACCTGGAGGAAACCAACCAAGCACGGGAAGAACATGCAAACTCCAAACTCACAGACCCGAGGTGGGAATCAAACCCAGACCCTGGAGGTGCAAGGTGACAGTGCTAATCACTAAACCACCATGCTGCCCGATCAACACATGTATCGAAAAGTTTGGCCAAAAACAGGGCTGAAAATGGCTGAAAAGCCAAAGGAATTAAAAATTCTGTTTGAAGAAGGTCACAACCCAAGTTCAGCATGTGATCCTAAATCAACTGGGCTGATCACAGAACAAAAAAGTATCACTGGTATACTTTTAAATGAATCCATACACCTGCCTCCATTATTTGGAGAATTAAGCGAATACTTAAGAGACTTTGATTGTATAATTAGGGCAGTGATTCATATGTTTCAGCCAGCAACAATTCTTTTAACCCTAACTGATGCAGTGAGTAGCTTCTCATTTCTTAAACGACCATATCAAAAAACACATCCTGTGGTTATGGAAAAAATATTACTGTGTTTCAGTAGGGTCAAATTATTGACCTGCATCCAGCAAAAATAAAAAATAAAATAAAATATTGCTAAAATGACTGGAATGAGGGATAGAACTATACAACACAATGTTAAAATTTTGAAGCATAGTGTTGAACCGTTAAGTTTGTGGGAAAAAATGTGGTCAGAAAAAAAAAACATGAATAATCCTTTATAATCCTTTGGTGAATTTGCATCATAAAAAATTTGACACTTTGTCAGACTCCTGTCAGTGAAAACTGGATCATTTCCAACTTTTTCTTTTATTTCATTCATAAAACTCCAGCATGACTACTTCCTTCGTGACTAGCATTTAAGCCAATCCCATAAGAGCGAGCTCATCTTTGATGCACTCCAGCCTAACATCTACAGCACATATAAACATAGTCACACAGACAAACAAACCTCTTATCCATATTGATTTTTCTGGGTGAAAATCTGAAATAGTACAGACAGACAGACAGACAGACAGACAGACACTAACTAACTAACTAACTAACTAACTAACTACAGGTAGGACACAGAATAGAATTACTTTACTGATCGGACAAAAAAATGTCAGGTGATGGAAAAGTAAAACAGTAGAATTGGGAAAATAAGGTGAGAATAAAAATGGTAAATTCTTGAACACTGTTGTTTTTTCTCCAACTTTAAGTGAACAATTGAAAGAATTCAGTAGGATAAACAGAAAGCAAATTAAAGACTGAAAACAGAAGGCCCAACCTATGCACCCGTAACTACCCACACAAGGTGTCCCACTGTTATATCATTAATATGCTGGGCAGATCAGTGTTCCAGACTGGCCTTTGAGTCAGATAGACAGATGCATTACATCATTGACACTTAGTAATATTGGCATAAGGATGGCTTTGAACTTCAGGGCACGTAGGTCGCAAACCCACCCAAATACATAAACACTCAGCACTCCCTCAGCATCATGCCACCGCTCAGAGAAAAAGAACAGTTTGTCTTTAATAGTTCATTAGTGGGTTAGTGCTGTGTAAGTGGTGGGAAGAGGGTACACACTCCCACTATGAGAAGTTAGGTCATGTTTCCATTCACGACTGTTCTGAGAGCCTACACATTGGTGGGTGATTCACCATGATTCAGTCCACCAGCCTGCCACTTACCAGCTCTCAGCTGGTGCACCCACATGCCGAAATACAGCCAGTTCCATTTCAGTATCCTGTAATATTTGGTATTTGCATGGCGGACACTTGGAGCTGCTTGGTTTAGGCTTGTGTGTTATGTTAACGTTCAATTTATGGTTGAAATTGGTTCAAATTCTAATTGTATTTGTCACATGCACAACCATACACAGTGAAATGCTTACACGACTGTCCGTGACCTAAAAAGAAAGATTTCTTTCCGATGAAATAAATTGCACTTGAGGGTGCAATTCAATTAAAAATAAAATTTCCACTAAAAGTAATATAAGAATAACAATTTAAAAACAATATACAATTATTTCAAATTATTTTGAAAAATGTACAATATTCACAAAAGTTACCAAAATAAAATAGAAAGGCATACAATATATTTTTTATGCAGGAATTTTAGACTGGAAAGAAAGAAATTATAACTCCGAGGTATAAAAGTGTAATAATATGGAAGTGTATGGAATGTTGTGTAGGCATGACAGCAACAAGCTTCATATTGTTCATTTAACTATTTTATCTACTTATGATCCAGGAGACAGAATGGGCGCTTGTGGCTCGGTGGTTGGTTGCTCACCTGCCATGGACAAGAACCGAGTTTGATTCCCACCCAGTGTTCAAAATTTGCATTTTTGGTTGTTGCATCAGAACTGGTCTACACTGTAAAAATGGATTGTAGCAGCGAAAGAATCCAGTCCAATCTTCCAAATTCAATCTTCTGGACGTGTACACAGAAGATTTACTTGAGGTTAAAGCCTTTAAACCTCAAATTCTTAACTTACCATCCAGTCCATTTAAAGTATATTACTCAGGAACTAATTTTACTGCGATTAAACTAAAAGAAAATGTATCTATTTAAAAGCGTGAGGAATTTGAGGTCTAGACCTGTCTCTCGATAGACTTGAGGAGGTTAAAAGGTTAACCTTCACCTTCACATATTTCATAAATAAATATATTATAAATAAATTAATGAAATAAAATCTCAGACTACACTTACTCGACTACATTTTTATAGAAATCCACACTCTTTACTTCTTACATTTTTATTTAGCCTGTTCACCTGCTGCTTACCTCTCATGCTTAAAACATTTTATTTCTTAATGTATTCAAGTTCTGATAAAGAAGTGTCTGAATTCCCTTCATGTCCTTGAAAAAAGTAGGAAGGACCGTCGCTGAAAATTGTCCAGGCTATTTACATTTTCAAGGATTTGCTTTTTAAAGACCATAGTACGAAATCTTTTTGAAAACTTGACTATATTGTGGTGTGAATTTAAAACACTTTCATTCACGTAGTGTATAATTTTTTTTTAGAATTCAAACTGAAGGAAAGAAGCGAAAGGTTGAACATCAGGAGTAATAATAAACACAGAAACAATAATAATAAAGGACGAAACCACACCGAATAAAGATCGGTGGTGAAACATCTCATATGTATATATATCTCATATATATATAAAACTTACGTATATAAGTTTTAAGAGATAATAGGTCAATAATAGGTCGATTCGATAAAAAAAGTACAAAAACAAAAAACAGTAAGTTCACGTCTATATAATTCTCTATATAATTATGGATTAAGAGATGACAGTTTTCTTAACTTTTTAGGTTTAGACACAATGTCCATGCTTTCACCTAGAGGTGATCATATGTCCTAATATATGACAACTTACATGCTTTTTTCATAGCATATCTAAAATAAAAATTATATATATTTTTTTGCTCTAATGCTTATTGATTATTATGAATAAACACCTTCCTTAGCAAAAACCTAAATATTTGTAAGTCATGATGCTGAGGACATCCTGTAGCCCTTCATTGTTCCTGAAGTGACAGTGTTATGGAGGAGGAGGAATTGAGTGGGAAAAGTAGGACAGAGATATGTGTGTGTGTGTGTGTGTGTGTGTGTGTGTGTGTGTGCGTGTGCGTGTGTGTGAATCCTGATCTAAAAGGGTAAAATCTTTAAAGATGACTTGAGATACTGTTTCACCACCATGGCTCTCAGGACCACCTGGAGTGTGACCACCTCACTGGAACAGACAGAAATTGTTTTGTGAAACACAATGCCATAGCCTATGACCTGATTTTCTAAAAAAATATATATGAATACTTCAGGTTTTTGTCACAACTGATGGTGTAAACAGCCCGTCTTCGAATTTGTCACAGTTGTTATATAACCAGTTTTTCTCATGCAAAAGCTAAGGCAGCCTGACATTTGAATCAGTTCACCCTCCTCCAAAAAAGCACAAGCCTCCTCTCACTCTTTAATCTGGAGCCATTTCAGAAAATGTCTGAGTGAGACATTGAGAGCAAATTGGAGGAGACAGGCCCCTCGAAAGTCAGCACTTTAAGCAGCAAAGAGGTGTTGATGTCATCAGGCGGCAGAAAATCCAGACAAGTCGCCACTTTGCCCTGACTCTCCACATCGGCTGGAGTACCCATCCTTGACAGTCTCACTCATATACTCGCTCTGTTCTATCTCCACTGGACACCTGGAGCTGTCCTATTTCAGTAAGGAAAAAGAAATCTCCATCTCGCCCCTTCACCTTCTAACGTCTACCCCCTCCGACCTTTGGCCGACAGAAAATCATCCATTTTTTCATCCTTGATCACAGTTTTGTGGCGCCTGAAGGAGAGATGGTGTTACTGAGCACAGGAGCATAATGCTAAAGAGGTGAGCAGAATATAGATGAATATGGACACACGACACTGCAGTGAGCTAGACACCAGCCACAAAACAGAGTTCAAAACGGAGGTATATATTTACAGTATTTGAATGAAATTAGTATTTACTGGAGCAGCCGGTATTAAGTATGTAGCAGTGTGAGATCAGCAAATAAGAAAAAAATGAGAGAGAGAGAGAGAGAGAGAGAGAGAGAGAGGGAGAGAGAGAGAACATGTACCCACATGCACACCTGCTTGTCTAAGACTTGCGATACCCCCCTGCTGTTTTCACCTTACAGGCAGTAAGAACACCACGGTGCAGCCCACGGAGCATGCTCAGTCAATGAGTCATTAGTGACCAGTGAGTCACACTCTCTGAAGCTGCCCTGTCACCTGGGGTGTACCGGTGAGTGTTCTTACTGTCGGGGCTGTGACACTCCCATGCCACCTACATAACCCTCTTCTGTACCCTTTGTAATGCCCAGTGCTGGCTGGTACACAGGATCAGAGGGTCTGTGTGTTCAGGCAGGTGGACACACAAGCTGTGGTGTCAGTGACCCACAAATCTCTCGACAAAGCTTTTGGGAGTGTGGGTTTACTTTCTCAAATAATTCATAGGAATGGTTAGTACACAGGCAGAAGCATACATATTTAAACAGTGACAAAGTCGCTGTTATTTAAGCTGCCGACTGCAGTGTATTGGAGTTGAAATTTGTATTATGAATATGAGCTCAATGCTTCGACTTTATATATTGTATATGTTAACGCTTATCAGATGAACTGTGTAGGAATTACATCACTTTTTATAGTCATCCAACATTTTCAAAGGCACTAATTAACATTAGTTTTTTTTGCTAAATTATTATTATATTCACGTTTTAATGTTTTTTTTCTTGTGATGTTTCTCCCATGTCTTGCTGTAGCAGACTCATGTTCCTGGTGTGTTTTGCCTTCAGTATTGCCTGAAATCAGCTCATGGATTTTTATTTGCTTACCATGAAGTAAAATAATTATGATTAATAACAAGAAATTTGTCAATGTTATTTTTGGGATTACAATTTAAACTGCGATATGTTTATTAAACGTACCATTTTGTATTCAAATGTATTTATCTAGGATAATAACAAATACTGGAAGAGATGTTTACATTAAAATAATGTTTGCCAATATTTATTTATCACCTAAAAATTTATTTATACTGGATTTATTATTTATAGGAATTTACAGTATATTGACAAACTCTACAGTATATAAATTCCTGACTATGTGTATATTACCTGGAATAAATTGCAGACTTAAATAGCTGCACATGTCCATAACCTGATTTTAGTTTTTATGCAATTAATTGCGCAGGATTAAATCAGTGTACAAATATTTATAGACTTGTGTGTATAGGTGTAACGTATAGTGCCAATGTGCTTGTAGGTTGTATATCACTGCAGTAGTGTCACATTGTCACATTTCATATTGTTTTTTTTTTTATCGCATTGTTTTTATACATATAATCATGCTTTTCTGTAACTTATTACTACCTGCACCAATAGTCACAAAAATACACAGAATAAACAATACAATGCAGGAGTTCTATGCCTTATTTTGGCATGTGCACCGCCAACAGGAAAAGACGGCCTCATTACTACAGGGAGGCTATAACACACATTCTCATCCATATAAAAAATATGTTTTTTGTTTCCATAAACTTTATTGTATATTCTCCATCAACATTCCTAATGCTAAACCTTCACAGACACACTTTTTCCGAAAAAAAAAAAAAAAAAACCTTTTCCATTGACGACTTCATCATGAATCATCGTGATTATTAATCATGTCGAATGTCAAAAGTCCGATTTTTTGTGAAGATGAGCAAGCTGTTCTGACAATAATCGTACAGTTGTGTCACGTGATATTTACTCATATCTTGAAGAAATTACTCATTACTCATACACTAATTGGTTTTGCTGACTAACATTTACACAAAAGGTTTTGGTGAAGAGAGAACGGCACAAAGCGCTCCGAACAATTATGACAGCACAGAGGATGAATCAGAGAGAAACGTGAGCGATAAAAATCAAGGAAGAATTTAAAATGAATATACATTTCTCGTTAATTATCTCGGTACCCAGGTCTACTAATTGACTTCCCGAGAACATTGTGGTAAAACCCACACATACTGTATGCATGCATTCTTCTATGTCATCCCATGTATACTGCATACTGTATGTGTGCGTAAAGTGTGTGATCTCCCCAGAGATGAAGAACGTTCTGTATAGCCTGAAGCCATACAAACAGCCTGAGAAAGTCTCACGGGAGCCTCACGTCAACCTACAGGCACCATGACGAGAGCTACAGAGCTGTGTAACCCTCCTCTTAATCTCGATCCCCTGTTGATTTGGAGCTGGAGAGCATAGAGACTGACGCAACCGCTTTTACATGACACAGTCGTATAGCTTCTGGTTTGTATCTGTAATAATGAAGGCATTTCTGTGGCTGATAGACATGTTCCCTATGGGGAAATCAAAAAAGAATTTATTTCAGTTCACAGATACTCTAACAGGCTTAGAGGCAACAAATAACAGCTTTAGAGATTTCACAGTCTCACGCAAGATGGGGAAAACCCTACTCGAGACAGAAATACATTTCTGCAAATTTTTTTCACTGCAAGTGTAGTGAGTCAGTTAAATGTCCAGGATATAATATTTATAATTCATACACGTAACACACCAACCTGTCGGCTGTGAAATGCTGCTGTGCTTTGTGTGACGTCACTTCAGACATCATTGCTCTAAGGGGAAGACATCTTGCTGAGAACATCAACCTCTTGCAACCGGCGTGCACATATACACTCACAAGCTGATTTCCACACTGCGGGCAATTTGGAAATGTCAATCAGACTACAACGCCAGACTCTGGACTGTGGGGGAACCCAGAGCATCTGAAGGAAACCCTCCAAGCACAGGGAGAAATGCAAACTCCACACACACACCAGAGGTGAGATTCAAACTCTGTGACACTGCTAAATACTATGAAACAGCTTGCTGGAAATTAGATAAAAAAAAAAATCAAAATAAGCAATTGGCTTAAATGATTCCTCAGATGAATCAGGCGTGTGAGGCAAAACATTTTTCTTTCATTCACCTCCTCATATCTTTGGTTGCAATTAATTCCCATGTACCACCAATTGACAAAGATATTATTATTAATCGATAAATCACTTAATGGCACAGGATGAATGAATTTACCCGATATGCTTCAGTGATTTGAGTCAAGCAGAACTCTCATATTATTAGAATGTAGTTCTGCCTAAGGTAAAGACTAAGCAAGAAGAAGCAGCGTTTAGTCATCATGCTGCCTTTAAAAGAACCCAAATGACAGAGAACATTAGAAGACCTAAACAAATAAAAACTGATAAAAATGTATTCAAATGTTTGTTTTTTTTAATTGGTGGCTCAGTGGTAGGTGTTTCACCTGCCATGCGGAAGGTTCGGGTTCAATTCCCAGCCAATGACCAAACTCCAGCTACTGGATGCAGTACCAGTCCCGAGCCTGGATAAAATGGCTGGGTTGTGTTAGGAAGGGGATCGGTTGTTGTGAGGATCGGATGGTCCACTGTGGCGACCTCTTGACGGGAACAGCCGAAAGACCAACAACAACAGTACTGCTTTATTAAATGGATTGGTTTAATTAAACTGTTAATTTCATATGCTTATTTTCAAATTTATTGTCATTTGCACTTTCATTTTAACCTTTTTTTAATAAACCTTTAAGTTTCTTTTTTAACTTTTAATGCCCTTTGGCTGAATTGCACTTTTTATCTAAAGCCATTTAAATTGCATTTGTTGTACTGTATAAATGAACTTGACTTGATGTATATATATATATATGCACTGATCGGCTATAACATTAAAATCCCCCAGGTTTTGGGTTCCCCTAGTCCCCCAGAGCATAACTTCAAATGGTTTCTGAGGGTTTGCTGTGCTGTGCTGTCTGGCATCAGGACATTAGCAGCAGATCCTTTGAATGCTCGGGTTGCGTGATACGGCTTCCATGGATTGGACTTGTTTGTCCGACGCATCCCGCGGGTGCTTGATCAGATTAAGAACTGGGAAGTTTAGAGGCCGGATCGGTGGCCTTGGGCTTGTTGTCTTGCTCGGCCCGTGCATGGCAGGCTGGGGATTCAGGGGGTGTTTTGGAGCCTTTCTGTCATGGCCAGCATTGATTTTTTTTTTTGGGAACGGGGGAGCGATTTGTGTAGCATTGGCTTTTTCGGTGAAACTGGATCAGACTGGCGTGGCATGGTTTTTCGGTGTATGTAGCTAATATAGTTACCTTGTATTTCTATTCTGCTGTCAAACTAAAATGACGCCTATTTAACATGCACCAAACATCATTTTTTCACTTAAAGTAAATAGTGGGCTCTAGGCCCTTTGCCCTTAGCTCTGAAAACTAGCGCTAGTGTTTATAGCGGTAGTACTAGGACTTGTTGCGAGTGTAAAAAGCAAGGAAAAGAAAATGGAGGATGCAACTTAAAATAAGAGGAAGACACTTATTTTTGCTTAACTGCTCATTACTTCTTAAACCACACACTCCTGTGAATATTATGGAAATTACCATTTTAAATTACCAGTCTTTAAATTGATTCAACAGCTTTTTTATATGATATTATCACCTCATGGTATGAATATATTATTTTCTTTTGTACAGGGACAGATGCGGCTGGCAGCTGGACCATTCTCTGTTTTTTTTCTTTGTGTAAGCATTCAAGCATTACAATGATAATAATTGTAAGTTCACAACTATGGTACTGTTATAATGTACCTTATAGTCCAGCTAAATGATTCACAGCACCTAGTTAACGCCTCCTTTCATTGTGTTCTTCAGTGCTGTGTCAAACCTAGAGCCATCATTCAAATGTATGGTGCCGATGTTGCTCCTGTGCTTAATGTAGATTTAGAAAGCCGAAGGGAAAGAATAATGTGCCGTTTCGATGCAGGCAAATAAATAAACAAATAAATAAATAAACAGATAGATAGATAACTGTTGGACTGTGTGCTCTGAACATACCACAGCTTAGTTGTGGAAAGACAATCTCTCAAAGCAAGCTGCTCTGGATTAAATACATGTCTGTTCTCTCGTGTTTTTGAGTGATTTTCTTTTTTTTTGGGGGGTGGGGGGGGGGATCCTTTTAAGAATCTCTTCTGTTTCCAAACGGATTTCTCTGTACTCAGAAGCTGAAGAACCGTTGAATCTTTCTTGTTTTGTTCTTTTTTTATACTTTGGTGCTATGTGAAGGTTTTTCAGTGTGCATTCATTCAGAGACACAAAAAAAAGCACCAATGGGAAATATTTGCTCGGGGCTCTCTCTCGCTCTCTCTCTCACTCTCTCTCTCTCTCAGCTTCCCTGCTCAGCTGTGCTCTTCTGTCCTGTACTGTACTGTTCTGTGTGGTTGAGTTGAGTCTCGGAGGAGCTGAGTGTGAGTGACCCTGCAATCGACTGCTAATACAACTGTCAGCACCTCCCAACACCCAGCAGCGACAAGAGGTGGGGGCTTAGAAAGGAGGAGAGGAGGAGGAGTGAGAGTGATGGGACTCGATGAGGGATGAAGCTCTGTGTGTGTGTCTGTGTGTTTGTGTGTGTGTGTGTGTGTGTGTAATGTGTAAGCAAGGAAGAGAGAAAGATACACCGGAGTATCAAGGTCAAGATGGTGCGGTTTGTTAAGACTACTGTCTCTGCTTGCTCATGGATGACATCTACATTACTATCATAATTTACATTATTGTTTCTTATCTTTAGTATATCTTACTTTTCCACTGAATATATACATCATTTAAATATAATACTTTATTATATTTAATTCTTTTCTACTAATTGTTTTCTACCAGTTTGACCAGCAGCATCAACAACTGGAAAGTGCATCATGTTGGGAGGTCTGGAGACGATCATTAATAAGGAGTGTATCAGGAGAGAAAAATACAGGCTTCATCCTTCTTAAAGGTCATATGGCATAATCAAGACATGAAGGAAGGATCCTTTTGCCTATTTGGAGAAAATCCTGCTGCTAGTGGGTCTCTTGTGACTGAGCACAAAGGTCACAATCTCTTTCGTACGCAAAAAAGCAGTCCCTGGGTAAGGGCTTAGAATGGAATATGGATATGGGTATTTCAGTTCTTCTATAATGGAAATGTTTTAGGAACAGATAAAGGATTACATTGACGGTCGTCCAAAACAGAGAGAAAGATGAAAAATACTATTAATAAATAAATGAAGTGTAGATCTATTGTCAATGCAGTTAGAAGAAATGTGCTTAAAGACGATCAAAGCCAGATGGAGAGCGTGGGTGTTTATGCATGCCTTAATTCACTCAAGTGGGGAGTATTGTTATTGCGCTTTACAGTTCAGCCTGATCGGTCACTGCAGGACACCGCATTTAAAATGGGTCAGCGCTAGCACCAAGGCATGCCGTCAGTCTTTCCGGCCAGAGATAAATGTTCTGCTGTTTCTACGCCACCACGCTGACGTTCGCCTCCAGCGAACTACTCATCATCTTAATTGTAATCAGAGCTTTGTAAGACGCTGCACTAAATACACATCCTACTCTTACACTATGGTGACATGCAAACATTTCGGTGTAGTAAAGTAATCCTTAGGTATTGGATTGCAGATACAGATTACAGCCCATTTTAATAACTGTCCAGCTTCATGTGTGTAACTAGTCACTGAGTGTAAAAAATGCTGAAATGGACTAAATGCAATCCCTTTAAAAAAACAGTACACTTTTTGCACTTTTTCATTTATTTATTTACTACAGGCTCCACATTTTTCTAAGGCCTGCTTCTGCATTTCCACCTTTACACTCAGTAATCAATACTTGAAACGTGCCTTGAAATAAGTGAACTGTTTTCTTGGTCATATACAGTAGACACAATTGTGAATGTAAGAAAGGTAAGTCCTCACATTTCACTGCTAAGCAAGGAATGTTTTTATTTCAAACTTGGTAATGCGTTTTTAGTTTCTGTGCAATATGTCTTGAGCCACCCTTCATTTCTTCATAATTAAATAAATGCAAAACAAAATAAATGATGTAGATTAAATTCAAGAAATGGGAATAAAGATGCTGTAACCTCTCACAGCCGGAGGCACAGAGAGAGCTGATTGGCCGAGCTCTCTCAGGGGAGAGGGATGAGAGGTACTTAGTGCTCCCACATTAATCACAGCTCTGCAGCCAATCAGGGGCGTCTGTGAGCTTGCGCACGCGGAGGGAGCAAATAGCGCTGTCCTCCGAGTGTGTTACTCCGCCCCCAAGATGCGTGAGCGAGCAGTTCGAAAAGATGCGGTCGGCTGGTGTCACATGGTTCGGAGGAAACACGTGATAGTCTTAGGCCCTCCCGGCTGAGTGGTAGTAGTAGCCTAAATGTGGGAGCCCCCTAGTGACGGGGAGGAATTGGACACGACTAAATTAGGGAGAAAATCGGAAAGAATCCAAAAAAATCATTAAAAAAAAGAAAGAAATGGGAATAAATGTTTTATTGGGACAGGCTGCAAAGTGCTTAAAGATACAACTTTATTATTATTATTTTTTTAAAGGTTGTTTATGTTACATACTCGGCAGCAACCTCGTTTCCCCTCTCATCGAACTACTAAGCATTCAGCATCAGTAGTACACTAATCACTGACCAGATCATCTGTCATCACCTGTTTCTCATGCCAGTTCATGCCAGTTAAGTTATATATTTTTTATACTTAAATGATTTATAGGTCACTGTGTGACTTAACAAACAAGAACATTCATCTGAAACTGCTCCGGTACAGGAACTGGAATAAATATGAGAGCGGAAAAAAAAGATTTTACATTAAAAAAACAAAACATTATTTTGTAAATACATAATTCTTATCTCACCTATTTGTAAAATTGTTTATGCATAAAATCATAAAAAGAAAGTATCTCTAATTGTCTAAGACAATGAAACAGGTTTAACAGCGAAATACACTGACAGGTAAAAAAAAAAAAAAGCACTTTTGATGTTAAATAAGCAAATGTTAGCTATGCAAAAGAGTGTTTGATTGCGTAATTACTGTTGATATTAATATGTTTCAGCAGGTAACAATTCATTTAACCCTAACTGATGCAGTGAATAGCTTCTCATTTCTTAAACGAACATGTCAGAGGAAGAGAAAAGAAGTTATTGTTTCTAAAAGGTCAAACATTGGCTTGCATCAAGCAAAGAAAACAACTCAGATGATTGCTGAGATCACTGGAATTGAGTCTGAAACCATTCATCGCATTAACAACTGGAAGGAGAATGAGAACACTGCAACTTCCCTGAAGTCACGTGGTTGGAAAAAATAATGAATCACTGTGATCAGCGATCACGTAAACACTTGATGAAACTGCATTGAAAAAACAAATTTGATAAGACGCAGCTCTAGTTTATTTATTTTTTATTTTTTCTGAATGTAAGAGGATTTCCACACACTCACAGATAAGAAATCATGGAATTGGGAATAAACAGCTGTGGCCATAAGAAAACTACTTAATAGTGAGACTAATCAGTGGGGGGAAAAAACTCAATTTGCTATGGAGCATAAAAATTGGAGCAAATCGAAAAAGGTCATGTGGTCCAGATCGACCTTATTCCAGAGCGATGTGTGCGTCAGAGTATGGAGAGAAGAGCATGAAACGATGCATGCATTATGCATACTGCCCACTGTACAAGCCCCTGGAGTAGGGCTGGGCCGATAAACGATATCAGATCGAATCGCGATTTATTTGATTTTAAAAACGATGAAAAGCTCTAGACATTTTTTGCTCGATATGGATTAATCTAAG
>JAQMYK010000020.1:5525230-5540646 GCA_030014345.1 Clarias buthupogon
ATGATGCTGGTGGAGGAAAACGTTTCCTGACTCGCTCCTCCAAAACACCCCAAAGTAGCTCAATAATATTTAGATCTGGTGACTGTGCAGGCCGTGGGAGATGTTCAACTTCACTTTCATGTTCAACAAACCACTCTGTCACCAGTCTGTGTGTATTGGTGCATTATCATTCTGATACACGGCATTGCCTTCAGGACACAATGTTTGAACCCCATGGTCCTCCAAAATGGTTCCGTGGTCCATGGTAGTGACGCGCCCATCTATCACAAGTATTGGGCCTAGGGAATGCCATGATATTGAAGCCCAAACTATCACTGATCCACCCCCATACTTCACTCTGGGCATGCAACAGCCTGGGTGGTACTCTTCTTTGGGGCTTCTCTACACCGTATCTCTCCCAGATGTGGGAAAGACAGTGAAGGTAGGCTCCTCAGAGAACAATACATGTTTTACATTGTCTACAGCTCACGATTTTTGCTGCTGGCACCATTGAAACCGATGTTTGGCATTGGCACGAGTGACAAAAGGTTTGGCTATAGCATCCCGGCCATGTACATTGACCCTGTGGAGCTCCCGACCAACAGTTTTGGTGGAAACAGAAGAGGTGAGGTGCACATTTAATTCTGCAGTGAGTTGGGCAGCTGTGGTTTTATGTTTTTTGGATACAATCCGGGTTAGCACGCGGACATCCCTTTCTGACAGCTTCCTCTTGCTTCCACAGTTACTCCTGTTGGATGTGGTTCATCCTTCTTGGTGTTATGCTGACATTACCCTGGATACTGTGGCTCCTGATACATCATAAAGACTTGCTGTCTTTGTCACAGATGCGCCAGCGAGACGCACACCAACAATTTGTCCTCTTTTGAACTCTGATATGTCACCCATAATGTTGTGTGCACTGCAATATTTTAAGCAAAACTGTGCAGTCAATGAAGATTGGCCACCAGGCTGGTCAAATTTAGCAATGAAACCTCTAACACTAAGTTGGCCAGTGTTTTAGTTTCATTGTCCAACCCCATATATAAAACTCATCATCTATACTGCTTAATCCTGTATACAGGGTTGCGGGGGCCCAGGAGCTTATCCCAGGAGACTTAGGGCATGAAAGGGTGCCAATTCATCGCAGGGCACATATAGACAGTCACGCACACATTTATACACTATGGGCAATTTGGGAAAGCCAATTAGCCGAATCTGGAGTACCCAAAGGTAACCCACCAAGCATGGGGAGAACATGCAATCTCTGTGCACACAGTGGCGGGAATCAAATCGCAGGGCATACACACTAAGCACTGCTCATTAATGAAAATAAAAAAAAGTTATCTTACAAATAAATCTTTGCAGTTTCTTGGAAACCTGACAAGCTTAGTAAACTGGTGATAACGCTTCTCATAGGTCCGCATATAACACCACTTTGTGATGCAGGCTGATTCTCTTGAACAGCATACTTTATTCCTTAAATAGTGCAATACCCTGTACTTACTATCCAGCACAGACGGCTGATATGGTCTTATATAATTTAGCATACCTATGGTAATAGTGCACACAGGGAGTCATCGAATCTCTTTCAGCAGTTACCTTGAAATGAATAGTGGAAGGCCATGTTATAAATGTGTTTTCTTGCTGTGAAGGACGCACACGCTCGATGTGTCTGCTGGCCAATTCTGTACAAAGTTGAGTGAGCGGAAACTGTTGAACTGTCTGCTGCTGGGTTCACAGTGGCCACTGTAATAGCACTTGAGGGTTGTTGAACTCCATCTATTGCTCTCGAACAGATGCACCACACTCTGTCTTATTTATTTAAAGGCAGTTTGTGGGTTTGAATGCTTATAAATAAATCTTGATTACACATCATGCAAATTCACATATAAAACTTACATTTCGGTGGTGCCAGTCGTTTCCTGTATGACCATGATCTATACAGTGTATGAGACTGCACAGGAAGAAATGATGTACACAGACACCTAAAAACCTGACAGTTTGCTGACAGCCTTAGCATTGTTTAACCAACCATATTCTAATTGCTGTTCAATCAGCAGCTCCGGGAAACATGAATGTGGCTTGGATCTGGTGGGAATTAACGTCCCTAATCCAAAATTTTGGCATTTTATACACATGTGGAAAAAAAGGGAGACCCTGCTACAGCTATATATACAGTATGTAAAGGACAAAAAAGAGAATTTGGACACTGCATGCATCCATTTGTACTTCGGAGGGTTGATGGACGATATCAGAAAACCTGAGAAGCTGGACTCGACCGTCACAGACGCAGGGGGGACGAAAGTCTGAAATAATGGGGAGGCCGACAGATGCTCCAGTTTCCTTGACAGAAATGGAAGTCAAGTGGCTCTTTATGTGAAAGGAACACGGGCAAGGAGGGAGGAAAGGCAAAGGACCACATTATGACTTTAACTAGTGGACTGGGAAGAAAGAGAAGCAGTGCAGTCCTTTTGAAGTGAAAAGCGCTGTAAGGAAACCAAAGAGAATGTCGGAATGGACTGGCCCTTTCTACATGAATCAGACCTCCCTTCTACTTCCCCAATCTTTGTCTGTTCACGTTATTCGTAATCATAATGAGCATCTTTAATGTGCCTTTTCTAGAGAAAACACATCAGAGCGGGCAACTTAGTCTTCTAATTTAATTTTCCTAAATGACTGTTCGCTCTTCGTTGTAATCTGATGTGAAGGTGAGCATTTCGAATCCGCAGAACACACTCAATACAGTACATTGCTACTTCTTGAATTTCTCACTTATTCAAAACCTTTCCTACACCCACTTTCATACAGAAACACTGCACGCATGCACTTTATTATTTTTCTTTTGCTATTATTTGTTGTCTCTTACTTGATATTGCTGCTACACTTCTCTCCAGAGTCAACAGTTTACAGAAAGTTGTTTGCGCAGATTCTCTCATACAACACTGTTCTGCTGTTCTGTCCACAGTACTTAATGTGCACGATCATATGTATTTATTCTCCCGAGGTTCTCTTTTTTGTTGTTGCTGCATTTTTGCACTCCTTGCACTGTCGCGTATCGGCACTGTGTAGTCCTGTATACGCTGATGCATCATGGTTCAAAGGAGAGAAACGGCATTCTGTTCCAATGTACCGAGGAATGACAGTGAAAGCCTGCTTAGCTTGAGAATTAGTCAGTTCAGACAAGTTTCTGGTTATGTTCTAAGCAGACAAGAAGACATTAAGTAAAGCATTACCGTTCAGAAAGCAGTTGGAGATAAACTAGGGAAGACAGTGACTGCCTAAGGCTTGGGCCAAGCTACCAATTCAACTGTTTAGTTAATGAACATCTTTGGTTGTACTGTATCATAACTGACAGCTTTTGTTATACAAATGACTGGTATTTGATTGCCTGCTGTGCTGCTATTTTTAACAAGCTTGTGAGGGAGCTCTAGAATCCCACATACAGTATTTGCTTTTGATTCTTTTTTGCCGAATGAGAGTGGACAATGAGAGTGCAAATTTAGGGCTTTGGCTGCAGCATGACAGCAGGTCACTTAATGTATTACAAACTGACAGATGGCCGTCGGTACGTTATACACTCACTTACTTCCAATGACTACTTTATGCTGGTACGGGATATGTGGTATTCAAATCCTAACCTGGAACTTCTTAGTGTGAGAAGCCAACCTTGGTGAAATGCCAGACCACTGCAGAGCATCAGGTACATACTGTACACATTGGCACCAACGGGCAATTTTGCATAGCCGGTTCACCCACTGGCATGTTTTTAAGAACCTGGTAAACCTGGTAAAAAAAAACAACAAAGAAAATGGACAGAAACCATATCAACATACTTCAACCAGAGCTCAGGATCAAACTGTGAGATGGCAACAGTGCCTGCTGTGCCATCAAGCCACCCAGGGACTTAAAGGACCCTAATCTTTTTTTAACTGTTTTCTTTAAATACTGTAAATCATTCTGCATCTTCTATACAAAGACACTACTCAACATAGTCTTCATCACCGGCAATAGATTTGCACCCAACTCCTGAATCCTATTTAAAATCCCCTTTGTCACCATTGATGGTCTCATATCATAAGTGCCATGAAAAAAAGTATCCAAAGACAGCTTAAAAGCTGGGAGCTGCAATAGCGCAAATGCATGCAAGCTCTATGGTTTGTAGCACACACATTTGGAAAGCCCTGTTCAATGCTATTGACAGATCCTAAGGTAAAGTGAAAGTGAGAGTACTCTGTGTTCCCTAGAGATTCAAAGCAGCGTCATAGCCTGTGAATGTTGAGCAAATGCACAAAGCATGTCAGGCAATAGTGGATAGTGATAGCATTGTGTTAAGCTGCTCCATCAGTGTATCAGACTCTTGACACAGTGACACAGGTTTTCAGTTGCCAAGTTCAGATAACTGTTTTATCTCAGTGACGCTTTATAACCTTTATTATAGATAAGCCATTATTATACTTTTAACAAATGAAGAGCAATTACAATTGCAGACTAACCACACCAAGGTCATTGTGATTAGAAATAGCTTTTGGAACACTGTTTCGATTATATGGGCTCAAATGCACAATGCATAGCACAGTAACAGCACAGCTTTATCCCTTTATCTCACCTGGGTGGCTTTTCCAATAAAAGTAAGCAGGATTTTCACATTGTCTTGCTTACAGAGCTGGGCACTATTATATTAAACAGTGTGCCCCACTTTCCTTTAAGATGGTGAGAGGAAAGATGTGTTTTTTTGCCGTTTTGCCATTTATTTTTTAACAAACTATTTTAGACAAATAAAAAATCTTGTATAAATTTATATTCTAGCAAAAAAAATTCTGGTTCAATAAATCACTGAAATGTGTCTATTAGTATGAGTTAATTCGTTGCAACAGAATTGAGCATCTTTGGTGGTGCAGTGTCTTAATCTCTTGAGAACCGAATGTCCTCATATTAGCACTTGACATTTTCATCCAACTACACTGTCTATATGTACTTGTAAAATCCTTATATAAGCTTAGGTATAGTGGTGTATAATTATTTTGCCAGAATTCATCCTGTTTGACGATACTTTGAACTTGAGTTTAAAGTCCATAGTTATCATTTTATAATAAAGAGAATCACTCACTCTATTACTCACTCATTCTCTATATTGCTTATCCTGTACAGTGTAATGGCAGGACTGGAGCCTATCCCAGGGGCATCATGGCACAAGGTAGAGTCTACCCTTTGGAAAATTTTAATTTGGAAAACTCAATTAAATGTCTTAGGAGTATGGGAGGAAATCGAAGTACCTACTGTATAGGAAACCCACCAAGCATGGGAAAACCATACAAATATATGAACAGAAACCCCAGACATGAATCAAACTCTTGACCCTGGAATTTCAAGGCCATAGTGCTAACCTAAAGAGAAACTGTGAGGAGAAATTGCAATGTAAATAACAATAGAGTCTGGGTCTCAGCAGGTTAATTGTAACAATAAAAAAAAAAAAGAAAGAAACTACCCTGTTGAGCAAATGTACAGAAATTTGTTATTTAAAATATGTAATATATGAAAATGCTAGTATGAAAATGCTTTAATATAAGGTTTTACATTCATTCATTCATTCATTCATTTTCTATACCGCTTTAATCCTGTGTTCAGGGTCGCGGGGGGCCTGGAGCCTATCCCAGGAGACTTCGGGCACTAGGCGGGGTACACCCTGGACAGGGTGCCAATCCATCGCAGATAAGGTTTTACAATAATTAAATAAAAGCTTCAAGCAACCATACTATAGCACTGAAAACATCTGTTTATTATTAAAAATCAGATAATGTGCTACACATTACTCATGGTCATAATGGGCCTTGTGGAAATGGTCTTTTCTTTTTTTCTACATTGTAAAACACTGCTGAAGGCATCCAAACTATGCAATAATCTCCTTTGGACAGTTGATATTGAAATTAATCTGCTACTTATGCTCGGAAAGCCTTCCTAATGCCTCCAATCCAAGGGTTTGTTAATTGGTGATTTTTGAGGCTGGTAATTTTAAATGAACTTCTCTGCAGAAGAGGTAAATTTTGGTCTTGCTTTCCTGGGATGGTTTTCATGAGAGCCAGTTTCATGGTGGTTGATGGGTTTTGCAAATGCACTTGACAATACTGTTCTTGCAAGAACTATTCCAGAACAACTGACCTTAAAATAACAACTGATTATTGCAACTGACCCTATGTGTTATTTTATAGGTTTGAAAAAGAATTCTAATATTGTTCTAGAATGTAGAAAATAATTCACCCAAAAAAGCAACAACACTATAATAATACAAAACTGCACAACAAATGGCTTAGTTGGCTAACTTCAAGCATCATGATATGATAAAGAGATACAGATTCATGAATCATGGTAGGTATTTAGATTTTTGACAGAACATAGAATAGGTATCGAACATCAGCGATACTCCAGTGAGACTCAGGTATGACATGCAGGGATGAATAAACTCTCAGCAGAAGTGTTTTCTCACCATCTGGAGACAGTTTCCACAGTGGGCGCTATGCCTTTGGATGAGAGCTTAGTGAAGTAATTAATGTCTGTTCTCAGGAATCCCGCCCAATTCAGTGGCCTTAATGTCACAAAGGCTATAAAAAGGGATCTGCAGTGCAGCCCAGTGTGATCCTGAACAGGTGGATTAAATAAGATTAACAACATTACAGCTCACAGAGTGATGTTACTCAGGTGGCACTTTGGGGAGGGGGGTGGTGGCTTTTGTTGATTGAATTTTGTTGTGGAGGTATTGGATATAATTTTGTTCTTGTTGCATTTCTGCTGAAATGTGTGGTCTATTATTATACATTTAATAGTTATTTTACAATCAGTATGTATGTCAGAGAGAGAAAGAGAGAGAGAGTCTATGTGTGAAGTGTGTGTGTGTTTGTGTAAGAGAGAGAGAGAGAGAGCTACAGTATAAGTCCACCTCGAAAGCGATGACATCATGCCAATCATGAAGCGTTTGATTGCTGTATAAACGAAGTGAGTCTTTTAAAAACGGCGCAGTGAGTAAAAAAAAAAAAAAAAAAAAAAACCCAGACACAACCCGACAGGAACACGAGAAGCGCACACATCCTCTCCAGTGCACAATCCCCACACTGCTCGGATAAATGCTGGCACTGCGTCTGTACACTGCGGGAAAAGGAGAAAGATAAGCAGTTTTCCTCGACTAACGCGCACATCAGTGGAAGTCTGAAGCCGCTGGATCCTGGTGTGATTTCTGCCACCAGCGCTCCCACTCCTCTCCTGCGCTCTCTGCACCGATGCTTATCTCTCTCTCAATCGAGGCATCAAAGCAGCAGGAGCGCAGTTAGTGCGGGATGACGCGCACTTTTACTCTGTTAGGACAGTGAATGAAAAGACACCAAAAGGGTCGCGCAGGACAAACGATTGGAGTGACGTAGCGCCTTGTGCTGCTCCGAAGGGACGCGGTGTCCGTGTGAACAGATGTCCGTCTCTCCGCTGCGCGCGCACAAGGATGTTCTCTCATGCAGGAGGGGGAGTGTGTGTGTGTGTGTGTGTGTGGAGCCTGAGAATCCTCACATGCCCCTAGCCACACACAGCGATCCAACGTACTGTCTGCTCGCCTGGTCACTACCTTCATTTTTTTTTCCCACCTGAGATGATCAATGCAGGAGAACAGCATCTCTGTAACAACTTAACAATGGCGAGTGTCATAGCTTACAGAAGCGCTTTTGCTCTTTACTGACTGGCAGATTGAGGTTTATACCAGATGCCTGTGGCCGCTTTTAAAGCATCAAAAGCAAAGCACTAAAATGCGTAAATGCGCAAGTGAAAGACAGACAGGGATGGAGAGCTACTGGTGTCTGTAGTCCTCAGGGAAGCGCTCGGGTTAAATCGGGTGACAGTTACAAAGGCAGTGGACAAATCAAACCAGGGCAAAGTGATCAAAAGCTTCTCAGTGAAGAAAAAGCAATACAAGGACAAGTGTGCTAGTTCAGCTATAAAACTTTGAACCGTCGGCGGCGCTTACCTCCACACTTGTCCCATCTGCAGGATGTGGATGAGCGTCTGCCAGACCCAGACAGAGATGCGGCAGCACCTGCCGCGGCTGTAGGACCGCGCCGTGGCTCTCCGGCTGCTCAGCCCCTCCACGGACTCCAAGCCTCCTCCCGTGTAATCCTGCACAAACCACCTGAAGCTCAGTATCTGCACGAGCACGGACGGCACGAGCACGAAGAAGAGCGTGAGCCCGAACCAGAGGTAGTCCTGTTTGACGTAGTAGTCGGCCGCCAGCCACAGGTCGGTGCCCACGTCCCAGAAGAAGACGAGCAGCGCCAGCACGATCCACAGGCAGTCCAGCCAGAGGCGCTCCTCCTGCGCCGGCCGCGCGCCCTCCCGCCCCTTGCCCAGCAGGTAGTGCAGGCATGCGCTCCGGCAGCCCCAGTAGCACGAGGACGTGTTGCAGCAGTGACAGATGTGCAGCGAGCTGCCCTCCCGCGGGTAGTCCTCGCCGCAGCCGCCGCCCGCCGCCTCGTCCAGGTTGTGCAGCTGGGCAAAGCCGGTGGCAGTGGCGAGCCCCCGACCGTCAGATTTCGCTGCCATCTTGCTCTCCCAAACGCCCGCCTCCGGCTTCCGCGGCTTGTGACGTCACTTCCCCGACACCTGTCTTGCGCGAGCGCGCCTAACGAGGTAGCCATCTAGGTCCGGAGTGACCGTGGCGCAGCATCGACCAGTGCCAGCTCCCTGCACCGCCGCGTCCTGACAGCGCACAGGCCGAGCATCTTCTGTCGCACAGCTGGAGTGAGATGTCCTGATAGATGCACCACGACGCACCTGGTATATGGCTTTGATATGAACACAGGTTGGAGACCACTACTCCAAGCCAAGCACCCCACCACCCCCACCCCAAAAATAAAAAATAATAACCCCGATGTGTCGGCAGGACGCAGTGTCCCTCACCCGCGCAAATGTCCCTGCCGCGATGCACAGCGAGCGCCCGGTCTTCTCCCTGAGACGCACGACACGAATGGCAGGACTGTGCTTCAGTCGAAGTCCCTTAACCTAGCTTGCCTGCTCATTGATGATGCCACCTAGTGATTCGCTGTAAACTATGAAACTCGTGTGTGCGTGTGTGTGTGTGTGTGGAGGGGGCGCTCTCTGAATGATGTAATGCTGTAGTGAACACGCCGCTCGTATTTTTGTTAACCCTTTTAACTCGTAGAAAGAAAATCCTGAGGTTTTCGATCACATGCACGCCTTCACACATTCACACAAGGAATCTTGTCCACAGAAAGCTTCAGCAACGACCGCTTCCTTCTCTGTCCCCCAGAAAATAATCGTGTCTTGCTCACTGATCTCTCTCTCTCTCTCTCTCTCTCTCCCCCTCCTCTGTGTGTGTGTGTGTGTGTGAGGTGCTGTCCTATCGTGCGTTGGTGAATCAGCTCTTTAACACAGTGAAGCTGTGAGCTGACCTTGGTGCTGAAGTCCCTCAGTGACTGTGGAATGAACATCAAGGGCAATCAGATCAGATCTCTAGGTTTTTACGCATGGGAAACCACATGGCCATCATTTTGTGCCACTGTACTCAAGTTACGAAAAAAAAGCATCAACAATTCTGTCAGGATGAGTGGTGTGAGCAGCTGTGCATGGTTAACTTACAGTTCACTAAAGTGCACATCCATGTGGAGTCCAGCTGTGTTTCTGTTGGAGAAAGGGAGAGAAAGTGAGAGCAAGAGCCAGAGAGAGAGAGAGAGAGAGATACACCAGATAAAGTTACAAAGTGTCATTTAGCCTCTGATTACAAGACAAGACATGCTCTCTGTTTGCCAATACAGCAGCCAAGAACATTATGATGTTGTCCGTCTCTCTTTCTCAGCCTCATAATTCCTCAACACCTGTGCCTCCACCAGGGAGACATTAACCGGATTAAGACCATATAACTGTTACATTGCAGAGACCAGATTCATCCCTCTGGCTGTCACTAGGCTTACACCAGGCTGAGTCATAAATGCCACAAAGTAATA
This sequence comes from Clarias buthupogon, assembly GCA_030014345.1. Lineage (NCBI taxonomy): Eukaryota > Metazoa > Chordata > Actinopteri > Siluriformes > Clariidae > Clarias > Clarias buthupogon. The sequence goes on from JAQMYK010000020.1 coordinate 5,535,202, forward strand.
AGCTTAACTACAGGAGTCGTATATTAATGAGTGTGTTGATCCAGTCTGCAAATCATTCGCCCCTAAATTGACTCGAGAATGGATAATTAATATTTGTAATGAGTGAGTTTTGCAAATTTTGTCAGCCTTTTATTTATGTTCTCTTTGGTTTTGAGAACATACTGTAGGTATGTAGAAAGATGAATGATTAGAATACTTTAGAACACAACAAGGATGCATAAGTGCAGAAATTGTAGAAAGCTAGATGTGGGGGCTGTGAGAGATGGTCTGCAGTGCAGGCAGTTGCTGAGGACTGCATTACATTAGAACAGTTCAATGGAGACCGTGCGCTCACTCTATCAGTGTCAGCTGGAGGCTGTTTTTATGTTTCACAGCAAAGAAAATCTCACAGAGATGTTTGATTGAAAGCATTAACCTGGAATAGCCAGCATTGCTGGGCTGTTAAATGACTAGGGCCTATCAAAGCCCCAAATACAGCAAAGAAGCATGCGTGAGATGACGAGTGTCGGTTCATCACTGTGAGCTCATCAAAGCACTTGGGCATTGCTTCCTTCATGGCCTTTGGTCCTATCTCTCATGTTGCAATGACAAACACAAAGACGAGAATATTACAACACACTTTCAGAGGGCCAGTCGTGTCAGCCATTTCTGGACCTCTGCATTGTCACATTTACAGTATGTCTAGGTAACTGATATACTGTACCATGACCCAAGCTGATCCGTTTCCTGTCTGTAACTTTTGTATCCCGCCTCCGCTGCCATCCACCCAGCTCCATCCGCTAAAATATCAGTTCTTAGACAGGAAAATCTGTTTGCCTACCAAACTGCATACATTTTTAATGAGCGCAAATGGATCCACATATTTTTGGGGGAGTGTTGGATTCATGACACACATGTAACTCAAGCTAAATAATGCAATGTGTGTAATCGCAGCTGGCTCCCTCGAGGCTCCAGATGCTTCTATCGCTGCAATCAACAGGCCGCTTTGGCACTTATCAAATCTTGATTCGATTGCATCAGACAACCAGGCGAGTCTCTAGACCATATTTAGGATCTATTATTTTCTTTAAATTATTTAGAATTTCTATTTTTTTTTTATTATATTAATAATATTTTTAAACTCATTCAGCTAAAACACTCAGTTAGTTGTTCTGTAATTCAGTTCAATTATTTAGAAATACCTAAAATTCACATGCATTTGGAGTCCTTCTATGTTTCTGTTATACAAGTGTTGTATGTGCGTGTGTCTACTGAGTGTCTGTGCGTGATATAATAATTTCTTTTTCTTCTAGAGTGACACTTTCTTTAAACTGTAAAAAAAAGAAAAAGAAAAATAATTGCACAAACACGGAGCATGCAGAGGAGAGAGGATGTGAAATAAGAGAGGCTAAAATGCATCTTTTTAGGCAGTGAAATAAAGGAAGATTGAAAGACAGATAGAAAAAGACAGACAGGAGGAAAAAACAATAGTAAAAATCAGAGTAAAGGTGAGCTTTTCAAAAGTGTGCCATGATCATGCATTCGCCTTCAGTTATTATTTAGCAGGGATTACTGGTTGAAAGGGGGGGATAAGACCCTTATATTGTAGACCAGTCTATTGTAGTGCATTATACAACCTACTGTATTTACACACTTATTTGAACCTAGTGGCAATTTAGTTAGCTTGGTTAACTCAACGCCAATTTTGGGAAAAGGGGAGACCCATGCAGAGTCTCTCTCTATGTCAATCACATGAGTCTTAGTGCTGTTCTGCTGGAATATCAGCATGGCTGTGATGTGATCATAGGCATAAGAGGGAGTCTGCATGTGTTTCCTCAGAAAGAAGTGATGATATTCAGCACAACAGCATGACCTCAAGTATGATAATGCTTTTGTACTACAGTTTCACAAACACCATTTTACACAGCACTTACACCAGTTATTTTTTTCTGCCAACACATATCCTTTCACAATTTGGAGATGTGTAATTAATGTAATTAACAAGAGAGATAGCTCTGTTAACTTCCACGTAGGGTTGAATCCCAAATAGTATTAAACATAAAGCTAGTGTGCTGTATAGAGTGTAGATCCCTTGTCAAACACTTTGTAGCCGTAAATAAAAGAACACAGATGGTTCAGATGAAGAATGACTTAGCAGCAATTATGAATGATTTTTTAAAATTCCAATGTTTAAAAAATATATATATACTATTTGTTTTCTTGCTGAACATGTTTATGTGGTTTTGAATAAGGTTTCTCTGCAGGCAGTTGCTCTCTCTCCAGTATTTTGGACCGTGCGTTTGTGTCTGGCACTCACTGGATGTTTTTTTTATTATACCATTCTGCACCAGACTTTGTCAACCTCTCAGCATTTATAGAAATATTCCAATCAGACCATCTGGCATCAACAATCATGCCACAGTCGAAATTACTGAAATTGTTTTTTTGCCCTTTTCTAATGGTTGGTATAAACTGCTAGTTAATTACTTTATGGTCACAATCCTTCCACATCTGCAAGTGTTCCTAATAAAATGCTCTGTGAGTGTATACTAGAGTACCAGTCAAAAATTTGGACACACCTCCTAATCCCATGGTCTTGCCTCATTTTTATTTCATTCTTATATTGTAAAATATTGCTAAAAGTGTCCAAAATATGCAATAATCTTCTTTAAACAGTAGATGTTGAGATGTGTCTGCTCCTTCTGCTCTATAAAGCCTTCATAACGGCTCTAATTTGAGGTGCTGTTAATTGGTTATTTATGAGGCTGGTAACTCTAAATGTTGGTCTTGCTTTCTTGGGATGGTCTTCATGAGAGACAATTTCATCAGGGTGCTTGATGAGTTTTGAAGATTAACTCGACAATTCTGCTCTTGCAAGATATTTATTCAAGAGCAGCTGACCTTTATGTCTTAGAATTAATAATGTATTTCCATATGTGTTATTTAATCATTTTAAACCCCCAGTATTGTTGAATTAGAAAGTGTCGAAACTTTTGACTGGTACTGTATGTATGTATGTTGTATGTATGTATGTATATACAGATTGAGTGTGCAGAATAACAGAACACAGTTACAATACACTCCCTTCAATTCTCTATATAATCCCCTGCTACTTTAATGTATTTATCTTTTCTATGTAACTTTTCTCAGCACTTAACATCTGACCTTCTGGCCTCCCAGGAACACCTTTAATCTCCTGAACCAGCAGCTTCGGAAAGGAAAAGTGTCCTAAAAAACATACTGTAATCTGTGATCTGAGATCACTTAAACACATAGTGAAAAAAAAAAGAAAAAAAAAAGATATGTTTACCAGTGAAAGTAAGAGCATTCCTATATGTCGGTCTGATGAGATCAGACTGACCCTATTCTAGAGACACAGGTGTGTCAGTGTAAGAAGGGATATGCATAAAGCGATGCACCCATCATGCATAGTGCCTGCCCACTGTACAGGCCTCTGGAGGCAGGTCTAAACTCAGCCCCTTTATTTAGCAATATAGTTAATTAAGCTGACTAACACATTCCAGCACTCAATTGTGAAAGACTGTTTCTGAGAGCATAAGGAATCATTTTCACACATCAATTCAACACACTGTACACTGTAATCAAAGGTAATGGATGTCGAAATTAATATTAGAAAACTTTTTATTTTTTGGACAGGTGGTGTATTTGTCAGCTTTGTTATAATCTGTAGCATGTTTGGCTGGAGAATAGGCGTAATCCAAACCTCAATTAGGCATACTTTAAAACAATTATATCTATAAAAAAAAGTATAGGAATGGATTTAACAAATAGACAAAAAAGACAAATATATAATAAACAAATCTCTGTTGAGGGAGAATGTGGAAAATATTTTACAATTAAAAAGGTTTTCATCCGTAGAACCCTGGGTAAAAGCGCGATAGTCCATTTTGCAGGACCAAAATCCAAATGGTGGAGCTGAACCTGATCCAATTCTTCCTATAACTCTTTCTCTAAACCCTAATACAGGAGACACTGTACAGAACAGAACAACAACAAAAATTTTATCTATCCAACTTATCCAGCCTGAAACACTCTGAGTGTGGAGCCACTCTGGTGGCATGTGAGGAAACATGTGATTCTATGTTATGGCCATGATTTACTACAGCATGAGAGTGAGATACTATGTCATAGTCATGACTTACTAACGTGTGGGAATGAGGTACAATTTTGTGGCCATGACACGACTAAAGAATGGGAACAGGATACTGTGTTGCAGCCCATTCTAACTAAGGCATGAAATAAGAGAAGACGCCATGATTTACTAAGGCATGGGAACAAAATACTATGTTATAGCCACAAGATACTGGGTTGTGGCCATGACTTACTAAAGCGTGGGAACGAGATACTGTTGTGGCCACGAGATATTGTATTGTGGCCATGACTTACTAAGGCATGGGAACAAGATACTACATTGTGCCCACTACTACTGCAGTGTGGAAATGAGATAGTATGTTGTTGCCATGACCTACACGATATATTATATTGTGACCATGAGTTACTCCAGCATGGAAACAAGATACTGTGTTGTGATCAACACTTACTAAGGCGCGGGGACGAGATACTACGTTATCGCCCGGACGGGCCATCGGCCTGCTGGCAGCAAGCGTTTTTTTATTTTTTATAATTAATATATATTTTTTATATTATTGCCCACCCTGTGTACTAAAGTGATGATTGCCGAAATTAATAGTAAATAATAATAACAATATTAATCCGTTCATTAATCTGATTCTGTTGGTCTTGACTGGGGCCATTACCATTACCATTATGTTCGCTCTGCGTCTCCCCAGAGTGGCACAGCGTTTAAACAGACATGCTAGGATGGTGAGAAAGCGGCCAGGTGGAGCTGAAAGGAAAAGGGCACGCAAGAAGAAAGCACTTCCAGAAGAAGTAGCGAAATGTTGCACAATTCCAGATTTACTCAAGGCTTCAAGTGCTGTCAGTTTCATCTGTAAATGACTGTAGCTTTTTCTCCAAAAGTTTTTTCATTTGAACTGCAAATAAATATTAGATGTAGCGCCATACTATTATCACTTAAAATACTACAGTATATGCTAAAAGACATTAATACTGTATTATTTATTGTAAAGTTACATGTGTATTTTATCAGACACAAAATATCACATTCTTTTATATAGGTACTGTAGGAAGGGAGCAGGGAGACAGGAGCTACAGTATAGTGCAGATATGGACCAAAATGAGTCATAAAGTCACTTTGATTTTTCAAAAATATTTTGTCACAATGTAGTCATTATTGTTCTAATTTTTACCTTTTAGAAGGTTATGTCTGCTCATTTATGAGGTTTACAACTTCTATCCCCCTCTTCTTTTCAAATGAAGGTGGAGACAGTCAGCGTAGCACTAGATTCCCAGATAGCAAGGTGACATTGATTCAATGTTGAAATTTCATCAGAATCATCATTTTGGTTGAGGTTGATTATTCAA
>JAQMYK010000020.1:5547690-5558137 GCA_030014345.1 Clarias buthupogon
GAAGGTGATTGGTACACACGCCCCCTCTACGTAGACGGGGGGAGTAATTCCTTGGAAATTGATCCAGCGGATTCCCAACAATCGGTATATTCCACGCATGTAGCGGCTCTAGCACGCGCCCCACAACGAAGCGGCCAATCCCCCTCAAGTAGGCGCGCAGGCCCGCGTGAGGTAGACAATCCGACAAGAGGAGCTTGATTTTAACCGCAAAGCCTCCACGCCTTCCCCATCTTTTGCGGTGCTTCCGCCCTGGCAGAGGAACAGGCAGCAGAGTACATTTGTGTAATAACAGCAGAGTACATTTGTGGTCAGAAGTTCACATCCACTCATCATGAACATGAATGTGTACACACTATTGGGTTTTCAGTATTAAAAAAAAAAAAAAAAAAAAAGGACACAAGATTTAATTAATTTTTGTTAATTAAATTTTTTTTTTATTCCAAAATTTACAAAATTCTTGCAGCATGCCTAATAATTGGTTGAATGTCCCTTACCAAGCATCACTGTTTTTTAACACTTGAAGTTTCTGGCAGAATTCTGGTTGGACATTTGACGCATCTTCTTTGTAGAATTTGTAGCGTTCAGTTACTTTTGTTGGTTTCTTGGAACAACTCTGACTTCTTAGCACATTCCTCTGACTTCCGATAGTGTTGAGGTTCTTAAAGCTTAATGTTAACTTGCTTTATCTATTCCACAACCAGCTTTGCCATTATTCCATTTACTGTCTTCAGCTCCACTGCAGCCCCAGAGTGTGATGCTGCCACCACCGTGCTTAACTACTGCTGGATGTTCAATTAAATTCTGTTTTATTTATATAGAACTTTTAACAATGGTCATTGCTGCAAAACAACTTTACAGATTTTTTTTAAAATTCATTTTTCAACTAAATGATGTGGGGAACATCGTATCCTCAGCCTACGAATGCCATTCCTAAAGCATTTTTACCTTAAGAATTGAAATTCTGGAATGCAATGGTGGCAAGGAAAATCTCTCTGAGATGGCAATAGGAGGAATCCTTGAAAGGAATCAGACTTAACAGGGAACTCATCCTCATTTGGGTAATCTTGGATAGCATATTGGTTTGATCTGCAGTCATACTGAGTGTTAAGAGGGTGGAAGTTTAGTGTAACAAGAGAGGTGTTTAAAATAATATGAATTCCACGTTTGTTCTTTCATTCCAACAATGCTGTTAGTGGTAAAAGTCTCACCTTTACTCCTCTAAACAGACCTCTGGTCATAATTTTCATTGTCCATGTGGTCAGCTGGAGCCTTTAGTAGAGCTTGAAGGTGTCAGCGAGGGATTCTTTCTTGGATGGCAGACATTCAATCCATTGCTAAAAGAAATCACTGAATTCCCAGTATCACCATGACATTTGTTCTAATGACAAGTGGATGTAAACCTCTAACTGCACCTGCATCTTCTCATTCTTGTACGCAATAAGCCATATAATAAGCAAGGCATATACAATCATTGATATCGTAAGGTTTTCTGTACAGAGGCACTTTAACATTTATTAAAGTCTTGGGTGTCACTACTTTAGAGCACTCATTATGTTTCCGCCAGCAGAGAGACTTCAGGATGGCTGACCTTGCGCTTGCTCGTTTCTCAGTTAACATGGTGTCTGTCTTTTTTTTATTTTTTATCCTTATTAACTTCCAGAGTAATAAAAAGGAGAGGTCGGTGAGGTGACAATAGCAGGACCTAACATGTCTTGTGGACGTTAATTGAAAAAGTCAAATAATTTTCACTGTTTCATTTAATTTTTAAAAAGTATATAAGTAGTATAAGAGACATAAGACAATTTTTGATATTGCTGTTATAGAAAAATAATGGAATTTGACTTGGTAACCACACTGTAGATTATTTTCCAATAACAGCATGCCATTTGTGATTTATTCCTCCATAAATATATTTGCACATTGAAAAGGTTTATGACTCAATATAAATACTTTCATAGCTCACTGTCGGCATGCTTATCTTTCAGTCAAGTCCCGTCTCAATTTCTTCCTATTCAAGCAAGCGTCTGCAATCTCAGAAATATAAAGACAACCAATCATTAGTCTTTGTAATGAGCAGACAGGCCTGATGTGTAAATGGTAAAGACGTATTTGGTATTAATATTCTGAACCATGGATCTGCCGTGACTTTTTCTTTAGGCGTTGTCCACACTCGACTCTGTCTCTTTGATGTATCCTTTCTTCTACCGGCCCCTGTTTGAGGTCATTGATGATGGGTGGCACTTGTTCTCACCAGAAGACGCCTTCAGAGATCTGGAATCGATGGTAAAGGCTTGGTAAAACTTTTACACACTGTTTTCAGAACGTCATAGATCGCTTGCTGAATGTGTTTTTATTTCTGATTCTTTGACAGACCGATGAGTGGAGGCTTAGCGAAGTAAATAAAAACTTTACTGTTTGCCCCTCATACCCTTCATTGGTGGCCGTACCCAAGGAAATAGATGATGACACTCTTTGCAAAGCTGCTGCTTTTCGACACGGTGGACGCTTCCCGGTGCTCAGCTACTACCACAAGAAGAACGGCATGGTCAGCTGTTCACTTTGGCAAGTCTTGTGTAGTGTCTTCGTATTTTGGTTAAGACAAGGTGTGTATTTATTGTCTGTGTCTTCAGGTGATGATGCGAGCAGGACAGCCTCTGACTGGCACGAACGGACGCCGCTGTAAGGAAGATGAGAAGTTGATCAACGCTACGCTGCGTGCAGGAAAACGTGGCTACATCATCGACACGCGCACTGTTGCTGTAGCGCAGCAGGCTAAGGCCCGTGGAGGCGGGTTTGAACAGGAGGCAAACTACCCCCAGTGGAGGAGAATCCACAAAGCTATTGAGAGGTGAGTGCACACTAGAAGCGTGTATGCGATATTTCAGATATCAGGAAAAAAAACTAACCTTGTGGACAACAGTGCAACAATGCAGATACTTAACATCGAGAGCAACAGTACGAACCAGATCTGTGGATGAGTAAACATAACTCGCATATTTTTATATTCATCTGTTTTTCTTTATTATTATTTCCTGGCTAGATCTTTGTCGTCATGCTGTTTAACAGAAACTTTCAGCTCAGATTTAGTATGTGTTACAGTACTGGTACCGTATTCTGCACTTCTACTATGTGGGTAGCTACAAAATGTGCAGCATTTTTCACACACTTGCTGACATATCTTACATACAACTAACTGTAGGTTTAAAATCAAGAGGCAGAGCGTCCCTGTCCATCTGCTTTTCAAATCACACTGAATGACAGCACTAAAGAGATTGACGAGCTCGGTTTGTGTTTAAAACTTTCTGCAGTCAGCTTGATTTGTTGTCATGATGTCTCAAATTGAGCCAAACTGTCTCAAACTGTCACAAATTGACGACATGAATTTGAAAGTTTATATTAATCTACAAAATCCAGATGAATAGAACTTGAAACAGTTTTGAAAGGCTACATGAGAGGTTTTGGGTTTAGTACCATAATGTCTTGAGTAGTACGAATTGAGACACAATCGGCGTCTTTACATGGAACCTAAGATTGCACTGATGATGGGAGTAATAGGCGAATCTGAATAAAACTGGATCTGCATCATGTCAACAGCTCCATCAGAATGTGAGTCCATAATCTGTTTAGTATCTCCATATTAACCATGGAAACACTAGATATAATCATGTATCTTTTGCTGGAATTAAACATACTCTTCCTGCCTATTTGCTCTACATTCCCCAACATTAGCTTACTTGATGAGTTTCCATTCCTGATCAGTAAACTCAGTGAGAACAACTCGTCTATCTTTACACCCTGTCTCTGGCTCAGGAACTGGCACTGATATTTTTTATTTATTTTTTGGTGGTCTGAGGGTGTACCTGGTGCCATTATTTATTGAAGACGTTTTGCACAGTATGGAGAAAGATCTGCAAACAAAATTCATATGATTTTCTAAGGGTGGTGAAAATTTCTTAAAGGGAATCATTACTGATGGTAAGACATGGATTCATCACTACAAGCCTGAGAGGAAATGGGAGAGTATGCAATGGAAACATCCAGGAAAAAGTTCAAAGTCAAACATCAGCTGGAAAATTTATGCTTTTAAATTTCTGGGATTCTCAATGGCCAGTATTGGAACATTATCAGGAAAAAGATTCAACAATTAACAGAGCTCATTAACGTGAGATGCTTATTGAAGAGCTGAAGCCTGAACTTTGAATTAAATGCATAGGAAAGATATCCAAGGGTGTTGTGTTCTTGCGTAACGATGCATGCCTGCAAAAAGGTTGTTTTGAGGTGTTAAAGCATCCACTTTCTAGTCCTGGTATTGCTTCATCAGATTTTGACCTGTTTGGTCCCCCGAAAGCAGCCGTTTCACTTTTGATTCACTTTTGATGAGGAAGTGAAGACAGTGCTTCATTCGTGCCTCACAGCTCAGCCTAAAACATTTTAAAGAAGCAATATGAAAGCTTGTTGACAGATGGACAAAGTGTATTAAAAAGCCAGGAGATTACGTCAAAAAAATTATTTGTCTTTTCTAAAATGTATTTAACCCTGAGTGCGAGTAATTTTTGTCTCGCATTTGTATATATAGTGAAGCTGCTCAGCATTTATAGATGAATTCTTGTAACTAATGATAATGCAGAAGATGGGATTTATTAGTGTCATTAATGTGTCCATAAGGTCCAGTCTTCAGATGGAGGAAACAGAAAATATTATACATCTTTACTGTATCGTTATGCGATCTTTAGCTCTGTAAAATAACATCTAGCATATACTGTAGCTGTTGCAGTAATGTGTAAAATGTTCTGTCACAGGTCGAATTTTCTTCAAGAGAGCCTGATAAAGCTGGTGGAGGCGTGTAATGACCACTCGAACAGCATGGACCGCTGGCTTAGCAAACTGGAGGCGTCCAACTGGCAGAGCCACGTTAAAGAGATCCTCACCACCGCCTGCCTGGCGGCTCAGTGCATCGACAGGTCAGACCACAACAGCCCTCCTCTCTAGCTGCGTTTGAATTCCCCGTGCACTGTCTCTTCTTTGCCTTCTCAGCCTCGGACAGATGTGCTCTCAAACCCTGCGAATCATTACAGAAGATAGCTGCGTGTAACTAGTTTACGGCTGTGTTAATTACTGTTTTCTCACTGGCGGTCCCATTCCGAGCTAATTAAAGAGCGTTTGCCTTGCTTCATGCTACACTTGTTGCCGAGCCCATTTGAGTAATAATGGTTAGCTAGTGTCTAGCCTGCAATCATCATTAAGTTTATAAAACCCTTGTACTGCTGTGTCTCTTGCTGCTGTTGGTACACCGCTCATTAATGTCCTTTGTGCTGCTGTGTCCTTAAGTGTAGAGTAATTTCTAGTCTTGGTTATGAGCTGATTTCTCTACATTCTGAATTTCTCTATTCATGCATGAAACATTATTTGTCCTATCAAAGAGTGCAGAACGGGTGTAAAGCAATAATGTACTAAAATCTCTCCTGTCCCAGATTTATAATGTAGGCATGGCAAGTACTTCATTATAATTGGCTGAGACATGTGCAATAACTTTATATGATAGTGCCTCTGAAGTAGATCTCGTTAAAACTTATGCACAGATGAATACCAGCACTCCACATGCTACTGTAAGATAAGATAAGATATACCCTTATTCGTCCCACAGCACAGATTTCTTATAAGCTAATCTTGGACTGTAAAGTTCAACCATACAGCATTAAGTCGTAATAGATGTGGTGGTCTGGGAAATCCTGTCGGACACTGTGTTCTGGCACACAGAATTTTGGCACACAGGTGCAGAATTATGCCAACTTGGGATCGGGCCAAAACCAGGGATTTCGTTTTTTCTATAACATACTTTAAATTCCAACAGTTTTTTTCAAATACAAAAGTGTATTTCACTAAAATGACCTCTTTCACAAATAAAATACATTTAGGATTTTTAAAATATTTGCAATCTTAATTGCTACAGACAAAAGCCCCTAATTTTGGCCCAGGCCCAACTTGGATTAATTCTGTAGCTGTGTGCCTGAACTCTCTGTCCCAGAACACACTGTCCGTTGGGTTTTCCCCAGACCACCACATCTATTCCTTAAGTGCAAAATCCTGTTTGAAACTTTACTCAAGCTGTCTGCATTCGCAAAGAAATCAGTCCGATCATAACTCTTTCGAAAAAATTTGACTTTAATGGTATTCAAGCACTAGTGAAACACTAGGATAAGTGCATTAGTGTAGCAGGGGATTATATAGAGAAATAAAGGTAGTTCATGTTGTTTGACAATGACAAAGTACAATAAAGAATTTCAAGTAAGTTTATTGTGACCTGCTTGTCTTTCTGTTTGTTCTGTTTGTTCTGTTTGTTCCCCTGGCTTTGTGCCTTCAGAGAGGGTGCGTCAGTGCTAGTTCATGGGACAGAGGGAACTGATTCCACACTGCAGGTCACTTCTTTAGCTCAGATCATCTTGGATCCAGGCTGCAGGACAGTCCGTGGCTTCCAGGCGCTTGTGGAGCGCGAGTGGCTGCAGGTGAGATACAATGGCAGAGATACTCGGAACCAGATACGGTCTTCTGCCGGTGCCCATAAGTCTCAAAGTTTGATGTGGTCGGTCTATCTATCTATCTACCTATCTATCTGTTTATCTATCTGTCTGTCTGTCTGTCTGTCAGTCTGTCTAGGATCTATTCAATCTATTTAACTAGACAGAAACTTCACAGCACTTTTTTAAGTTGTTCTGTAAAAGAGTGTCTGCCAAATGCCTAAATGTAAATGTGTACCTTCTGAGAGGCTTTTCTGCATCATAATTATAACGAATACTTATTTTAGTTATTTTAGCTTTCGTGTGATCTCACACCAGTCTTGCCTTTCCTTTAAAGCTTCTGTTTTTACAGTGCTTATTAGTATTGTTTCATCACAGGCTGTTGTTTAAACTTTTCAAGATGAGATTAGCACCACCCCTAATCAGTAAATCATAAAGCAGTAGATTCAACAGATTTGGAAAGGAAAGGTCAAAGTTCCTAGCATTTAAAATTCACCCTTGTGTACAGAGACATGATTTGGCTTTAAAAATTCTCTGCTATTTCATCGTTCTATGCAGGCCGGCCACCCGTTCCAGCAGCGCTGTGCCCAGTCTGCATACTCCAACGGGAAACCCAGGAATGAAGCACCCGTGTTCCTGCTCTTCCTGGACTGTGTGTGGCAGATCCTGCGGCAGTTTCCTTGCTCCTTCCAGTTTAATGAACACTTTCTGGTCACGCTGTTTGAACATGCTTACGCATCCCAGTTTGGCACTTTCCTGGGAAACAGCGCTGTAGAGAGGTCAGTGACTAACTTTTACTCTCCTGCTTTACCGTAATTTTTAATGAATGCATGTTGTCATACCTTATTTTTTGTAATTATGTGTAATTTTTTTGTAATGAAATCTAAAAGCAGGATGATCGTGTCATCAAGTATTATTACATGCAGTTTATTGAACATTTGTCACATAGTTAGAGTTTCTCTTTTGGCAAATGAACATCATATCGCATTTTACTGGGCATATAGTATATAATGGACTATCATATAGTTGGATTACATACAGATGGATGGATTGATGTACAGATAGATGGATGGATGGATCAATAGATACAGATAGATGGAGGAATGAATGGATGGATGGATGGATAAATAGGCAGATTGTAGCTAGTAAGTTGCATGGGTGGATGGATAGCTAGATTATTAGATAGATTAAAGGATGGATAGCAATTGGTAGCTAAACAATTGGTAGGCTAAAATACACATATAAGTCATTAGTGTAGGAACACAGGCATTTTTGGAAGAATTTGTCAACATTACAGACCATGCACAGAACTGGGCGTATTCATTTCTGTCAGTATTGAAGCATGACCCTTAGGGGGATATCTTCAGTGAGTGCTTCAGTGAGCTGTCTTGACTTGGTAATGCATTCTCTATTATAGTCTCCGCAGTCATTGTAGAAACTACAGTAATTGAACCTTTTGTATGTGTAATGTATTTGCTGAGCACAGGGTGAAGTTGGAGCTCTGTCAAAAGACGGTGTCCCTGTGGTCGTGGATGAACAGGCCTCAGGAGCTGGAGCGCTTCCTTAACCCTCTCTATGAGGCCAACAGTCTTGTGATCTGGCCATCTGTGGCCCCTCAGAGTCTGCTGCTGTGGGAGGGTGAGAACACGCATTTAATCTCCCTGTATCTTTTGACACTCTTTTACCTATAATGTCTTATTCTTCCAGTTTGCATTGTTTTTTTTTCCTTAATTCTCTTTCACTTGCTCCTTCTATATTAGACTTCTAGCATTGAGAGCTATAACTTAAATATAATAGCATTTCCTTTTTCTCAACTTTACTTCCTCCTCAATAAAACTCATCGTTTTGTTTGCCATTTATATTTTTAATGACATGAGTCCACTACTTTTAATGCTGAAACCTAGGAACTCCTGCAGGCATTGAAGTAATATAAGAAAGATACCTTGCGCCTTTGAGTATTGTTTAAACCAACCATCAGAAGAGGGGAAAACCCAATGTCCATGATTTTTGATGGTGCATGATTGTTGGTGCTGCTGATTTGAATATTTCTATAAATTCTGATCCCCTGAGAAAGTCTTCAGAGTTTACTCAGAATGGTATAATAAAGGAAATACACCCAGTGGGTGTCAGTTCTGTGGATCGAAACGCCTTGTTAACCAGGAAGATCAACAGAATAGCCAGACTTCGATCTGACAGAAAGGCTATAGTAACTCTGATAAATACTTTTGCACAACGTCAAACCTAAAGGTAGATGAGCTATAACATCAGAAGGCCACGTCAGGTGTTTCTTATTTCTGCTGAGAACAGAAATTTGGACAGCTAAAGCTGGTCCGATGAATCTTGATTTCTATTCAGTCAGAATTTAGCACCAACAGCATGAATCCATGGACCCAACCTCCCTTGTGTCAACAGTCCAGCCGGGTGGAGTTGGTGTCATGGATTGGAAAACATTTCCTTGGCACACCTTGGACCCAGTAATACCAATCAGTCTTGGGTATTGTTTGTAATGTACCATGTCACAAAACACAGATTCATGAATATGCCAATGGGTTCAGTGTTCTTCAGTGCTCTTCTCAGTCCCTGGTTCTAAATGCAGTTGAACATCTCTGGTATGTGGTATAACTGGAGATTCTGTACTAATTGTGTGATGGAATCACATCAACATGAATCACAGGATATTAAAGAAATGTTTCCAACATCTTGTGGAATCCATGCCATGTTTTGAGAGCAAAGTCATGTTCTACTCAGTATTTTCCTTTTAAGACTTTTTAATTATTAAGCGTAATTGTCCTATTAAAATGTAGTGTATATGAGTGTTCTCTTGTATAACCACTTGGGGGAGCAGTGTATTTATGATTTCTGACAGATTGCTGAAGCAGTTCAACAGAAAAGATTCTCTTCCTGTGCAAGAAACAACCACATCAATAAAAAAAAAAAACACACACACACAATTAGTATTATTTATCTTTAGTGATTTGCAGAAAACATACCACGCCAGTAAGCAATGCTTTTTTGCAAGTTAATGTAATTCATTCATGAAAGCAAACTGCTGCAATGTATATTAGTGTGCAGTTCTCCCTAGGAAAGAAAGTACACTTGTAAAAAATAGTGCATGAAACAATAATCTTCTAATTAACCTAGAGTTGCTCTCGATTAGTTGCATGTTAAAAGTGACTGGGTTCCCCCAAGTCGAGTGCTGAGACCTCCAATCAGATGTAGGGCATTAACATATCTAAATAGCAGTTATAGCTCGAGAGAGAGATAGCATATGGGGCGGGGAGAAGTAAATGTTATTGGCTAAACTCGTCACGAAAGAAAGCAGAAACTTTGACAGGGCAAGCCTTGACAACGTGAGTAAAAAGGAGAGCCAGAGTGTGCCCTGTGACTAAACACCACCAGACACTTCACCATCAGAAAACCTGAGTGAAAGCAAACTGAATTGTCTGGATAAGCCTTGTTTTTATTTTATTGTTACTGTACTCTAGTAGGTGGCACCATGATGTAGTGGTGATCACTGTCGCCTTGGGTTCGATTCCCGGCCAGGCTCGATTCCTGCCTCTGTGTGCGTGGAGTTTGCATGTTCTCCCCGTGCTTGGTGGGTTTCCTCTGGGTACTCCGATTTCGTCCCACAGTCCAGAGACGTGCAGATTAGACTAATTGTCATTCCTCAAATTGCACGTAGTATCCTGCAATGGATTGGCACCCTGTCTAGGGTGTACCCCGCCTTGTGCCCTAGGTCTCCTGGGATAGGCTCCAGGCCCCCCTGTGACTCTGAAAGCAGGATAGGGCAGTAAAGAGGAAAAATGAGTGAGTGTACTCTAGTGCAGTGTTTTTCAACCTGTGTGCCGTGGTACGCTAGTGTGCCGTGAGAGATCGTCAGGTGTGCCGTGGGAAATTATTAAATTTCACCTAATTGGTCTAAAACATTTTTT
>JAQMYK010000020.1:5582328-5632101 GCA_030014345.1 Clarias buthupogon
TCACTCTCCGAGACTACTCGTTCTTCTGAGTCACGTTAAAGATTCGTTCAAAAAGAACGAATCGTTCATGAACGACCGATCACTAGATCCAGTTGTCTAGCCATCACAATCTGGTCCTTCTCACAGTCACTATATATTTCAATAGCTTGTTACAATGTGGGTGGGTAATATTAGGCAGCAAGTTGACTTTTTTTCCTGAAGTTGATGTGTTTGAAGCAGAAAAAGTGGGCAAGTATACGGATATATTTCTTTTATATTTGAGAATTAAGGGCCAAATTGTGATGGCTAGAGGATTGAGTCAGAGCAACTCCAAAACTGCAGTTCTTGTGGGATGTTTCTGGTCTGCAGTGGTCAAGACATAACTGTCGCCAGTTCACAGGTGGCCAAAGTTCACTGATGCACATGGGGCGTGAAGGCTGGCCCATGTGGTCTGATCCAATAGAAGAGCTAGTGTAGATTAAAATGAATGTAAAGGTTAATGCTGGTTGTGATAGAAAGGTGTCAAAACACACAGTGCATCATTGTAATGATGGCAAAAGGGGACCTACTTAATATTAGGCAGGCGGTCAGAATGTTATGGTTGATCAGTGTATATAGACACGCGCACCTTCTAATTCTTTTACATTATAAAGGTAAGTTTTGGTCTTGATTTTATGGGATGGTCTTCATGAGCACCAGTTTCATCATGGTGCTTGAAGAGTTTTGGAAATGCACTAATGACAATACTGTTCTTGCAAGAACTATTCTAGAACAGCTGACCTTTGTGTCTTAAAATAATAACTGACTGTTGTATTTGTTGCTTAATTCCAAATGTGTTATTTCATGGTTTTTAAATCTCCAGCGTTGTTGTAGAATTTATTATATATATTTTTGTTTGTTTCTAAAAATAAGATTGCAACAAAGGAAGGGAAGGGCCGGAACACTCATCTATCACAAGCGAGCAAAATGTGAGATGAAAATGTCAGTGCAGGAGTATGAAATGCTGATATTAGTGTATGAGGATGTTATGCTTGTTTTTGCCACCTGCAAAAATCTATTACTAGCCTATATTATGAAATCATACAAAAAAAGTTTACCTTTACTGAATCTTTGTTTTATTTTTTCCATACTTGGACGTCTTTGTTGGTGGCATTCTTTAGTAATATGAGGAGCCTGAGTTGAACAACATGATTTTTCTTCATAATCCCCTGGATTTCTGTGGATTTCTCTGTGGAAATCTAAATGGGGGTGTGTAGGAAGACGCAATAACATAAATGTTAAAAAAAAAAAAAATAATTAGGTTGCTTATAAGGCTTTTCTGTCAAGTAGCCATATATTTTAAAACAAGTCCACAAAAACACAACCTTTGACCCGTAATATTTGTAAGGTGCAGATTCAATCTGTATAGCGATTCTGTTCAATAAAAAAAATAATATATATATATATATGTGTGTGTGTGTGTGTATATATATGTGTATATATATATATATATATAGATAGATAGATAGATAGATAGATAGATAGATAGATAGATAGATAGATAGATAATGAAGAAATATGATGTTGCATAAGGGATGCCAGCTTTTACATTTTTAAGGCAATGTGACATTTGATCCATATATATACACATACACACCGGTTCACCATTAATTATTATTATTATTATATTTGGTTGGTTTTGTTTTATTACAATTTTAAACAAAATCGGCAAATAATTTCCTCCTACCAGAAAAGATGCCGTTTGCCTGCTAATGTGGAAGTAGTTTAGCATGCCCTTGTAGGATAATAGAGGAACTGCAACATTTGATTACCTTAAATGCAAAAATATATAAATTATTTAATGTATTTATTTAAGTTTTGAGGCAATACATGACACCATCTGCCGCCATCCCTCCCCCATGTGAGTGTTCTGAATAAACTTCTGTCTTACTCAGGGTTTGTGCATACACATTTCACTTTTGCATTCATTGCTCTTTCCGTTGTGTCCAACTTTTGGCTACTTCATAGCCTGTATCCTCCATGCCTTTCTTTCTTGGACCGCTTCCTTCTGGTCTCTCATTCTCATGCTGGTGTCTGTTAGGATGGTATCATGCCAGCGTACTTTTGGTCAGGTTCTTCTACGTGTTCCACTGACCATTCCCAGCCTGATAGATTTTTAAAGTGATTAATCACAAAGGGTTTGGTTTGTATGACATGTCAAAAGAAGGTTAACCACTGTCAACATGTTCACTTTTACATGCATTCTCTGTATTATATGTTTAAAGGGTAGTAAAATTGTAATTATTTACTTTTTTTTTTTTTTTTCTTTTCCAAAAAACATCCTCTAAATATTCGTAGACATACACTCTACATTGCCATATTTTTGTAGACACTAACAAAGTCGTTTGTGGTGCTGTGCATGCTTTTTCTTTAGTGATTTTTATTTTATTTTATTACTGGAGATTTCAAAACCACATATGGAATTAAGCAACAGCGACGACAGTCAGTTGTTATTTTAATACACAAAGGTCAGCTGTTCTGGAATAGTTCCTGTAAGAACTATATTGTCAAGTGCATTTGCAAAACCCCATGATGAAGCTGGCACTCATGAAGACCTTCCCTGGAAAGTAAGACCAAAACTGCAGAGAAGTTCATTTAGAGTTACGGCCGGGATGTCTAGTCTACGTCTAATAACACGTAAACTATAAAACATTGCTTGCATTTATAATTTGATAAATGTATTGTTCTCTATATTTTTGGTTAATATTATTGCTATTTCTTTTAGCATTAGATTTACTTATTGTGCTCTGTCTGATTTTAGTCTCAGTTTTAGTCTTATATATGTACTGCACATTGAGTGCCTATTTTTATTTTTTTTATTTTCTTACTTTTTTCCTTATTCTTAGGGTCTTGGCAAAAGTGAGCAGGGTGCTACAGAGCACATCAAGGTTAAAGTGAAGAACAATAGCTTGGGTTTGGGCACCGCAGTCAACCACGAGGTGAGAGCCAGCAATGAGCTGTGCAGGAACTTTATTTCAACGCTTTGAGTGACGGAATCATTATAATCGGTGTGGTTGTATTTTTCCAGGACAACTGGATTGCCCATCAGGATGATTTTAATCAGCTCCTTGCTGACCTGAACAACTGCCATGGACAGAACAGTGAAGGTAACATGCCTTTGCTAATTTGCTGTTAAGAGTCAGTCTACTTCTGGTGGTTGATGTCATTCAAAATATTCAGAATAATCAAGGCTTTATAATTAACAGAGTTCATCACTTTGATTTCCATTTTTTAAAAACCACTAGGTGGTGCTGTTGTACGACAGAAAAGCTCAGCAGTCACATTGTGTAGTTTTGCTGTTTTTACACTTAAAAGTTATCACAACTGCTTGCAATTAAATGTATAAAATCTGTGCTAAGATTTTTTTAGAGCACTTTAACACTTTGTTATAAGGACTAGAATTCCACTGTGGTTTTATTTCTTTCTTTATTTCTTGTGATTATGAAGATTTGATGTTGATCGCAGTTTATTCTGGAATTTTGTTTTTGTTGTTCTGTCACAGAGCCGTCCCCAGAGCAGGCACAAGGTTTCAGTTTGGAGGAGAAATCGAAGACGTCTAAAAAAAGGGTTCATTACATGAAGTTCACCAAAGGTTAGGCTGCCACAGCTATGAGCTGAAATATTTGGTTAAAATGATGTCCTGTTAATATGAATAAAAGAATCCATAATTTACACTCTGTAGCCATGGGAAAGAGCTTTAGGGCTTCGTAGATGTTAAAATAAATCTTCGCTAGTGCTGCACAATTAATTGAATATTTTGCATTATTATTAATTGCAATTTGAAAAAACCCATGCAGTTATTTAATCGCAAAAAGCTGCAGTTTTTACAGTTAATATACACATAGTCAGGATTTTAAATAGACTTTGTCAATTTGAAGGATTTGTATCTTTAAAAAAAAAATACCTTTAAGGTTATAAATAATTACTGGCAAACTGCCACTTAGCAAGATCATTTGTGCCTTAATTTTGAGCCTTGATAAATAGATTTGAATACAAAGTGGTGCATTTTAATAGTAACATATCGCAGTTTAAATCGCGAAAATGTGTCAAAATTATTGCATTGTAATCTTTTGTCAAATAAAAATATTTTTAAGAAACATCTATGAATAGGAAACTTATTAAAGTTTAAGCAATTTTGAGCATATACACAGGAGACCTGGAAATCCACTTATATCATTCATTCATTCATTCATCTTCTATACCGCTTTATCTTGTGTTCAGGGTCGCGGGGGGCCTGGAGCCTATCCCAGGAGGCTTTCGGGCACAAGGCAGGGTACACCCTGGACAGGGTGCCAATCCATCGCAGGCCACTTATATCACTTTATATCAAATTTGGAAATCAGTCTGCATCAAGATCTGGAACACAGTGAATAACAATAAAGTTGTTGGTTAGATATGTGCTGCAGAGAAATAGATATAATCAGTAGATATAATTATTAGGGATGGGAATAACCAGGCAAAACCCGATATGATATTCTCACGATACCTAGGTGCCGATTCCACTTATATTGCGAGTCCGTGAGTGTCACAGGTTTATAAATGTTCTAATTCGATGTTCAGAGTTTTATTTTTTTATTTTTTATTTTGTTACAGTTTTAAAAGTCAAAAAATGATTAACTATTAAGCGCATTGCTAGGCTTAATACCTTGAAATCTTTATTCAACAGTTTTACAACTGAGCTGAACAAGCCCATTCTTTATAACGTTACCATATCTACCTTGTTATAAGTAGAACAATACAAATACCTTTAAATAGCAGGGTTTAAAATCTATAGTTAAACGAAATAAACCGAGCATCACACAACACTTGTCATCTGGCATAATTGTTGACATGTATGAACTAAAATGTATTTAATCTTTTTATTTTTGTCAGTTTAAGTGTGGTGATACATGAATTGCTACATAAAAGAATCTAAAAACATAACGTAATAGATTTTTACTTCAATCTCAATTCAGTTCTCAATAAATTGAGTTTGAACTCAGATATTTGTTTTTAAAAATGATGCTCTAGAGAAGCGCTTATACATGACTAATGTGGATAAAGTTTTAGAAAGCTTTAAATGACTTGATAAGAAAAAATCTAGCCATTAGGCAACAGAAATGATTGAATGAAACAAGTGATTATTTAAGCACAGATTTTAATAATGGCAGTAAATGGTGAAGTGTTGGTGGTCATGATGATGCTTGTGTTGAATAATTTTATAATTCAACATATTTTATTAATTTAGATTAAATGAAAGAAACAGGAACAGTTTTTTTTTTTTCCTCTTGTAACAGGCAGCAAAGCGGCTAAAAAAATCTGTTAAAAAATGTGGTTGTTTATGTAACAACTTCAGCAGCAACCTCATTTCCCCTCTCGTCTGTTAGAAAACTCAGCATTCACCATCACCAGTACACTAATCACCGGCCTGATCATCTGTTATCATCTGCACCTGTTTCTTACTGGTTCATGTCTTGAGTTAGATGTTTTTTAAATGCTTGAATGATTCATAGGTCACTGTGTGGCTTAACAAAATAAAAACACATTCCTCTGAACCTGCTCAGGTACAGGGCCTGAAAGTCCTTTTGGAAGCTTGGAGAACTATTCCTGAAGACGGTTAAAAAAAATACAAGAAGGTGTGAGTTTTTGGAAGCAAAATATGAAAAAATGAGATGCTCAAGACTTTTTCCCAGGATGGTATTTGTTCAGAGAAACCTATTTTTCAGAATGACACAGTAGAACTTATTAAAATTTGTCTGTGCCAAAGGTTTTCAAACTGTTTTTAATCTTTGGATCTGTTTTAACAGATACTCTAAACCTTAGCTAGACTTGTTCCTGAAATAAATGCCTGTGTATTTATTAATATGTTCCTCAGAGGTTAAGTGCTTTCATCACTTGCTGTCTTTGGCAGGAGTAGCAGCAGTGCTCATGGGTCAGTGCTGCAGTAGATCAGCCTGCCGTGACACTGAGGTCAACTTAACCAAGGAGTGGCTTAAACCCACCTTCGGAACGTGCCCGGGCTTCTCTGACTTCACCAGCTTCATTTTCAAAGCGCTAAATCTTTTCCTATTTTTGACCGCTTGGATGTCTAATTGGAATGTTCAGATCTATAAAGAAAAAGCTCATGGGCACTCTGGCCCTGGTCATGCTTAACATTTTTGACTTGAAAAAACAGAAAATTCCCCTCTCGGCTTGATGTTTTTGAAAAATGCCAGGAATGTGGATAAAAGGTCTCTCATCTTTTATCGGCTCAAGTCACCACTGCACACAGCTTAAAAGCACAACTTCCTGTTTCCTGTGAAGAGTACTGGCTGATGCATTTGCGGTTTAAAATGGTCTCAATCACCACCTAATGAGCATCGCAGATAACTGCTAGACCGGGAGCGTGCTGCCGTCGTCGTCGTCATGATTTCAGGCACTTTATTTAGCCTTGAGACTGACATTTGTTGTCCGTACAGACAGGATGAAAGTGGATGTTCCCAAAGGTAGATCACTTAAATGAGTGCATGACCTTAGACAAAACTTATTTTTGAGCCTCAGGCTTGGGACAGCTTCGCTAACCTCTGTACACGTTGACTGTTCATGGTCATGGATTGGAAACTTTTGTCACAGTGTGTTTTGAAGGTTAAAGTGCGTTGATGGGTTTAATAAACAGGGTACTGAGGCTGTTTTTCTCAGTTACGTTGAAGAGTTTACCCCCCTGAAAGCACTAATACTCAGGTTTCAAGTCCCTTCCTTGTTTATTGGGTCTGTGTGCGATCATTTTTCTGTTACCTTCGTTGCCTACAGCTCTTATAACATGATGTCAGAGCTTGTCCTGCTGTTGGGATTAAAACTACGGAGCAGAACCAGAACTTCAGCTTTTCGTGTCCCGGTTACCATCGATGCAAATGTGGTTCCCTAGCAATCAATTTCTAACATTACACTGAACTGACTGATTTAATAGCTCGTTTTTTTTTCTGTAGAGTCCAGTGCTTTAAGCGGCACCTTATCCTTAGTAGCGTGTTAGATCGGATTTGTCATTAGATTTCACTTTTTGGAAAGGCACCAGAATCATGTCCATGTCTCCTGGCATGGTTTTGGTCGCACTGTGTTATGTAGTCTCAGATCAGGGATTTAGCCAAGATAAACCTGTTACATATGTGGGCAGGTGGAATTCAGCAGGTGCCCATGTGATGTGATGCCGTATCTGCTGAGGCTTAGTGTACTTCTGTGATGCGTAGAAGTTTTAGTTTGGCAGAAATAGGAATGTGGAGATGTAATCTCTTGAGCAATCTAGGAGGAATATATAGACTGATTTGAGGTCTAATGTGTTAAAAAAAAAAAAAAAAAAAAAGGTTGCTTAAATGTTCATGAATATGAAGCAAGTGGTTTGCAATAATCAAGTGCCAAGTGCCATCTTGATCATGTCGGTCATATCCTGCTCCACGTGGATTTTTTTTTGCAGGTGATGCATTTCAGCTCTGGGGAAAGGCACTGGCATCTCCTATGCTCACTAAAGGCACTAGCAGTGTAAACCAGTAACCCAGATTTAATTGGCCGTCCATTTATCAAGAGATCTGAGAGTTCTTGATGCACGCTGAACTACAGCACTTTATCATCCCCGTGAATGAGTAGGCCAATCCATTACAGAGTAGATGGATAAACCAGTTTTGGACTGTTAGCTAAATAATTGGCCTGATTTTTCTTTTTTTGCCCTCTCAAAGGCCTTGGTAAGTCTTCATCATACTGTATGTGGCAAATGTAATTACGTTGACTGCTCTTTCAGTTAAAGAAACGCCCCTCCTTTTACAGCGATCGTTTTCTGTCAGTTCAAGAATGTACCACACGTGCAAAAGAAAAGATTTGTGTTACAAAATGTCTCT
Organism: Clarias buthupogon; assembly: GCA_030014345.1. Classification (NCBI taxonomy): domain Eukaryota; kingdom Metazoa; phylum Chordata; class Actinopteri; order Siluriformes; family Clariidae; genus Clarias; species Clarias buthupogon. The sequence goes on from JAQMYK010000020.1 coordinate 5,590,191, forward strand.
CCTTTGAAATGTGAGAGTGATGCCCAGATAATATCTTGGTGATTTTTGAAGCAGGCAATTAGTTTGTTGGTTGTCAGATTAGCGTGTACATCCTAAAAGGCCGGTGCGATTTGCTAATCTGGTTCGGCACTCATCACCTACTCAACTGTGACCTTGAGAACCGCACATCATCGCGTCATAGCATGTTCGCTGCCAACGCGCCATCAGCGTGGGCTTCGGCATGTTGATGGATATCAGTGGGAAATGTCGAGTTCATATTTGGGCTTTATTTGATTTCCACTGGATCTAGAGGCAGCTTTTTAGAGTTTCGTTTAGCATGCTTGCAGGACAACTTGGTTACTGGGAGGCAAGGTCTCGCCTTTGAAAGGCAGAGAGCAAAAGCGCTTAGAGCAATAAATAACGCAGTCTTATCAGGAGCTGCTTGAAGGAAAAGGATGCAGCTGGACGAACAGGCCTGCAGGCCGAGACGGGCGCCTGCACTCTCCTGGAGCCTTTGAGCTGCTGGATAGCGGGAGGCGCGAGGCGGGGGCCGCCCATGCACCGTTTGTTTTTCTTCGTCCGCTCCATCCTCTGTGACCACGTAGCGAGTCCTCTCTTGCCTTTAAAACCTTTCCTCTCGGCAGGAGTTCAAAACTGTCCTGCGACCCTTGTCCATTTAAATCAATAATTTACACAGTCGAACCTCCTTTAGAAAAATACTCATTTGTCAACAGCTTCCAGACGGAGACGTTTTCTTTTCATGTTAAAGAAAGTCTCATGATGTAAATGATAAACATAAGACTTTTAAGTAGAAGTTTTTTTTTTTTTTTTTTTTCCCTCCCCTGCAACAACTGCCCACAGTTTTTAAAAAAAAAAAAAAAAAAAAAAAAAAAGTATGCCCACCTCAGGATGCTCTTACATGAAAGCTAATGAGTCCAGTTGTATCAAAGCACAAAGTGTCCAATATTAGTAACGAATTACAACACTAGGAAGTGCGAAAGCATACATGTATAAATTATGATATTGGAAATCCATAAACATAAACATTTTTTATTTATTTATTTATTTATTTTTAAACCTTCTCTCATAGGAAAAGATCTGTCCAGTCGCAGTGAAACGGACCTTGCTTGCATCTTCGGTAAAAGAGCCAAACAGATGAGAAAACAGGATGAGGTAAGATAAACGTTCTAAATTCTTTGTGTCGTATGTTGTGTCTAATAAGAAGAGGCACAGCATTTTTTACACATTTTTTCCTCTTTAAGAGAGATAAAAGTCAAACTTTTTAGTGGTGACCTAAAGCATGAGTGATTGTTGGGAAATATTCCTGATACCTGCGCACTCCACTTTCCTCACCCGGTAAGCACTGCTGACCTGCTCCGGGTGGTGTGAGTTGCTTGCGGCAGGCCATGAGCTTACGATTAGCCGTGTCATGGCGTACAGTTCAGGGGAAAGTGCAGAAATCCCATTAACGGATTAAAATCCCTGCTCTGTCCTCCTCTACCATGGTCACATCAGGTACACTACTGCAGTCAGCATGTGACCGAGCAGCGTTACTGGAAATGTGTTAGCGGCTGTCCTGCAGGGCACAGGAAGTGATGAACAAAAATCATTTCTGAGAACTCAATCCCTTGGGAAGTTAGTTTGAAGTTTTGAGGATTAAGTTGTTTTGGGGGCTTACGAAGACTTTTCGAGTTAACTTGGTTTGCTGAAGCTGCATGTAACCAGTGGAGATCCTTTTGTATCATGTATTATGGTCATGTCGGTATGTTTAAGTGTTAGTCTTAGCATGATCGCCTAATAATAACAGTCGAAATGCAAGTTTATTGTCTCATTTGGTTTGAAATATGTGCTCCCAAGAACGCCTTATTTGCCCGTTTTGAAATGGCTCGGACCTAGGTGGAGTTGAACTCAAGTGGTGTTGGTGAACGATTGTGTGTGCAGTTCCCGCAGACAGATGCGTCTCGTCCGCAAGTTGGCGACAAGTTATCAGTCGATTTTCTTTTCAAGGATCAGCCATTATACTCGCTGACTGTTCAGGCAAACGGCTGCGGTGTGCTCCGAGCCACCAGTGATATCATTCACCGGCATACGGCCTTCTTTAGAACGTTTGCACCATTCGTTTGTTTTACTTCAACTACTGTACTTTACTGTACTGTGCATGACTTCTTTTGTAAATGTTTTACACCTTCATTCACAGGAAATTTAATTGCAAGTCCCGGAGTTATGCGCTAAAATGCCCCTCTGCCGTGGATTACCCCCTCACATAATCTCTATCAAATATTATATTAGAACATAAATTCATGGGTTTATTATTATCAAAGATGATATTACTATTATAATGAATCCTTGGCCATAACACTGGTTTTACTCAAACATTTTTTGTATTTATTAAAAATATTGAACATTGAAAAAGAAGAGAGGAAAAAAAAAGTTGTGTGTAAACTGTTTTCCAGTGTTAAAGGTTAGCTGAAAACATTTGCTGTTTCCTATCAGTTTGTAATGAAATAAATACATTTACAATATTTCACTCCGTTCTACTTAATCATAAGAAATAAAACTGTGGATAATTCACCGACGCACACTTGATAGTCCTTCAAGCATGAATAATTCCTTCTCCTCGCCCAGCAGGTGACACACAATGGCCACCGTTCCTGCTTTGCCCAAAATTGGAAATGTTGGCAGTGTTTTCGTTTTTATTTTTTCCCCCAGCAATCGTTTTGTTCTGGTTTGCTATTGTGCAGGTCAGGAGGGACTTCATTGACCAGATCGAAAACCAATCTGAACATGGTCACAATGGCATCCCATGAGGCTTTGCTGTAAGGGCTGGTCACAAGCCCGGGAAAAGAGCGACCAGTTAGGCCTGTGGAGGAAGTTGTGTGTGTGTGTGTGTGTGTGTGTGTGTGCGTGCGCATTCATATGTGCATGCGTGTACTTTCTAAACACACAAAGCACTTAATGCCCATGAGGATGTTTTCTATACAGTGGCTACAGTACACAGGAACCGAGGCTCATTTTATGACTAACTTTACAGCTAGTGCTGACGGCATGTCGAGCGGGAAAAACTTCTTGAGTTCATGAGTCACATTATTGGCCCTGACGTGCCGTGTTACTGATAACATGTATATGATGTTCATGCCTCACGACGGACCCCCTGTACGATCAGAACGGTGTGAGAGTTGAGGACTTTCCTTTCTTGGTGAAGGTTGGGGGACTGTGGGATCACTCCGTCCTGGTCTTGGCAGCGATCTGTCCCACCTCTTGCACCAGGGGTTTTCCTTCTCCATTCAGCTTCCTGCCAGGTCCTTATCTCGTTTCACAATGCTCCCTGACAAACACACACACCATACACGCGCACACGTATGCACTCACAAAAGGCTGTCCCAGCACACCCCTGCTTACCGGATGCCCCGTTACCGTACTTAGCCTAGCCAGTGGGGGGAAAAGGAGCAGCATGTGCAGTACCGCCACGATCCTGTGTTTTCTGTAATCATGTGAATTTCCTTAAGCTTTCAGAAGAAAGAGCAGGTCATGTACCCTTTTTTTTTTTTTTTTTTTTCATGTAAGTGGAGTCGCCTAGCCATGCCTCCCAGAGTACAACTTTTACTTTTTGAAACGAGATTAACCAACGTCACATCGGATCATTTGCAGTTCACTTTTTCCTCTCTTCACTCCCTGCAATCACCACATGAAAACACAGGGCTGTTTGACCTGGAAGTGTGTCGAATTACAGACGGAAATTCTTTTCCATGTACGTTTTCTCCTTTCTTCGGTGGAATCACCAGTAATCCAGAATGTCCACTTTATTAGGAACATTCACGCTGTTATCCAATCAGCCAATCACGTGGCAGCAGCACAAAACTGGTCCCTTGAAAATGTAGGAGAAAAATGATCTCAGTGTGTGTAGTAACAGAGTAATAAATATAATCTAGAGCTTTTAACAAGGTAATCCAGATGAAGTAACCTGTAGCTTACTTATTGTAGGGATTTATTATCAAGGATCAAGTGTATAAATGTTTTGAGGAATATTCTCAGTGAATGAATTCATTCATGAGACCCCCGTCTGGAGTTTGGATCAGGTAAAAAAGTTGTGAGATTTACTCTCCACGTTTTTACGCAGAGCTCTGGAATGATTGTGGTGGTGTAAACTTTTTCTTTCCATCACCTTGCTCTGAAAAGCTTGTCACAAGTGCTGAGCTCTGCGATTTTTATTATTATTTTTGTTCCTTGTACAGGCACAACATCTTGAGCATTTCACACTAGGGGTTCCTGCTCATCTCAGTAAGACACTAAGCAATGATGGATGCTCTGTGTATTTGAAATGAAACAGTTGATAGTTTTGGAAACAGTCATTGTTTGTGATGATGTTTAGGGGAACAAGCATTTAGTTCCACATGAAGGCGGTGTGAATGAGCAGGAAGCAGTAGCGGCTACCTCTCAATCGTCATATCTTTTTAAACCATGTTTCTTTCTTTGCTTCATTTCGAGTCTCTTTCTTTCTCTCCCTCTCTTGCTCCCTTGGGAGGTTTAGTTAGGCTGCAGCATGGGGTGTAGGGATGTAGGAGTGGGTTTGATTTATCTCCCGCAGCCCTCTCGCACCCCCCCCTCCACTCCAGCGGGCCTGAAAGAAAGAGCCGAGTTTGCTTGAACGTGGCGCGGTTAGCCAAGCCTCAGCATTAGCTGAAATAAAACCCTACTGCCGCTGGTGAAAAATGTCCCGTGATTGGCTAATTAATCAGTCAAAAGGAGAGCGTTGCGGCCTGTGACTTGAGGGACCCTAGCGGGCGACCGCTGAGGGCCTGCTGATAAATGGACTCCCGCCTGCTTCATACATCAACCAAACTTAGTCATTTTTTACCACTGCTGCGTGCGTCAAAGCTGGATCACCGAGTCCTACACTTTTGGTTTCTTTTTTTTTTTTTTCCCTGCAATTTCATCTGTTTGTGGAATTTTTGTTTGTGGTTCTCGTCATTTCATTTGTGTATATAAAATAGTTATCTGGATTACAAGGTAGCTTAGTGTAAAGGTTTGTTGAATTTTAAGAAAACTAGTCAAATAGCATGTTAGAAATTAATCCATTAATGGATTGATTAAAAAAGATATATAAAAAATGCACACTCGCTGTCAAATCAAAACAGTTGGACCATATTTGTATTAAGTTAATGATGTAATGTGTTTAGCTTATGGATAACTTTCTGTTTATTTCAGATTGTTTGTGTTTGGCCACCTGTTGCTTGCGGATCTTTTTTTTTTTTTGGTTTGCCTTAAATACATCTTCATTTTAAAACAGGGCGTATTCTGTTTTAAATCAGAATTCTGTTTTTAAGCGTATGTTCGGCTCTACCTGGCCTTCCTACTCTTTTTCTTTAAGGAAGTTTGATCTCGCCCATTGAGCTTGTGTCCAGGGATTTGTGCTAACCCTTGGCGACCTCTCTCACTCCCACGCCAATGCTGACACAAAGCAGCAGGACCGGCGGGTGGCACCTGTATCCCCTCATGGTCCACCCACGCCCGTCCTCTTGAAGAATCGTCCAACAACTCACTCATCCATTCCCCCGATACGACCGCATCCCCAAACGGGGCGCATCCGCATCAGCGTGGCTGCTTACAGTGAGGAGCGATCGCTGGACGCCAGAGGGATGCCCACTGACTGTTTGCTGACGAGGCGAAACTTGGAAACAGTCTTGCTCCCATCACCAATGCCTGCTAGAGCAGAAGAAAATTTACAAGAGCTACGTGCTTTTGTTATTTAATGAAATAGGAGTCATTATGGAAGGGGGGTGAGATTATGATTCTCCTATATGGTACCAAATTTGTAATGAACGGTATTATCAAATTACATTGGCATCTTGTGCTACAGTTTCTATACAGTACATAAAGTTAAGCAGCAAACTTTTTGTGCAGCTCCTTATATTGAATATCGCATGTAGTATAAATATCTCAGCACATTTCTTTAGTGTTTTATGGCTTTTATAATTTTTCCCTAAAAATATAAATTTTTTTCTATTTCTTATATTATAAGCTCCTGACACAGGTTTAAGTTTTGAGGCAGATTGTCCTAAACACTTGCTATGTTTGCTTGAGATTGTTTTCTCCTTTGCAGTATTTCCTGACGTTTTCCTCATAAACACTGAACAGTGTCAAAAGCGAAAGTTGACATCGGTGTAATTTTCAAATTCCCGCTCTATTTGCCTCAATTGAATTTTCAATTTGAATTTTCAGTCACCCTAGTGAATTCTTAATTATGGTATTTTGATGTAAATAAAACAGTGCATGTAATGCCTAAAGGCTAAAGCAGTTTACAGGAAACTAGACGCCTATTAAGTTGTCTGCCACGGTGTCTCGTTGTGAGCTCATGAGCAGACACTAAGGTAAACTAAACCCAATCGCAACCATGTTAGTCGGCACGTTCAACGATTGCCTTCTGACCGCTTCACCCCGAACGCTGTGTTTTGTTTGAAGTCAGGGAGCGTTAATATCAGATAACATCTAATTGCCTTAAACAAAAGTGTGGCCTCCCTCGTGCCTGTTGACAGGGCTCTGTTTCTGCCACCATGGAATAATAGAGAAACAGGCCAAACTGACAACCGCCCTGTCCTGCCCTTCCCTGCTCTTCATGCCCCTGAAATCCCCTCCCCCCACCCCGACCACCACCACCACCACCAATGGCTGTCTGGCTGTGCCAATCTGTTGACACGTACAGATTAGTGCTTCTGTGGAGGGAAACAAAAGGCAGCGCGCGGTAACAGGAATAGCCGTGTGGCGCGGTAGCTGCATGACTGGGCAGGTCTGCCCTGGCAGGGTGATTACAGCACAGCGAAGGAAGCTAACTGCCTGCCACTCCTCCGAGCTGCTGCTGTTCCGGAGGCCCCGGCTCATGTTTAATCACTGCCCTTTTTTAATCGAATAAATCACGGCAGCATGGAGAGTAAAACAGCGCCTCCTCCATCTTGGGGCTGACACACCAGCTCCTTGGGGGGCATGGGAAGGCAAGCACTTTACAATGTAAAGCAAGCAGAATTTAGTGATGATGCCCTATGCAGAGTGTTATGGTCATTTGTTTCTGAAGTTAATCCAGGTCTCAGGAGACACAGCTTTAGCATTAAGCTCTTTTGTCTTGTTTTGTTCATTACTTTATTTATTTTAACCTCTTTGGTTTAATTGGGTGCTAAATATTTTAGCCTATTTGCTTTAATTGTGTTTGGTGTAAATTGGTCTAATTATGCATTTTAGCCTAATCTGTTTTAAGTGTTTTATTATGGATGTTTTTTTTTTTGTTGTTTTTTTTTAAGTGGTGACGAGGCCGCAGCCAAGCCTCTTCTTAGGAATCTCGATCCTCTGTCGTCACGTTGTTTAATGTCACGTGAAATTACTTTCCATTCATTATCCTCCCAGTTGTTTGATAGCACCATAGCGACCTTGTCTGAAGTTATTCTATCCTTTCATTTAAATCTTTCATTTATTTTACATCTTTAGGAGGAGGAAAAAAAGAGTGAAATTGATGCTCACAAATGTATGTGATATGAGATCTTTAGTCACATACCGTTTTCGTTTATTGAAAAAATTCATACAGGATAAACACCGAAATCGGATAAAGGAGTCAGTTGGTGTATTTGAGGCGATAATTTGAGGGTCATTTAGTATCCTGTAATATGAGGTGTTAAGGTCCCAATTAAGCCGGCCGAAGCTCTGTATTGCGTGGGCGCCACCTGTTTTGCTGTCCACCCACATGAGTGGTATGAAGGATGGCGCGCCAGCCTCGCTCTCCTCATCAGGGAGGGTAGTCTGGGTAATCTGGGGCCGATCCATACACCCAGACCACCACCAAATTTATAATACTGGCAGGACAATGAGAGCATGCTCACACAATCAGCCTTCTTCCCAATATTGTCCTGATAGTATCTATTGGCTCGTGCCCATAATGGAGCAGTTTCAGGTTTATTTGGCATACACCTAGAGCAGCTCTCGGAGGACTTAAATGCTCCCCTATCTTTTCCGTATATAGCTCCTGATTGAGTGAGTAAAACAGCCCAGGGAAGTAAAAACCTATACAGTGTGCCACTCGGGTGCCTGCTGTTAAATAGTCTATTTTTAGGATTTGCTCCGAGTATCTGGGCTGAGAATGATTTAAAAAGATGTCAAGCATGCAGCCAAATATATTTGTCCTTTCAAAATTCTTTTATCTCATCAGTTACGGTGGCCTTCGGTGTTAAAAGTAAAACTATGATGTTCCGTCATCACGTCACACTGATGCTCATTTTCTATTTTGAAGAAAACACAATTTTAAAGAATCGTGCAATATGCTTGAATCTTATTTTAAAACATGAGACCTCTCTCGACTTCTCCCCTCTCTTAAATATAGCACTATATCTTTGCAGTAGTTCGCCACCATATGCAGTCTTTAGTCCCTGGACACAAGAAGTTCTCTTTGCTGACACAGCATTCGCGATGCTAAACTAGCATAGTCTTTATTCAGCGAGGGATATTGCTTCTCGTTTATAAATTAGGGAAGCTGTGACATAGCACAGAGTGGGAGATTTTGTTGCCGTTTTCAGCAGCATATTAGAGTACTGTAATTGCGAATTTAGACGGTGGCGTGAAGAAGAAAAGAGGCTTGTAGTTTTCGACATCCAAGCATTTTGCTTTGTCACCTGGGTCTCACTGCCGCTGTGTTGGCATTCGTGGCGTGCTTATTTATTTATTTTTTTGTTTGTTTGTTTCTTTGAGCTCTTTAAACAGCTCTCAGCTCCATGTCTGTCCCAGATCCCTTTGCTGCTCTCCTGGGCCTTCCTCCTCCTCCTCCTCCTCTTCTTTCTCAGAGCAGCATGTGCGTGGGGAGCGGTGAGCAGGAAAAGAGCTAGTGGCTCACACTGCTGGGGCCTTATCTGAGTCCTGCACACAGTCTAGAGAACGCATCCTCTTCCTGGGGCCTCCCTGTTGCCAAAAGGAGCGTCAAGGAGATGGAAAGGGAGGAGAAATTGAGAGAATGAAGGGAGAAGGATGAGACGGACATTAAAAAGGAGAAGCAGATGGTTGTTTTCTGTCAGCTGGGACCTCTGTGACACTTAAGCGCAGTCATGTAAGGTGGGCTTTACCTGTCTGTATGTCAGCATGCCTCTGAGTTTCTGCTTTTGTTTGTTTGTGCCAGACTCCGAATGTGTGTGTATGTGTATGCCACAAGTCCCTGAAGGAATGCAACCAGCAGCACTTCTCTCACCCCATTAGAGAGATAAGGCTAATGGCGGTCCCCAAGCGGGCCCGAATACGCAACCACACACAGCCCTCTGATGAAGAGGATTTCCCTGCTCACTCCATCCCTCTGCTTTTGCCTTTTTCCCTCCTTCCTCTTCCTCCTGAGAGCAATTTCACAGTTCAAACTCATCAAATGCCCCCCAGACATTTCACCAAGCCCAATCACTTCTTCATCACTACTTGTTCACTTCTCCTTCACTGAGAATTATAGATTTTTCATGAGAAAAAAAATGGGTGGAAACTTTTTTTTTTCTCTTTTCACTTTTTCTCTTATTGAACTACTTTTAAATATTTGATAATAACGAATAAACTGCCTGGCCAAAAAAAACTCACAGTGGTCAAATTATTGGGCTTCGTCAAGCAAAGAAAACAACTAAGGAGATTTGAAATTACCGGAACTGGCGCCAAAACCTGGAAGGACAGCGCTGAACATTTGAGCTTTGTGGAAGAAATGTGGTTAGAAAAAAACCTGAACAGAGATCACTTAAACACTTAGTTGCATGGTAAAAAATCAACGGTAAAGCCAAAAGCAATGTTTTCTGGTGACACTTAAAGCATTTCCATACACACACAATGTGACCAGAACTCACAGGACATATGACAATTACTTGTTCATAAGACCAGTCAGAAAAAAATTGTTAAGGAGCATAAAGATTAGACGTTGGAACAATATAAAAAGGTCATGTGGTCTGAAGAAGTCAGATTGACCCTATTCCATTTTGTTTTTGGGCCAGGTAGTGTATAAAGCATCAGGTTGTACTTAAAGTATATTTAAGGCTTTACAACTTGTATATTAATTTAGACGTAATATTATAGGTGTTTCATGGGACGTTTTTTACATGGGCTCGAGATGCTATTCAAGTGACGGCTCAGATTGGGGGGGGCGGGGGGTTCAGTTAGATTGAATACGTAATACTGTAACTACATATGGACAACAAACCTGTTACCATGGGACAGGCTTCAGAGAGGAAGTCTTTGGGCGTGGTGTTACTTGTAGTCATTTTCACCTTAAAGTTTTAAACCTTTTTTATTATTACTTTTTTTTAAACATGCACCATAAATGATGTACAGTATTACTGTTTCCTTATAGCTTTTCATTGATATTGTTTATTCTCCCCCAAGAATCTAATTTACTTTTAATACATATGATTTACCCCATTTGTTCGCTTTTATATTACATTTTTATGTTAAGATGATGAAGATAAAAAAATAACAATAATAAAAACAAATCATGATAAAGTAAAAAAATTTAAAAAAAAGGTTCTAGATTTTTAGAGAATGTTTACAAAACCTTGACTTCAGATTGAGTTCAGATTTCAGGCTAGGTTTGAGCGAGCATAAATCACACACATGACCGCCATGCATGTTGTCTACTGAAATTAGTGTACATGCTTTAATCTGTTCAACCCATGTAGCAGTGCTAGTCTGTTAGGCGAGAAAAAGTGTTTCCATTTGTTACGTTCGTTGCTCTTTTTACAGTAGGAGCACATAAACAACCCCCCCCCCCTACCCCGAGGTCCCTTGTTGGGAGTTTTGAAAAATGCCGTTTTCACGGCTGCCTGTGACATAATGTAGAGCTCTGCTGTTGTTTAGCACAAGCTTCAGAGTGGGTATTCTTCACCCCAAATCATTATGCATTGAGCAGCCCATTAGCGAAATGAAGACGAATGGGGCAGAGGTGCTGCAGTGACTAAGTGTTGGCTGGGTACAGTTTAATCTGAAGCGCACTCCTGTGGTCTTTTCAACATAGTCATTGTGTCTGCCGCTTTTGTGACCTGCTGTGAATCGGCACCATGTAGAGTTGAACAGAGAGGTTTCAGTTTCATTCTACTCGCTTACAGATTTTTTTTTTTTTTTTTTTAAACATGAATGCTAAAATATCATCAAGACTCTTTCTGTGATCATCTTCATTTGTTCAAATCCCGAACATCTTTGTTTTCTGTGCAATCTCAATATATGACCTTTTTAAAAAAAATAAAAAATTTATGTTAAGCGGACTAAAAAAATTAGATGATCACCTTATTAGATGAGCTATGTTAAATTGATATTTAAAAAAATACATTTTAAATTGACTGTAAAGACTAAAAAGCAGTAAGGTTAGGTTATTAATATTTTTAAGATGGGAAGAAATAAAATCAGTGTAGAGAAGATTAAAATTTACAAATAAACCAAAGAAGGAGTTGATTTCTTCAGATTTAAATTCAGGTATAGTAATGTCTTGGTCATAGAGTAAGGTTAGTGTTTTAGAAGTGTTTTACTAGGTAATTATAAGTACCCTGGTATTATTTGGTATTATATATGCTATATAATAACCTACAGTTTGAATCGTGTTACGGAGGTTAATGTAATATTTATTATACTATACATTCAAATGAAACACATGATGAAGAATCAGTATACTGCTTTAGGATAAACACAGATCAATTGTGACATGATTCTCAGTATTGTGTAGGTTCCTCATGTGCCACCGGGGCAGATCTGGCCCCTTGGGGTGTGACTCTACAAGACTTCTGGGAATGTGCTGGGGTGTTTGGTGCTGGAGTGTTGACGGTGGATTCTTTGGATGCTGTTGGTTGCCGGGTGGGACCTCAGTGGATTGGACTTGTTTGTCTGGTGTGTGCCATGAGTGCTCGAATCGGATTGAGATCTGGAGAATTTGGAGGCCGGATCGGGTGCCTGATTTTCCCATGTGCAGCGGGCTGTGGTGCACTGGGTGTTCTGGTGCCTTTCTCTTGTGAGCCATCATTTAGTATTTTCATTAAGGTGTTCTGCGTTGGCTTACTTTGAGAACGGACTGGACTGGCTTAATCTTTTGTCCCCTTAGATATGGGTTAGCCCTGGATGCCGATTTTTCCCGTCACCATTTTACTGGTATATAATTGATAGTCAATGTTATTGTGTTTAATGTTATGATTGATCTGTGTATATCTTAAAGCAGCACTCCGAGACATGCTATTCAAACAAGTGTACATATTGTTAGTGTTAAAAATGTAAAGTTTAGGTTATTAATGTTTTTAAGATGGGAAGAAAAGATTAAAATTCACAAATGAACCAAAGCATGATTCGGGGGCTCCAGATTTAAATTCAGGTAAAGTAATGTCTTGCTCATACAGTAAGGAAATTAAGGACCTTGGTATCATTTGGTATACCAAATATATTATATATTCTGTATATAATAAACTACCGTTTGAATCGTGTTACAGTGGTTAATGTTATATTCTTCAGAGATGATAAGTTAAGGTTTCGATTTAAATAAGGGCAAATTTCTTTTATTCATTTCTAAGTACTGCGTGTCATATTTAAAAACATTCCTCGTAGCGAATGAACTTTTAGTGCCCTTTAAATTGTGCCGTGTGTTATTTGGGAGCGGTAATGAGGGTGTGAGAGACAGGTTAATCCTGTTGTTAACTGTCATGTCCTGCTTCAATGTACATCTGTATTTATGCACGTAGCATATGCTATGTGTGACAGGTCGTGCTTTCTGCACTTTCTTGTAAATGTGTCTATAATTACAACTTCATTTGTGATCTTTAGTCTTTTACTCCATTCAAAATTTCAAATGTAGTCGTTACATTTAAGCTGACACATAAGTCTCCTGAGTACAACACACAGCCTGTGTAATGTCACTCTGCTGAATGAGGTTTGTTTTCATTAACTGTAAGATGTGTGTAAAGATTGTATTAGAATACCTCAGGCAAAATGTCATTTTACTAGGATTGTAATATTTCTATTTAACTTATGATGAAACAGTAGCACATGTCAGGCCTTAAATCAGTTCGTATTAATCTCCCTGTCTGTGTGTTTTCACTGCCATTGTACGTTCCCCTGTATAATCTCCCTGGCTGTTTGAGTAAAGATGGATTTAACTTGGTAGACATTGAGTGGAAATGCAAGTTAATTTTTATTATGGAAAAAATCAAGTTGACAACTTTTTTTTCTTTTCTTTTTCTTCATTATAAGATGTCTAATTAAATCAAAACTGATCCCAGTCACATCTCCAGTGTTGAATTAACACCCTACATTATTTGTTCCATTTAAAGAGCTTGTGGTTTTATTATTACATTCAATACAGATATAATTTCTAGTATTTCTAAATGTTAATTCATTGATTAGTCATAAATACTTTTTACACTTGATTTATCTAAAGCACAGCTAAACATGAGCCATGCTATATAAAAAAATATTATTTTTAAAGTGGTAGAGATTTTTTTTAATCAGATCTAGGAGAATACCTATGTCCATAATGTCCCTTTTAATCTGAGGATTTATTTCATTGTTTCCACAGGCAAGTAACAGTACTGATTCTCAGGAGGAGAAAGAGCAGGACAGCGATGACAAGAATGGTCCATCAAACCCGGAGGCGGAACGCAACACAGTGACCAGTACTCTGACCATGCAGGAGTACTTTGCACAGCGGATGGCGCAGTTAAAGAAAGGTCGTGCCGAGAACGGGTCCTCTGCTTCCACTCCTGAAATCGACAGCAACCCACGGTCCCAGTCAGAGACACGCAAATTCACAGAGGATTCTCCCGACACCAGCGACATGGAGGAGAGCAAAAAAAGAAAGAAAAAGAAGAAAAAAGATCGAAAGAATGACAACGAGGAAAAGGTGGAGGAAACTGAGGATGCCCCAGTGATTGAGGTTACTGCTGTCGAGCATGCTGACTCAGAGAGCAAGAAGAAAAAGAAAAAGAAGAAGAAAGATAGACAAGCTAGAGAGGAGGATACAGCGGAAGAGTGCTGTGTCCCAGCAACTAAACAAGACCCAGTAGCCCTTTCTTCAGAGAAAAAGAAGAAAAGGATAAATAAAGAAATGCCTACTCGCACACCTAATGAAGACGATGAAGCAGAAAACATCACAGACACCGAGGTTTTGGATAAAAAGAGAAAGAAGAGGAAGCAGCAAGAACAAGGGGAAGAACAGACAGAAGTAGTAACAGAAAAGAAATGCAAAAAGGAAAAGAGAAAGAAGAAAAATGACAATTAGGACTTGATCCTTGTTTTGGTGCAGTCTAGTTTGTCAATAAATTGAACAGCAGCAAATGAGCATAAAATTTTTTAAGCTGATTGGGTTCTTTATGGTCAGATTGTACTGTATGTCTTGCAATGGGAAACATTTGTATAGCAAAAATCTAATCATTTTTATAAATCTATGTATGAGAACATTTTTATTTCACTTTCAATTCTAAACATCAAATTACATACTATGTTTAGTGCCACTTACAAAACTCTTTAAATGTCTCATTTGTAATTTTGCTCCAAGAGTAATCACAAATATTAAGAAAAATCCATGCAACCTGTTTTAAATGTTTTTATAAAAAATGATACATAGCTGCTGGAAATAATGTAATACCAGTCCAGAAATCTGATTCAGTTCAGTTTTTAAAATATTCCTGCATCTTCTTTCTTACTGTCATAGCTTTCCTTTTCCTGATGCGATGTATGAAGCTGCTGATGGATTGTAGCCCACACTTCACATACCACGAGCATGCCATGAAAAGCTGATGAGCTGTCGAATCAAAATAGTCTTGTTTTTCCCTCTGACACTTAATTTTGACATAATGTGAGATTTGCACCTCCTGTGGACAGTATAAATGTGATGCTAAATTAAAATTTCATTACTTTGAATTGCATTTAACAATGGTGTTGATGTACACACAGGACCACTGGTTCTAATGTCCAGGCCTATAAATAGCTTAACATAAATGATTTCCCCATTGATATTTGTCAGTGCCTTTCCTACGTCTAGCACAAAGTTACTGGTTGTCCCACAGTGATGGGTCTAGGTACTTATGAGATCTTTGCAATGTGATGGTGCTATGATTTAGATTGTATGAATTTTACATGTAGGCTAATAAAGTAAAAATTCAACCCGTACCAAATTTTGCTGTCGTATTTTGTTTGAAGTCAGTTTTGCACTTTGCGCTTTGTTGAAGAATGTTTGACTTCCTTTAAAGAAGTAACTCTCAGTGACTAACAATATAAACATTTCTGTTATTTGACTGATGTAAACTGATGTTTCATGCATTTGCTTTCATTTCAAGATTCAGCAATTATTGAACCTAGTGTCCAAAATGGGAACTGCACTAACAGAGGCCCATTGGCGCACGAATCCCACTGCCCCTTAAACAGGGGTGCAGGGGGAAAAGAGTTAATAAATTAACTGCTAGGGTAATTTTTATTATTTTTTTTTTTATGCCAAATTGTTCTTTTGAAGTTGGTCAGTCTGATGAATTACTACAAACTTAGGTAAACTTTAAATAAAGACTTATTATTTTTAATCTAAGATATGTTGCAAATATTGGGAGAGGGGAAAGGGAATTTTTCGATAATCTTCATACACCAGAAACACACTGTGACCCTGTTTCCCCTGCAACGGCAGAGAGGGAGAAAAAAAGAGAAAAATGGCTTCTTTTTCCAATACATGAATTTTCAGTGGTCGTTTTAGGCTGCAAGTTGTTTTTGAGCAGTATTTGGACTGGACAGTTTGGACTGCTAACCCTGGCTAATAATATTAGCTCTTCTGTTTGTCTCACTGAAGAAAGGAAACACACCTGCCTTATGAGACACACTTGATGACTTGCTTTTTATAAAGTTATACTAGAATATCACTAGTGCTCTAAAGCTGAAGTCAACTTTAATGGTCGGCAAGTGTGAGATATTCGGAGAGATCCTGTTGTTTTTGAGGAAATGAAATTAGTAAAAAGAAGAAAAGATACATTGAACAGGATTTAGTCTTGAAACCTTCTGCGTGCCTTTGCCAGTGATATTATTAAATCTTTAGAGTAAATCTCTGAACCTCATTAACTGGTTTGAATCCTCCCTTTCTTCAGTCATTTACATTGTTGTATGTTTGGAGAACAACAAAAATAGTACGAGCTTTTTAATGCTTGTTTAAGTATTTCGTGTAGAGGTAGGTTGTCACTCTTCATGAGTCAGCCAGTGACTCAGCTGCTCATTCAGCAACTGGAAGTTCATTCCACCACCTGGGTGCAAGTCCAGAGAAAAACCGGTGATGCACGTCCTCCTGGTCCGTTTTGTGCATGGTATAGAAAAGGATTAGAGTGACGTGGAAGAGAGCTTTAGCTTTGAAATGGGTTTAGAAAAGTGTGTAGTCTGGCTTTTAATTTTCTCTTTATTTAATCAGCTGGAAGATGGAATTACCATTTTACAGTTATTGCTGAACTGCTTCGAGCTACAGTAGACCCCGATTTCAATGCCTGTACTTTCCATCAAGACAGACAGGCTTGTGATCAAACTCTTTTCCTTGAGAGGAAATCAGCAGCAAAAAAGGAAAAAAGTGGAATTACTCATGTGTACCTTTCAACACCCAAACAGATGTCCTGACTGTCATCTCTGTTCAAGGTGGTGAGAACAGGAAGTGAAGGACCTTATTCTGTGGCAAATTTACCCTGACTTCCTGTTCCTGTGTGTGTGTTTAGAGGGGAGGCTATTAGACTACACTTAAAGAGGTCAACCTACTGTATAAATATGAACCCTTTTTTGTAACTTTTTAAAAATAGAAATGAAGAAGAAAATGTTGAAATACTGAAAATAGTTTGGTTTGGCAACAACCTGCGCCTTCCTTGAGTATCAGAATTAATGGGTGTAAGCACGATCTGCACGTTTCTCCCAGCACTTCCTGTCTGCTCCACAGCTTCCATGGAGTGGCCATTACTTCAATAATCTGTCAGCAGGAACCCTCTGTGTGATAAGAAGAGCTCTGCTGACAGTGAGGAAACTGACTTCATTCTAACCTCAGATTTTACAGTGCCTCAACTACTTGTAAACATTTAAGAAACTTGGGGTGCATTCTTGGAAACGAGGTTCCAGAGGGTTTGAAAAAAGAAAACCATACAGGGTTCTACGCTCTTACTGGTGTTCCCTTTATGCAATTTGTTTTAGTAAACCTTTAAATATTTAATACGACGTTACTACATTTTTTACTAAAATTAGAATAAGAAGCATGTGATGTACTTTCAGATACCCATTTTTACTCTTGTAAGATCACTGCCTTTATGAGCAACGAATAAACGCTTAGATCAAACTGTCTCACATCCTGCTGTTATACCAGTCGACAGCTGAATGAATAAAGAGCTGACGCTTAGGTGATGTCACTACACCTACGAGTCTTGCGCAAAGCTACCAATGGCACTTTCTGGATGTTCTGGATGTATTCAAGAACAAGTTTGTTAACTAGGCAAACTCAGAGGACTTTAACCTAGAGTTAGAGTCAGAAAGAGTGAGTAAGGTCTGTCACTTTCAGATGCAATCAGCTGATTGAAGGCCAAGCAACAATATCAGCAGGCAAAATTCTCATAAAGATTTAAGAGGATGTAAAAGGGTGTTGACTGACGAGATGGCAAATATAAATTAAAAAAAATCTAGACCAGAAGGCAGATTTTAATTGTATGTTTTCCTGTGATGTAATACACTTGTTGTGTGACAATGGTTAAGCAAACTGTTTAAGCATTTTTAGACAATTCTCCAAAATAGTTGTACAAATGAGAACATTTGAAAATAAAAATATGTTGATGATTGCATCAACGTTTTTTTCAGTTGCTTAGGGATTCTCAGTGCAGCCTCACATCTTCAGGGTTGAGGGTTTGAATCTTGCCACCAATCCGTGTCCATGGAACTTATATGTTCTTCCTGTGCTTGGCGGGTTTCCTCCAAGTACTCCAGTTTCCTCTCAATCCAAAAAAAAAAAAAAAGTAGTTTAGGCAGATTGGCATTTCTTAATTGCCTGCAAGGTATGACTGAGGATGTGACTGTTGACACTCTTTCCAGGGTTCTCCCTTCCTTGTGCCCTATGCACTGTAGGATAGGTTCCAGAAATTGTAATACCCCCTACAAAGGATAATCTATATGGAAAATGTATGGATGTATATTTCCTTGTCTCAGTGGTATATTTGTAAGTGGTATATTTGTAGCTTTACTATTTATCTTTCACCTAGATATAATACATATTTAAAGGCGGTTTAAAGTACATAAATGGATAATGAGTAAAGCTTTGAAACATGCATGTGTCTTTCTAGTACAATGTTTGTGCTTTCTAGTGAAGGAGTCTGGTACCCATTTCATTCATACACATCATGCATTTGCATAACTGGTCCTAATGAAAAAAAAAAAACCTTTCAACAACGATTTAAGAAATCTAGGGCTAAACAGATCATAATCTTCTGTTAATCACTCAGTGAGGAATAATATAAAATGATATAACAGGTACTTAGATTAGATTATCTATTAAGATGATCTATTAAGTGTAGAAGAAGAGCAAAGAGCATGTCTGTCTTTACACCTCAATCATCATCGTAATGTGTCACGACAACACCAGCATAAACTCATTTTGGAGTAAAGGGTGTTGAGGTAGTTTCCTTCACTATTTTTTTTTCCGCACGTCTCAAGTTGCAATCAAGGAGGAGCTGCGTGTCCTGCGTGTCCTGCGGGGCCTGTGCTGGAACCTGCAGCTCCGATATAAAGCGCTTCTTCCCCATGCACGGGGAAAGAGTGAATCACTGCTTTCGAGGAGGAGTCCAAACGAGCACACCGTTCTCACCCAAGCCGACAAACACAGACTAGATCATCATTCAGGACAGTGAAGGACAGATTCGGAGCAGAGCACACAGACACACATACACAGAAAATCAGGTCTTATCGGAGATTTTTTTTTTCACTCGCACGTGAGCGCAAGCCATAGAAAGTTTCAGAGAGACAGAGAGAGAGAGAGAGAGAGTTTGCGGCAGGTAAAGTTTTGAGCGGAGTGCGCACATGGCTGCCCTGATCAGCGCCTACTCGTCGTGGCCGGAGAGCTTCGAGTGCACATCCACGGATGGAGACGCGGGGGACGGACGCACGGGCCACCGAGCAGCGGCGGATAAAACCCCCGAACCCCGCATCCGCAGACCCATGAACGCCTTCATGGTGTGGGCTAAAGACGAGCGCAAAAGACTCGCCGTGCAAAACCCGGACCTTCACAATGCAGAGCTCAGCAAAATGCTGGGTAAGAGTTTAGACATATGTAGAGATTTATTATCTTCTTGTTATTAATCTCATTCTTAATTGTCTATATCAAATTATTATTATTATTATTATTATTATTATTATTGTTATAATACAGATTCTTTTCTCAGTTGACATACTCCCAGTACTGTCCTCTTTTAATTTAATATCAGTGGTTTCATAAATGAAATAACTTTTCTGTGTTCAGTTTTTCTTTTTAATTATTATTATTATTATTATTATTATTATTACAAAATTTTAACGGAATTTAAAGACTTGAATTTATAATAAATCGTCCATGTGCTTTAGTCGGATTTGCGAGAAATAAGAGAGTTTTTGTTAAACTTTTAACTTAGGTTTTAACTTAAAAAATCCAAACGCTTTGTCTGATTGGAAAGAAACAAACACAGAAACAAACATACAAACAAAACCCCCACAGTAAATGTATAATCAACTGTAACTAAAATCGGAGCATCCGTAATTCCGCCTGGTTTTACTGATACTGATCGAGATGCTGTAGAAGTTTACGGCGGGTGTCAGATGAAATCGGAGAAACTAATACATTATTATTATTATTATTATTAATAAGTTAATATAAGTGGTATTTATATTTTAGTTTGCACTGTTTAAATCTAAATTCGTAACTACTTTTAAACGTCGTTATATTTTTGCTTTGTCGGTATCAGGAACATTTTAACTGGCTTTGAAACAACAATTTTACTCCATGTAATACATAAATGAACAGGAAAAAAACATTATATGTACCAACATTACCAGAAATAATAATCGAAATAATAGTGGTTTATTTGAAAGAGCAATATTATATTCGCTAATAAATTATAATTCTCACATTTCATTATAGTGATTTACTAGATTTTTGGATCTTCTGTTCATGAGATTCATTATAAATTTGCCTACACTGATATAGTTTATAAAACACAACATTTCAGTATTTTTGTCTAAGTATTATATATATAAATTAAATGTTTATATAAGTTTAAAAAATAATTCTAGTGTAATTATAATGTTAATGATCAAGTATGATTCTTTATGTGAGGGAAATAGCAACATGTCTAACGTTTGTACTTTTTTCCTGGGTTGTGGTAGGTAAGTCATGGAAGGCCCTGACTCCCTTGCAGAAGAGGCCGTATGTGGAGGAAGCTGAGAGGCTGCGGGTGCAACATATGCAGGACTACCCTAACTACAAGTACCGTCCTCGTAGGAAGAAGCAGTTGAAGCGAATCTGTAAGCGGGTTGACCCAGGTTTCCTCCTGCCTGGCATTGATCAGAGCTCTCTGTCAGACCCGCGGGGTTGCTGTCACCCTCTGGACAAAGAAGAAGAGAATACTGTCAGTGGGAGCAATGGATTCTCTTCCTCTAGTGCAACTTTGCCTGGTGTCAGGGTCTTCAGGGACCCTGCAAACTCCAGCAGCAATTTTGACACATATCCTTATGGCCTTCCCACTCCACCTGAAATGTCCCCTCTTGATGTGGTAGATCATGAGCATCCATCCTACTATTCAGCATCAAGCTCTGTCCCCCCCACCAGCTCCTGCTCATCTTCTGCTTCAGGCCCAGAGGAGCAACGTCCCACCCCAGCTCACATGGGCAGCCCTCCTCCTTATCACCCTGAGTACTCCCATCAGCCCTCTCTCCATTGTGGTAGCACACATCTGAATCACATCCCTATGCCACACCAATGTAGTGGAACCACCCTTATCCCTGCTCCTCCATTGTCCTACTACAGTACTGCATTCCCTCAAGTCCCAGTCCACCATGGTCTCCAGGGACACTTAGGGCAACTCTCACCCCCACCTGAGCAGGGTCACTTGGAGACTTTGGACCAGCTGAGCCAGGCTGAACTGCTGGGTGAGGTGGACCGTGATGAGTTTGACCAGTATCTTAACTCCACCAACTATCATGCCGAACAGGGCGGTATGACCGTGACAGGACACATCCAGGTAACACCAGCATCTACTTGTCCCAGCAGCACCACAGAAACCAGTCTTATTTCTGTACTGGCCGATGCAACAGCTGCCTACTACAACAATTACAGCATTTCTTAAAAAGTGAAACAAACCAAAAGACAATAATTTTAAAGTCAACAAAGACAAAACCCATAGACTTAAAATGGGACAGCAATGTGATCGGCAGGTGAATGAAAGAGAAGTGATGTAGAGAGGAAAGGAGAAGCTGCAGAAAGTCAATGGACACCTCAGGGATGCATAGATAAATGTTCTAAAGTTCATTCCCATTTTTGTTTCTAAAAAGGAAAAGGATGAGGATAAAATGACTGGAATAACTGTTAGTCCTGCTGAAATGTTCTCAGACTTTGCCAGAGATGCTTGTATATTTGCCCTACAGCTTATTTATGTATCTAAATGTTTTGCATTAATCCATATTGTATTGCTGTTTTTTTTTAAATCCTCTAATAATCATATCTTTAATTCAAACCTCATTTTTTTTTTACCTCAAGACATCATATTTAATTGAGACTGGACTCTTCTGTGATTTCTTTTCCATCGGACTTGGTGTTTCGTGAAGGAAATTCTGTAGTCTCCCTTTTCTATTCACATCCATATGAATTATATATTATACTCATAAATTGTTACCAAGAAAATAATAATAAGGATTATTATTGTATGCTGATTTAGGTTTGTGGCATTAATATAATTAGAATAAAATACCAAATTTTTAATTTGATATCTCCACAGATATCAGTGCGAGCTAAGATTGTAGATCACAAAGAAAGCTGATGTATATTAAAAATTGGGTTGCTTGTATGATCGTTATGAAGGACCGAGCATTTGGCATTTTTCCTTGAAAAACTGCATTGTGTATGTCGAAGTAAACTCAGCACATTGACAATGTTTATTGTTTCGGATGATGTGAAAAATAATGCTTTGTAGATGCTCTAGCAATTTGTGAAATGTTAAAATGAATGTTCTGAGAAATCAGACAATACAGGCTACAGTGAATAAAAAAAACATTATAACACTGGTATATCAAAGACTCTTGTTTTGGCTGTCGCAGATAGGCCAATCTTTTTAATCACTGCTTCTTAATTTGCACCTTGTTTCCTTCTTTTGTATGTCCAAAACCGACCTTGTGGAGATCAGTTAATTGTGGTGGTAAATTTTTACAGTAGTTTATAAGCAATTAATTTGTAACACAAATAGCATTAAAAAAAAGTTTTTGAAATGTTTTTTTAGAATCAACTTTATTGTTTATCGGTTACATTTATACGAATTGCCTAATCTAAGATTAAGTATTGTTTGGATCTTTGATAGTATATGCACCATGGAGCTGGTGGCACCCGCCCTGTGTTGCTAGGCTGGTATGACTACCATGTCTCCTGCTTAGTTTCACTCCTACACACTTTCAAAGGATTGGTATAGAACAGTCTCGTCTCTCTGCATTGCCGCCTCCATTTCCACTGGCCTTTTGTTTGCTGTGTATTATTCAGGGTGTCTTTCTTAAGTAGAAACTCCCCTCCTACTCTACCCCCCCCGCCCCCCCCAACCCCCACCCAAATTGCTCCCTATTTACTATCTTGCTGATGCAGACTTTCATAATCTTCATGAAATAAATAAATGCACCTCAGCCCTGTTGACTGTTTTACACGTTCATCGTTTTTCATTTTCTCTTGGTCTTTTTTTCTCCCAAAAAATTCCTCTTCATTTTCGATAAAAGGAATCTGGACGGGGGGAGAGAAGCGGGTGGTGGTGGTGGTGGGTGTTTGACAAATCCTGGAGTCTGGCTTGGTCTTCCTGCGTTTTTTGGGAACGGTTGAGTCGCGTTCCTTGTAAAGAGGATGTAGCGGAGGAGCAGTGTTTCCTGCCTGATAAGAGTAAAGCCTCTCTCCGTCAGGATGTTTGGGCCCTGGCTGGTCCGTGCATTAAAAGAGCCCATGGCAAGGGAAAGGGAACCTGCTGTTCGTTTTAGCTGGGAGGAAACATGGCTCTCACTGATTAATATCTTACACTGTGGTGTTTTTTTAGGGTTCTTATTTGACCCTTCTGTGGCCTGGACACACACACTGTGGACTCAGCACTGTGGACTCCTTATTTCTAATTGAAGACAGTTTAATATGGCCAAGAGTATTGAGTTTTTAACATAATATATATTTTTGATCTGTACGGGTCATTCTGATTACAGCACATTAAATAACATTTGTTATGTGTCAGCAGTGGAAAATGATTTCAGCCAAGACAGAGTGTTGTCCCTCTTGCCTGTGGCTATATGCTTAAAAAGAGATGGCATTTTTGAAAAGGGGGATTTTGGGTCAGGGTGCCTGAGGCATGCATCTCACTTGGAGCTTAAAACTCATACATCTCAAGGGTGCTCACTGCCCTGGGGGGAGGGGGGGATAGGAGAGGGTGACATATTAAACAGCAAATATTGTCACACTCTAATGCCTGATGACATTACATGTATTTTATTAATTAATTTATTTATTAAAATGTGGTAGTAGTGACTAGACCATAAATGTACTACGGTCAAACACTACATAACAATATATATATTTAATTCCCAAACCTGCATCTTATTCTTCAATTATTCATCTTGAATGCAATAATTTTTGGTAATTATTCAGTGCAATTAATACTAAAGTAAAGTAGTTACAAAAGGGTTCTATGAATTTAAGGCTTTGTTGAAAAGACAAAGAATTCTGTTTGACACGTATGACCAAGCCGCTGATCCACAAGTTGTATAGAGGCTATCAAGGAGCCTGCTTACTCTCAGGAAATGAGGGCAAATGTTCAGCTCATCTGCTTCAGTCTTTCACTGTCTCAATATTCTTGGCTCAATACAACATAGGCCAAGAATACACTACTCACCATGTCACCTTGAGAGTGACCCCTATTTCCACATCCTTTAAATAGGATAAAAATAGCTCATGATGTAAATAATAATAATAATAATAATACAGAAATACACAATTTGCATGAGTAATATTATTTAACTGAAATATGACATTTTACACTGAGAATGTATTATTGTCTTCACTTGCCAGATTTGCAGAAAGCCGTGCGGGTTGTTTGGATGATGCTTGTGGATTATTATTTAGAATAGATCTTTAGTGGGATTGAGGTCAGATAAATACTTTGGACATTCATCTTCTTATTTTTATGTAACCGTCACACTGGACTGGACGCTGTGGGCTGACCTGCATTTCAGCATATTTAATGGTGGACATTTACACACAATTCACTTCATTAGAAAGTGAGTTCTCTCGTAGTATATAACTATAGTTTATCTGTAAACAATGTAAATATTTTATAAAGGTTGCTTGTCTATTGAGACAAAATGGAGCCTGAAAAAATATGATATTTTACTGTATTAACCTCCTGAGACCTGAACTCTATTGTTGTGTACATCGTAATTTCTACTGAGTGTTTCTTTTTATTCATAGCTGATAACTATAAATTTAATCAGTGTCATCAACCAGGAAGTGGCAAAATAATAATACGTAAGAGTACAAGGATATATATAGACAATGAAGTTGGGAGAAAATGTCATGTCTTTTTGTGATGATATTTGGGTCTCTGAAGATTAATCTTCTGCTTTGATATATATATATATATATATATATATATATATATATACACACACTACCATTCAAAAGTTTTAGAACACTTGCAAATTTCTTTGTTTTTGTGTAGTGATTTATTTTCTGATTTTATTTTTTGATTTACCGTTACTTTTGAACGGTAGTGTATATACTTTTTTATTACAGCTAATACAGCTTTTTATTATATACAACGTTTACCAAAAGAAAGTGATTAATGGTCTACCTGTCATATCCTTTATAAATCCAGTTCTCACTTGAATGCTGAGTTTTTAATGATGGCCTTTCCTGGGGGCTGGGAAGCAGCTTTCACACTGATTATTGATCCAGTAGTACCAACTGGTACTGTAGTTTTCAAAATTAAGAGAAGCACAGGCTCTTGAAGTAAATATGCACCCTGGCTACTTTATTACAAACGCCTGTAAATCTGCATATTCATGTAATTATTTAATCATCCAATATGACAGCATATATATACACACACACACAAGCATGCATGCACACACGCTCACGCATGTATAGCACAAAAAAAAAAAAACATTCAGATACAGGTCAAGAGCTTCAGACAATGCTCACATAAAAAATCTGAATGATTGGATGTCTGTATGAGATAGGATGGTTTAAGTAATTCAGAAACGTCTGATTTCCCAGGACTTTCACAAAGAGTTTATACAGAATGGCTAGAAAAACGAATAACAATGAGTGAGCAACAGATCAGCTTAAGATATTCTGACCGTTTCCCCCTGACCGCTTAATAAACAATGAATGTCTTACCTGGCCAAAACCTATCAACAATTGAATTTAAATAAGCTAATGCTTAAAGGTTTTTAATTGAATAATTACTGCAAGGATTAAAACGCATTAGCTGGCAACAACTTCTTTAACCCTAACATCTTCAACAACCATGTTGGAAGATGGATCCCATGGTCTTGGGAAAGATGTTTTTGTGTTGAATCAAGCAAAGAAAACAACTAAGGAGATTTTAGTTAAGAAATATCCAAAGCATTATTAAACCCTAGAAAAATTGCAGATCACATTTGCATTATAAAACAATCGGCAGTCGAAATAAGTTATGTCAGAACAAAGGGATTCCAATTACTTGGGTGCGAAAAGATTGGATTTTGGGCAACGGAAAAAGGTCATCATCTGATGTGTCCAAATATATCCATTGCAGAAAGATATGTGCATCAGTGTAAGAAGGGAATCGCATGAAGCTTCATGTTTATGTTCATTTTTACACATAAACTGGCCTCCACAGAGTCCTGACCTAAACCCCACTGAAACACTTTGTGTTGGAGAAGACTTTATGGAGTGGTTCAACTCTCCCTTCATCATTAGCAGATCATTGTGAAAATATATTCTATATATGTAATTCTATTCTATTCTATTCTATTCTATTCCATTGTGGTGTTAGGTTGCGAGGTTCTCTAAACAATGGCATACCAAATGCATGGAGTAAGCACAGCAATATAATAAATAAAGGCTATTAAATATGTATATGTGACTTTTTGACTGAGTTTGGTTCAATCACAGTAAGATTGTTATTCTTTTAATAATATCCCTTTATAACAATTATTATTATTATCATGCAAAAAAACAACTTGTTAATGGGGTTCAGCATTTCAAGTACATGCACAAATGAATGTTAATGGCAACGACATTTAACAACAATTTGCACTGGTTTTCCGTGACGCTCTTTTTGAATTTTTGAAAATAAGTTTTACAAGCCATAGGTTTTACAACATTCTTCACATTTGCATTTTACTTGTCATATTGCATTTATGTAATATTTATATTTATATCTATATTCTTAGTTATTTTAGACTCCTTAAGATGTGCCGCATTTGTGTCTGCAGGAAACAAGCTGAGTAAACAAATTTCCCTTTTTTAATGACCACTTCTTGTTTTTTTCTCCATGGTTGCTCCCTGGATCAGGTCCAGTGTCAAGTCAGAGACTGTCAGGTAGTCTCAACTATTTCCTGTTTCCCCCAGGGTGACGTCACATCGCCAAGCAAATAAACAAGGTGACCTTTGCAGGTACATGATGCTGTGACAGCGTGTGGGCGGCCCTGGTGAACACATCTGGTTAAAGTATTAAGCATCCTCAGGGAGAGGCGATCCTACTTAATGACATCCCTAACTGGAGACACACTGGCTTTTGCTCTGAACTCCATGCCTGCTTGGGTGTGGAAAAAAAGGCTGAACGATAGCATGGGGCCTTGTCCGGAAATGAGTATGATAAACAGCACATAGCATTAAAGCTGGTATAAAGGAAGTCGGGAACTTCAAGGAAGTGACTTATTGGAGGTACTGTACGTGTCACAGGAGCCATATTGTAGATTATGGGACTTATGACATGTGCACGTTAGTTTGTGATCTGTCTGCGGTTTTGGTTTTTAAAGTGCCATGTATTCACACAGTCTTCTTAGAGGAAAAATCCACCCTGAACAATTGAACTTCATAATTACCAAGTAACCTCCATGATCATCACGTATTTCAGTGATATGCATGTCTATTCTCATTTTGGTTATCAGTTCCCTAAATTACCCAAAATGCAATATGATTGTCTGCTCATTGTGGTACCAGTTATCATTAATTTTTTGTTTTATCTCGAAATAAAGTGATTTTGCGAGCAGTTTTTTTGTCCATCATTCTGTTTAGCACTCTGACCTCACCTCATGGTCTCTACACTTGGCTTAAACAGACCATCGTCACTGCCATTACGTGTCTTAATGTCATAATCTTGTAAACTGCTGATCTGCTTTTTCTCCACACGTAACATAAATCATCTGCATTAGATAGCTCGGTTTGCTCTCTGCATGATTTCTACATTTTATTTCTCCTTAATATGACTCAGAAGGTCATTAGAAAATGAAGAATAAGAAAATATTATTTTTGGTATGTTTGTTTTTAGAGCTGACAGTAGCATCTATACTTTATCACTTACGTTTGAGGTTGCTGACAACATTTTCTTCCAAATGTCATTATAACTGCGAGAACAATGTCTCTGTGACAATATGTGACAGTTCTAACGATTCAACATAAGAAATAATCTTATAGACTTTTGGGTTTACTTCATGATATGATATATTTCTCTATGATATATTATTTCATCATCACCTTCGAAGTTGATCAGTAGTTTATCCACTGTGGTCGCTTTTCACACTATCACATTTATCCAAAAGAAATAAAGAGCAATAATAACCTGTTTACTGCTCATACTTGGCATCGATTACTTGTGGCTGGGGATTATAAGGCTAGCTATTCTCCTGCTCATTGTACTAAAACAACAGACTCGGCAAGCGGTGCTAGTGCAGGCGTGGAGCATGGCTGGTTGAAGAATGGAGCAGATCGGGCCCAGGGCTGTGTGCCATGTGGTAGAGCACACAGATGGGGACCCCTGGAAAACTTAAGGGACGGTGAAACCGGCCAACGAACACCCACCTGTACCTGCATATGAATACACCAGACGTATAGAGAAGAACACATGTTTTCTGCAGATACCGAAGGGTGCCATTAACTGAGAAAATAAGGCTGGTGTTCTTCTGCCAACCCTGAGATCTTCAGTTACCTTTTCAGGAATAAAAGCAATTCCAGCAACAACATTGCACACCTTGTTTTCTCCTGTTTATTCCAGTAAACTCCAGATGCATACCAATTATGGGAATATTCTGATTTGTTGCATTCAACCTCGTTAAAAGGTATAATATACACAAATCATAAACATTATTTTGCAAATATTTTAAAAATATGTTTTAATAATTGGTAATTAGTGCCACTGGGTGTGTATATCTATATCTATCTATCTATCTATCTATCTATCTATCTATCTATCTATCTATCTATCTATCTATATATATATATATGTATAGAAAACGTCTGAAAATATTCAATGCGTCATAACAGGGTCAATGCATGTAAACAGCACAAGCTGCAGGTTTGTTTTTGCGTAGAACAGGATCTCCCCGGGGTGCCATAACTCTTTAACCCTACGTGGAGGAGGATGTTCCTATTGTGCTTCCTAATTGCAATGTGGATCTTCCATTTGGTCTGTGAAAAACTCTTGCCGTGTCCTGTTTGCCCATGGGTAGATGCATTCATATATAGGAACTGCAGAGTTGTCAGTCATTTATCTAATCATTTGAATTAATCTGGACTATTACAAATATCTTGAAGTTCAATTGCTGCTTCTTAATACCGTAGTTATTTTTTTTGATTGATTATGACTTTTGCTTATAGTTTAAAATGAAAAGAAATGCAGGAAAGCAATCTTTATTATACAAGTTATTTAACTTATTGTTTTGGATATCATACAGTAGTGATGATCCCTACAAACAATAAGGTTCAACATGTTGAACTTTATGTCAAAATACCATTACCTGTCTACTGAACCCTGCCATTATGCCTTTGAAACTTCCTGTAGTATGTTCTATTTGCGATAATGCATTTTAAAGCTCATTTGCCTTAGATGAAGATAAAAAAATTTTTATTCACATAAATTTGTGTAAAATTATTCATGTGCTGGAGTTTTGACATTTAGTGCATGCATAATTATTTACTCATTTTGTTGGCTCCTGACAAAACGTTTTCCTATTGTTAAGAAAGATCGCATGTTCAAGTCCCACCAAAGACATAGCCATCTGTTGCTGGGAGCCAAGGAAGCAAAATAATAATGGTCTTTTGGTGAGAGGGCCACTAGTCAATCTCAAATGTCTGTATGGAGAAGAGGACAGATAGTGATTTCCTCTGTGCCTGTACTTTGGTGTGTGATGTAGCATAAGCAGAAGTTCGTAAAACGATGCAGTTGGTTGGCGTAACAGGTCTCAGAGGAAGCGTGTGTAGGTCCTCATCCTTCCTGGTGGGTAGCTGTCGTATGAGCTACCAATGGCAATAGGTTTTTCTCATTAATAAATATATATGTTCATGTTCATATATCTTACATATGATATGTTACTTGAGTGTGCGTGTGCAATATCAAAACATTTGAAGCTCCATTATGTTCGGAAATGAAATTGCACATAATGTAATGTATGAACATGAACATATATATTTATTAATGGATTGCTTTTATGCAAATGTAATCTCCCTACAAAAAATGTTATATACTGTAAGCATACTGTAGCATGTAGTTAAATTAAAAGCACAAAATTGGATTTTAATAATTCTGACACGGAAAGCATAATAACTCCAGGTCACGTCGTTCTGATCATCAAACTATATTTAGCTCATGCAAAACATCAATCTTCCGGGTTACAAACATCTACATTTAAATATTTATCTCTAACTAAATGTAAAGAAGCACCAGCTCCTTGATCCGACATGTTTATGTGAGGCAACAGCAGGAGCAGCAGTAGCACGCTGACCTTGGCTACTGCACAAAGTAGCTGCACTTCCCCACATGTGTGCAGGCATTTTGTGTGGATGTTGTTGATGTCTGGATGTTGTTGATGTCTGTTACGAATCTCTTCCTGGTGGATGCTCAGGCTCATTTCCTTTAAGACTTCACATCAAATGAGACTCCTGGAAATGAGTCATAATATCCCCAAAAGCCTGACAGTGTGCCATGACAGCATCTTGGCAGGTGCAAAACAGGATGTTCATTTCTTTTTTTTGACGCAAGTTGTGAACTCCATATGTTGTCATACTCTTTCGCAAGAATGTAAAAGATCAGCTCCAGAAATATTTATTGAATGTCAGTGAGTCACTAAAATTTGTAGCTGTGTGCACCTTGATTGCTTGAAAAATGTCCGCCAAAGTTTAAGAAAACATTACGATATGAGTCTGTAATGCATGCATGTCTACAATAACACAAGCTGAATTTTGAGATACAATAATCCCTACAGTACCTAGTTTTTTTACCTATTTTTTTTTTTGCTGCCAATGCTTTGTTTATTTTACTCTTACATATTATTTAATAGCATCATTTTATACAATTTATACAAAGAACACTTAATAACTGTATAAATGTTTCCTCCGCACACATGTGAGTAACCTGCAAAGTGCCTGTCAGGCTCACATGCATTTTGCTCTTAAAAATAACCTCAGATCATGAATTCAGGGGGGATGAAGGTCATAGAGCTATTCTTGATGATGCAGGCAGGGCAATAAGAGGGCATTGTTTGTAGGTTGGCTATATTTGGTCTTAAAGGTAACACTAAAGCTGGAGGACTTAAAATATGAACAAAATGTAAAAATATTTTTTTTATACCAGCTAAAGACCAGATAGTTGGTAATTAACTAGGCTAACCAAATGACAAAGCGGTACAAAAAGATATGCATTTTAGTGACAAAGGTTCTTTATTCATTTTCTTGTGAATTGTTACTCGTTGTATTCTGCTGTGGAAGGTCTCACATAGAAATCCTACATGCTGTAGTCTTTCCTATGATTTCAAAGAATCCCACTCACTAAGTACTTTTATGGAAATTTGGATAACATATTACAATACCTTTCCCTTAGTAGTAAGTCATTAATTATATGCTGAAAAAGGCCACTACTATCAGGGAACACCATTTCCTTGAAGGCTTGTACTTGGTCAGCAACAATGTTTAGGTGGTTAGGTGGTACAGTACAGTATGTGTCTAATTAATAACCACATGAATGGCAGGACTCAAGATTTTCCAGCAGAACATTGCCCAAAGCATCAAACTGCATCTGTCGGCTTGTCTTCTTCCCAAAGTGCATCCTGGTGCCATTTCTTTGCATTCCGGGACGCACATGCACCTGGCCATCCACATGATGCAATAGAAACCGTGATCTGTGATCAGACCAGACCACCTTCTTCCATTGCTCCATGGTGCCTATTGTAGCTATGCAACGACACAATTCCTTACACAACAAACTGTGCCATACTGTGTGTTCTGAGACATTTCTACACCTGAATCAGCATTAACGATTTCAGCGGTTCTTCTAATGGATCAGATGGCACATGACAGTCTTCGCTCCACATGTGCATCATTGAGCACCCGTCTTCCTTCTTAGGGTCACTTTTATTATGTCTCGACTACTGCAGACCAGGAACACACTTCAACAGCTGCAGTATTGAAGTTGATGTGAACTAGTCACCTAGCCAGCACAATTTGGCCCATGTCAAAGTTACTCAAATGCTTAAACTTCCCATTTTCTTCAGCTTCCAACATATCAATTTCAGGACCAAAATGTTCACTTGCTGAATAATAATCATAATCATAATATATCTATGCATAATCTACGAGATATCACTTCACATAGAGGGCTCCAGCTGTAGGGAATGTTAAAGTGTCTCTTTACAGGTGGATTTGGTCAGAAGTAAGAAATCTATCTGCTTCAGGAAAGGTTCTAGCCTCTGTTGCTTCCTGTTTTTGTGAGAGAAAAAAAAACTTTTACAGAACTGCCCTCTGACAAAACCACAAAATACACTGTTGAGTTGCTTATTTGGAAAAATTTATTATTTAATTATATGCATCTGTAAAATTTACACATAGTATACATTTGCAGTTGACCTACCAAGTAAGTATGACCATATAGTAATAATAATTGCAAATGAAAAACAAAAGGATTAATTGAGAAATAAGCATAGCATATCCTGTTACCGAATAAGAAATTATTTGTTAGTTGTTTTGTCACACACAATATGTATTCATTATATGTTATTGCAGTATTGTTCAGTATGTACAGACCCTACATTAATTAATGCATAATATTACACATGCTTATTTTAAATTCTGTAACATGAACTATGTAAAGACCTGTGCATTAATTTTTACCTAAATTTTATTCTCACTGAAAATTTTCATTGTAAACATAAAGGTACTAAAAATAGTTATTTGGCCAAATCTTTACAGTGTGTGGATACCGTCATACCCTTTGGATGCACCTTGTGCCTATTGTCTTATGTTTTGGAGCCTGTTTGTTGTTTTCACCTGGCACACTTTCTGAAGCATCCTCTGTGAATTTTTTTATTATGAAGGCATTTGCTACATTCAATGTACTAAGTGCTAGAACCTTAAAATGTAAGAGAGAGAGAGAGAGAGAGAGAGAGAGAGAGAGAGAGAGAAATGGGCCTACTTCTTATTTTTTGCAACATAATTTGCAATAATCAATAATTTGTGGAAGACAGAGGTGTCCAGCTCTTTTAAATAATAGACCAAATTACACATAAAAAAAATATATTTTTTATATTTCTGAAAAATACAAATAAAATGATAAATGTTATAATTGCATAATTATCATCTCCACCATTGCTGTGAAACTCCTGAAATAGTTTTTTCTGGAAAGAGACACACATTTTTTAGCTTGCTAATAAAGAAATATTATTCTAGTCGATAGAAGTTTAGTATACTGTATTACTCTGTCTTGCCCCCTAGTGGAATAACAGAGGCTAGCTATTTAAAGGTAGCCAGATAGACACTTGGTGTAAAGTAAAGCATTTACAAATAATTTATAGTACATTCAATCTGGCTCTTTTTCCATTTGAACATCTTGAACATGTTAGGTTCAGCACTAACTATAACATGTGCTGAGCTGATGGCTTCCCAACCCATAGTCACAGTCACCCATAGCTTGAAAATTTCTGTACTGCTATTGGTCCAGTCTATCTACCTGATGGAAAACAATCCTCCTTAATGACTGACTGTAAATCTTCTGAGCCATGCTTGTGATCGCTTGTAAAAGTGAAGTTTTTGCCATTTGTCATATGATTGCCATTTTGTGAAAACAAACAGACAAACGGGGAAACAAACACTTTCTAAAATTAGTTTGATGTAATTGATGTAAATGTAAAAGTGAGGAAATAATAATGCGCATTGTGTGATGCATTTTATTTCCTAGGAATTATTTAAAATACTTAAATGAATGAGATTTGAGTATCTATACAATATAATTTAAATAATTCCTGGTAAATAAAAACACTAACAACTAGCATTAACTGTATATTTGATATTTCAGTATTGAATATGTCATTAGAAAGGTAATAACATTTTAGTGTTACTTATTATTTGTACCCAACCTTTTGTCAGTATTGATTATGTATTAGTTCCAATTTTAATGGAAATGAGGAGACAGATGCATTTTTCTTTAATTCTAGGGTTTGGGTCACTGTAATGGAAGAAGGCAAAAATTCTATAAATATGATTACTGTAGGTTTGTTTTTGATAGGCACCAAAAAGCAGTTTCATTAATGCATTCTTCATGAATATAAGGTTACAACTAAGTGTTATAATGAAAAAGGGACAATGAAAAGCTCATTGAAGAACGTCTTACTAATCAGGTCTGATGTACAGTACTGTACAGTACAGGCGTCAGTGTCTAAGCTCGAGTGTCACATGTGGGGCCTGAGAACTAGGTCTCTTGTTGAGCAGGTGAAAGACTGGACAAACAGAACAAAACCCAATCCCGCTGAGAGCTGCAGTTTCTTTACTCATCCTTTACTCACTTGGAAAATACTTTTCTCCAGACTGGAGTTCCACCTAGAGAACCTTCCTGTCTTTTTTAGCCAGGGATCTTCCCTTAAAGGTCAATAGGTGTCCATTTATTCTAAATTCTTTTGTCAGTCTGTCATTGCCTGTTCCTCTGACTCAAATGGTGGTCCTTAAAAAAATCTCCTAGCCCATTTTGATTAGCTGTGCGCCTTATGATATTAAACAAGTGACTGGACAATAAATGTGTCTGTAAAAGAAGTGAGTCTACTGGTGAATAAGCACTTTTCTTTACCTTTTGAAATTTTGATTGTCATTGTCATAAATGCTATGTATTTCATAACATCTCTGTCTTTAACACAGTTAAACATTTAAAACAGCTGAAATTTGTTTTTCACACACTACTTTAAGCACTACTGTGCTCTTCTAGGTTGTTCCTTGTTGTCGTTCATATTTGAGTTTTTCATAACAAGGTGCCAAAAAGACAAAATGTAAGCCTGAGATTGTCATTGGTAAAATTATTCACATCTGTAAGCATGCATCATGTTATTACTTACAGTATCAATGGAGTCAAAGAACAGTGTTATGTAATGACATATGATGTAATCTTCAATTCTTTGGAGTCTGCTCTTATTAATTCTCAAGACCGGCAGTGCTACAGTACGTAAGTTTAGCAGGACCTGCACTAAACATGTCTCTCCGTTACAGAACGGTGCAGAGCTTGTCATGTGTTCAACGCCTCAGCAGATTTTAATGCCATCAGGGTGATTAGCTAGGCTTTTAGTTCTATCCTTAGTATCTCAAGGCTCTGAAGAGCAGGGAGTCCCTCAGGTGAAGCAACACTTTTAAACCTGGAGTTTGCAGCAGCTCACTGCGACCAGTCTCACAAATTTCTATCCCTACTGAAACACCATGCTTGTTGAAACAGTGAGTATTTTTTCTTTTTAATAATTTTGTGGAAATGTGCAGTTTGTAAAATTGTATTTGACAAATTTGGAAAAAATTAATTGTTTAAGGCAATGTTCGGAAAAAACTTAAATACTATTCCACCTAAATAAATGTTAACCTGGAGGTCTTTGTTTAAAGTTTAATTAACATGCAACTGTTTAAGTGACTTCTCATTATTCAGTACAAAAGCACAATTGCATCAATTGCACTATTGATCTTGATCTACAAAAGTTTTATAACTAAATATTTTTTTAATTCTATTTTTTTATTCGTTATTTTATTTTTGCATCAGTAAAAATATTTCCCAATGAAATATTTTAACATAGCTGGACAATGAATTGTATGATGTCATGCAAAACATGAAATGTTTTTATGAACAATTATGATGTACAATTATATTTATTATACATATAAATATAATTATACAACTATATGCCAGTTAACTGATTTATTAATTATGACCACCAACCTAATATTAAGTTGGTCCCCCCGCTGACACCATTCTATTGGAACCAGCATTAACTTTTTCCTCAATTTAATCTAAACTAGCACTTCAGTTTTCTTTCCTTGGATCATTTTGGAATGTTCCAACCACTGCAGCCTGGGAAGATCCCACAAGAGAATTGCTCTGACTCAGTTGTCTAGCCAGGAAAGCTGGGAAGCTAACGGGACATGGTTGGTCAAGGCTTACTGAAGCACATAGAAAGTGAAAGCTGGCCCGTGTAGTCTGATCCAATAGATGCACTAGTGTAGATCAAATGGAGAAAAAGGTTAATGCTGGTTGTGACAGAAATGTGTCAGGACACACAGTGCGTCACTGTTATGGGGGGACCTTCTTGCCACCATACATGATACGGTACATAGATATTTGGTAGGTGGTCATAATGTTATGGGTGATCAGTGTAAATACACACAAATTATTTAACTGCCTAGATGCCTGAATGTTTTTTTTTACAGGCCAAAAAAATGTTGTTGCTGGAAAAGAAATGTTTGGAAATATAATATGCAGAAGTCATAAAATAATAAAAATTTGTATTTAAAAACATGGATGACATTTTTGCAGTATATATGCAGATAAAAAAATAAATCTTTAAACATCTATTTTTTTATTGTAGTTTTAAAAATAAGATACAAGGTAGGTACAGTCAAACCAACTATTTTAGTGTTTTGAGAGATTATATTAAATTATATAACATGTCCTTGTACATTAATAGTTTAAAAGCATTTGCTGCAGCCTCAGCATGTTACATGAATATATCCTTTTTACTTCCATTTTTAAACTGAAGGTAAGCTCATTAAGTCAGAAGAGCTAAATATCTGTTTTTAATCCCAATGCCATTTTTAGTTTCTCATCTCTAAGACTTCTGGTTTGTTTGGTTGTAGTGCAGGAATCATGCACCACATAACAGCAAGACTTTCATGTAATTAGCTTTGATTATTATTGTCTTAGCTATGGATTTAGAATTTGTAAAATTTAAAGTCACATTTTATTATACGTTGGGTTCTTTGATTTGTTTATTATCATTAACATCATTTTTTATTTTTTTTTGGATCAGTTACGCCATTAACTAGTCAACTTTTTAAGTATGTCTAAAACACAAGATGATAATCTGTTTAGGAACAGGAACCTGTTTTGAGTTTGCAAAATCTCTGAACAAATCTTTAATCTCATTAGGCTTGAAAATGCTTTGTACAAGTTAAGTAAACTTTTTTGGTACTTAAATTTAGAGAGATTTACCCCAGGTGGAACATTGGTGCAGCGTGACACACTGTTACATCACAGGTTCAGAATACCTGGTTCTGTTCCTGAGCTTGGGTTACTGTCTTCATGGTGTCCACATGGGTTTCCTCTAACTTTTTCTGCTCTATTAATTGCGCCCAATAATTTAGTTTAATATGGCATATCACTAAAATCAAAATTACTGATAGCACTGAAAACATCAATTACTTAACCTGATTGCTGTTTTTTCTTTTCAGAGAACAGAGTGGGTGTATGTGGACTCCTTGGCTACAGAGACATGGGAGGAAAGCAATCCCCCGGAGTAAAATTTCCCGAGCCTGACCTGATGTGACTCTCTTACCTTTTGATTTTAAACTTACTTTAGCCGTTAAGCACGATGACACCCACCAAGCAGAGATTTCAGTGTTTTGATGCTGTTGTGGATAAGCCATCTTTAACTGCTATCCATAACTTTGCAGTAGCTCACAGAAGCTCTTTACCCTCAGCACACTCGGAGCAACTGGAGAATTGTAGATGCTCCCCAAGTTCAGAATGCCAGCATGCCAAGCCTTTGTCTTCAGCAGTCTCAGGAAGTCACTCTGCTTCATGGTACCAACCCCAAAGCCCAAGCCACCAGCATGCATCCAGAAGGCCCATGCGACCAGAGGGGGATCCGGTGAATGGTATTGCACATCACCACCACAACCACCACCAATACGAGACCCGCAGGCACTACAAGAGAATTTTGCTTGTGAAGAATAGCAACCCGTCCATCCAAAAAACTATTCTCCTGCACCGCAAGCCTGTTCACAGCCTTGGGGTCTTTTTGGATGATGTATCTGAACTTATGCAGTGTCTTATCAGAAAACTGTACACACTGGATGGTTGCAAGGTAAGAGACTATTGTTGTGTTTACCTTATTTTTCTGTGTTTAGATGCATGATATATGAGGGAGTTCAAATTAAAACAGGACTTTTGGTTATGCAGAATAACAGAACACAATGAGAGTAAAAAACTACTTTTATTTCTCCATATCATCCCCTACTAAACTAATGCACATACCCCAGTACTTTTCACTAGTGCTTGGATACCATCAAGATATAAAAAATAAAATATAAATAAACTTATAAAATAAGTTTTTTTAGTGTGTCAGTTGCATGATCAACCTGCCTTCTTCATTTCTGAAATGTTGGCCTCCCAGGAGCTCCTTTAACAGCTCAAAGATGTGGAAATTGCTTGGCGCAAAGTCAGGACTGTACGGGGGATGTGGCAATAACTCCCAGACGAGTTCCTGTAATGTGAGAGAGGGATATCTCTTCCGCAAGTTGGCGACGAGTTATTCATCAATTTTCAAGGACCAGTCATTCCACTTACTAAATGTTCATGAGAACGACTGCTGTAGGCGCCAAGCCAACTTGGTTGGCATTGTCATTCATGAACAGATGGGCTTATTTAAAACATTAGCATCTTTTAAATATTTTACCGCGGCTAAAGGTCTCCGTTTATTGTGCTTCAAGTCTTCTGTAAATATCAATAAATTGTATGCCTTCATTCATGAGAAAGTCCCGGTTTGACTTGAACACCCTTTGTATGTCTTCATACATTGGTCAACAATCTCTTTTGACTGAAAAAAAGGACGATTTTGGGCAAAATGTAGGATGATTGCTGTTGAATCATATGTATTTAATTTATTTATGCATAGTGTATTTTTGTGTGAAAACAATGCAAATGTGACCTCTTAGAAGCAGTTGCTTTATGAAAATAATCTACAGTACCTACAGTAGGATTGGCAATCCACTGAAATACAGAGGCCTCTTGTGGTGAAAGCTGTAAATTGTTCTATTGTTTAGTTTACAGTTACATTCTTCACTGTCTGTAATTCTTGTAACCTTTTTTTAACTCCTAATTTACACAAAAATGACATAAATTATAGAATTGCAAAACAGTTATTTGGATTGAAGAAGTGCACTAGCTGGTTTCTTTGTGTTAATGTTAAATGATAATATGACTTACACTAGGACAAAAAGGGGCAACGCTATAAATAAATTGTACAGTAGGGAATAACTACTGCCGGGGGTGATTTAGGTAGATAAAGGATATTGTGGTCTAAGGTTTATGAGGAGGTGCTATCGCAGGTGTGGCTATACAGTAGCAGGTGGGAAACCTCAGGTTCATTTTGCACTGATAGTAAAAGTGAAATAAGAGAAAACTCTAATAGTAGTATTCCATTTTAAAGTCATTGCATTGCCTTATAATACTGAAGGCACTTACCAGCGCTATGATGCATTAAGTAATGTCACCTTGTTATCAAGGGCAAAGTTGAAGAGCTGTTGCTTTAAGTAAGCACTTGGTCTGTAATGTAGAACATGTCTGGAGCTGATCCAGGCTTTTCCTGCTAATCAGGACTGAACTCAGCAGACCTCTGGCTTTTGCTTGGCATTGCTGGCTAAAGGCATGTACTTCCCAGAGAAAACATGCTGTAAAGCAGCACACACCTCTCCACAGGGGCCTGATTGATACAAAACTGCCAGTAGGAACGGCACAAGTGCAGTGCAGCAGTAAATCTTATAAAGGCTTGAGACAGCTTTGTTGACAGTAGTTAAAAGTTTACCTCAGAGAACACAAGATAAGGTCTTGCAGGATTAAGTGATATACAGCAAATTATATAGCCTGAGATATGGTGTGTCACCACAGTACTGTTCAACAGTGTAACTTGTGTTTTTAGCTATTTTATAGTTACACTTTTTTTTTTTAATGGTTCTTTGATAAATTAAAGTTCTTTATATTTTAATCTGCCTGCTAATTTTAGATATATACAGTAATAATAATACAGTCTTATTCTTGATGGCCGTTGAGTCAAGAATATCATGTCATATTTTGTATGTTTACACTACTATCTTTTCAAATGCTGCCCTGATATGTTTTTCTAGTAGGAAGCATTCTGGTAGCATCTTCTCCTGTAGTGATTTTCCAACATGCTGAGAATAACTATTAATCTTGCTCAAATCAGAGCTATTTTGAACCAACAGAACGAGGTCAACAGCTTCCAAACATATAGTGTGAGGCACTCAGAATCGTATCTTTCAAGGTTTTTTCCATTAACTACTTTTGATTAATTATGTGGGGTGTGTTTTTGAGAATTGCAAACCAAGCAAATTTGGCATGAAAAAGTAAAATACTCCTTCTGATATATATATCAGATATATTATTATTATTATTATTATTATTATTATTATTTATTTATTTATTTTTATTATTATTATTTTTTTAACCCTTTTGAGTGATAGTGAAATGATAGGTAAGTTGACTAATGTATCATTAAGTACATTAATAATATTAAAACAACAATAACAGTAGTACAATTAAATAATAATTCATTTCATCATCCTATTAACTAGTTAAATAGTTAATGAGATTCAACTATTACTTCATTATGTTAATGCTGTCTAATACTAAACATGCATATAACTGTATATATTTCATACCATAGATTGTATGTTTTTTGTGAATGAATGCATGAAACAATATAGTAACCCTGCCTGTCTGTTTCTGTAAATAACAAAAAAATGACAGCTGTATTCAACATAATCACGTCATCTGAGTGTCATGCCAATAATTTTTATAAGTAAGCTGATATATAAATATCATTACTGGTATTAAACTGCTGTTTAAGTGATTAGTGAGACAGCGTGGGGAAATTAGTAGCACAGATGTCTGAACTTCCTGCCAGAATTCAATGTGTATGGCTGTAATCGACTATGCCGTAGTTCCTCACCAGGTCCTGGGTTAGCGTAATGTTTTTCCCCCACTAAGTTATTCTGAATGTATCCTTTTTGCTGATTGCAAATCTAGCCCTTTTTCACATCTAAAATGCTGTACTCTGTTTCAGGTTGACAGCGTTCAGAGTCTCTTACATGGCCCGGGGATCGTGGTTTGTGTGGGCCGTGAACCATTCCACCCACTTTTGTTGGAGAGTTTCCACAAAAATTCTGAAGATAAACTTCCAAATCTGATATTCAAGTCACGTTCCTGTACCTGCAGTGAGGATCAAGGGTACAAGAAACATGGTATGTTAATTAATATTTTGATTTAAACAGTTTTCTGTATAGAAATCAGACATGGGACATTCATAATTCAATTAAATCACCTACTGTCTTTGCTGACTAAATTATAAGGTAAAGGGTCCTTTGTATGGACATGGATACAGAAATGTATTGCAGTCGGAATCATTCTACTATTTGATATAAAACATAAGCTGATGTTAACTGAATAACATACAGTTAGTATTTACTGGTATGTATGTTCACCGAAATAATGTAATTCACCCAGATGCCACATACCAAAATATATAGTTTTAGCAATGATTGTTTTAGTAAATATCTTTTTCTTTTGTAAAATAAATAAAAGTACAGTCCAGTGAAGCAAGTAGTCCAGAGTATATTGTGTTTTGCCGGCAAGCAGTATGTACAGTATGTTCTTAACCAAGACCTTTCTGAGTTACAAACTAATTTATAATTATCAGCAGTTCTTCATCATATACATACACAATAACACAAATAAAACAATCTCAATCTCAAAAAAAAAATTCTCAAACATAAGAACATTTCTTTTGCACTTAAAAGTGCAATATTATTGGTAAACCCATGTTAAAAATCAATGACTTCTCTCATGGAGAGAGATTCTCCAGTAAAGGTTAGAGACACTGGTAGAGAACAATGCAGAACAAGTCACTTGATCTTAATAATTTACCTGCATTTTTCTCTATGAAGAGTGGATATATGATTTATGTACAGTATATTGTTATATTAAAAAAATATATTTAAAAAAAGTATATATATATATATATACACTACTGTTCAAAAGTTTGGGGTCACTTTCTAACTCCATGATAATTCGTGATTTTTATTTCTTTCTACATTGTAAAGGAATGCTGAAGGCGTCCAAAAAATGCATTAATCTCCTTTGAACAGGTAATGGTGAGATGTTTCTGCTACTTCTGCTCTGTAAAGACTTCATAACGCCTCTAATCTGAGGTGCTGTTAATTGGT